>CM032665.1:16610777-16645586 GCA_019095985.1 Streblospio benedicti
TAGAAATAAATCATTATCTAGCAAACTATCATTATTTCCCCCCTCAAAACTTGTAAAAAGCACTTTGACAGGACATAATGTAAAATAACAGACCTCACACCATTGTCATTAGGGACCAAGCCAAAAGTTGCGCATCTGATAACTAAGTTAATTATTTAACTTAGCTCAGAGACCCCCCCCCCCCCCCCCCTGTTAAGTTGATTAGTAAAAAGTTGATTTAGCGGAACGACAACTCCCCCCACCCCAGGTAATATCTTAAAAAGTTGAATGTGCACTTTAAAAAATCTTGACTAACAAATGTTTGGTCTTAAAGTTAACTATAAAAATAAAAAAACAATATGAAACAACAAAGTTTGGAAATGGGCTGTTAAAAAGTTGATTTTGTCCGATGGCACAAGTTAATTCAAAATTGGGCCTACTGACCCCCCTCCCCCACTAAGTTGAATAATTAACTTAGAATCCGACATTGACCTTTTGGCTTGGTCCCTTAGAAAACTTGTGAAGGGCAATAACAGGGTGTCACTGTTTTTCAAACCAAGAAAATCTCAACATTATTTAATGGAAATTTCCCAGACAGTGGTTCAATTATGGCCTTGACCTAGTGGTGTATATCCATTAAATTTAATCCTAAGAGAAGTATAACCTTCAATCTAAACGTGGAATATGTCCAACTTTACGATTACTGTAGTACTAATTAACGGTTTAACACCTTTGAACAAAAAGGTAATAGTAATTGCACCGAAGAAAAAAAAGGTCCTTTAATAATAATATTAACGAAAGCTTTATAAACCTGTCATGAAAACCGACTAGACCTGTCAAAACTTACCTCTCCACTTCCACCCCACTCTCCCCAAAACACGCCCATGTTGTCAGAACTTAGGCCTAGGTCTTTCAGCCACGAATACTTCTGTTCGTCAATCAAAAGTCCAGACATGGCTCTGTAGTTTAGTTTGTTGCAAAATTGATTTCTAACAACCAAGTTGATGCTGTTCTTGCCAAGTCTGGTGATAAGCGTGGCCATGTTGCAGATTTTCTCACGGTTTGACCTATTTCAACGGTCAACGATTGGCTTTTGAAGTCACACCTTTCTTTATTCAGCCTAGATCAATTAGTTTCTAGCTGGACAATCATATTACTTTACCTTTAAAATAAAGGCTAAACGAATTGTTTTGACGTGAAAACGAAATCAATTCTCAATATGGAAATAGGAACCCTAGGGTAAAACCTACAAACACAGATTATGTGCACAGAAGTTGAAAACTTATCTACCCAGACGGAATAAATTACATATTTAAAATTTGAATAAAATCAACACCAGCATATCACCAGTTATCATAAACATATTATTTCGTTTATACATATATTTTACAAATGGAAAGACTGTCCTACATACATTAAGCAATCGATGGAAGAAAGACTGTCCTGTACACATAAAGCACAGGTAGTGTCCTGATGTTTTGGAATGAATAAGGTTAAGACATTTCTAGCTGATCAGGGACTTCATTACAAATTATTTTGTCGCCTCTACTGGCAGGGGCAGGACTTGATTCGTGTCTACTACCAGTTAGCAATATCTAATTGATTTGAGTATGATCTGTATTATTCTAGACCCAGTTTGGAAAGGCAATTGAATATATGGCGGTAATAATTATCATATTGAAAATCAATTCAAATACCACACATGCAGTCCGTCGTTCACGTCTCTTGATTAAGCTCCGTATAAAATGGCATGATAAATCATGTTCTTTCACCATTTTTTACAACTTTTTCTGCAATTATAGTTATTGAAGAACTGAAATCCAATCTGGCTGCACACTGCAACAAGACTAGGCCTGCGCCGCTGCCGTAAATAAAAAAAAGCAGCTGGCGACGGGAGCAAAATGATCATCCGCAGATTTAGACTCCGCCAGAGCCGGAGTGAGTGTGGTCAGGGTAGAAGGAATATCGTCTGCCCTCTTTTTAGGATACGTACATTGTTGTTAAGGTAAAACACATGTATTTTCAAAATACTAATTTATTGTATTTTCAAAGCCACAGAAAAGTAATTATTACTGTGGAATGTATGCTTTCTTAATGATCTCTAACTTTATTTTAAAAGAATCAATGAACAAAATATTATAGAGCATTCATCTGCTGTACATGCCCACGTTTTTTTTTGTTTTTTTTTTTTTTGTTTTTTGGTAAATATATTGTTGCTACAAGCTGTCTAGTCATGTAAACCGATTTAAATGTTGTGAGATAAATGTCAATCAATTTAGAACCAATTATTAGGAATGTGTTTCAACAGAGGGAAAACTGCCTCTGAATTCTGTGGACATATGTTCATTGAAACCGTCTCATTATTAGCGTAAATTTCTTCCCCAAACCGAATCAAAAATTGACGCCCGGTGGCTAATTTCAGCAGAAAAGACTTTGTATTTGTAATGAAAATACACATGCACAATATCAAATCTGTAAATTTAGTCCTATGTAATTGCCATTTCTCCAAAATTTTGTTAGCAATTAGGCATCGACCATTTGATCTCAGGGGAGGGCAGCTATTTTCACCATAGCGTCAATTATTTTTTTTTCTCATGAAATTTGACATATAATTCTTTTTTTTTCTTAGATTACTGAACCTCAATTATGGAGCCAAATGAAACCTTATTATTTTTTTCACCAATTTTCAGCCTTGCGTTATTCTTTTCAATATTTTTGCTGCACCCCCCCCCACCCCACCCCCTGAGATCAAATGGTCGATGCCTTACAATATCTGAAATTTACACAGTTTTGAGGAGTCACTAATCATGGCCGCCAATACAGCTACAGTCTGTACAGAAATTATCATTTTCACTCTCACTTACATAGTTTATTTGCCCAAATTAGATTTGCTATATACGATCTTACTGAATCCTTCACAAATGCCCCACCCTCCTCTCCGTAATATAATAGCTGTGGCAACTTTCCCGTCTCCCATCAGTGTCCCAGGTAGGGAAGTTTTACTAGTGTAGGCGAGCTTTTTTATTAGGAAAAATAAACTAAATTTGTATACATGTGACAATGACATGGTAAAACAAATTAACTAATCAAAAAATTATTTGGGGTTTATATTTATTACAAAATGTATGATTTCATGGTAAAACAAATTTTACTTGTTGGTACAAAAAATATGATAAGTCCATAAAAATCATAATATTCAACATCAACTTACATTGTTGCTGTGTACATTTAGATAAAATATGATTGTAACGTATTTGATGGACTAGTTCATGCTAAGTGTGAAACAAAATTTTAAGTATTACAGCACATTGGCAAATCAGTAGACGATTACTGTAAAGATAAAATATTTTGTGGCTATTAACTTATTTTGTGACCATTTAATTTTGTGATTTTTCTATCCTAGACATACTTTACACAGGCTATTAATGTTTGCTGACTATTTAAGTTTGCGTTTTTGCAAACTAAATTCGCAAATTACGACATGCACAAACATTTCTAGTTTTACAGTGTATCAATTTTGCCACTTTATGACCTAATTATTCAAATTACTGTTCTCTAATGAAAATCATTTACATGTATGACACACTGGATAGTTATACATAAGATAACATAGTATTAATTGTTTTAAAAACTTGAAAGCATCTGTGATGTTATAATTTTGCGGACACCAACTTTATTCCACAAATTGGGGCTTCTTACAATATTTTTTCCCGTGGACATTTATTCTGTAAATTATTGGAACTGAGTCACACCTTGTGCTTCTTCATAACTTGAAAGGATGTATATTTTCAAAGTGTGTGTAAATTTGCAAATTTCTTGGAATATGGAGACAGGAATATAAGAATATCATAACTCAGCTTTCTTTGCATATTTTCGTTATAGGCACCGACAAATGACTTTAAATGGTCAGGCAGTGAACAGAACAATGTGATGTGAATTCCTAACCTTTGGTTGGGTGAGAGGTGTGGTCCCAGCATACAATGCTCATAGTTGTACTAGTTACACCATATGATGTCCTTTTTGGGTGTTCGCGGTGATTGATGGTCATTGATGAGATGGTGGACACAAGTTACGTTATTGTGTAGGCCACACAACGGACCTTTGTAGTTTTATTCGTTCCGTCGCTATGCTATAGCATGTTAAGTGGGGTTATCTGCACTACATACTATCTGTTGTCACACCTTTGCCACCAGTCCATATACGTTTTCCTGTCGTATACACCATGCATGTACGTATCTGTCAATATTGTACACATCGAATAGTTTCAAGTTATTGCTGTATTCTATGAAAAATGCTTTTGATTATCTGAAATTAAGAATAAAAATCATAACTGCAGTTGTGTTTAATATGTGTGCTTGTAGTTTTTATCTTTATTCTTAATTTTGGATTATCAAAATATCATCCACAGAATACAGTAGGCTAATAAACATGAACTGTTGAATAGTCTTGTTCTCCACAAGTGGACAAATGAATACAATTGAAATAAATGAATATAAAAGAAATGAAACAATTCACAGCCCCCTTTCTCCTGCATATTTAAGAAAGTCAAGAAATCCAATGGCTACTCTGGACAGCTGTTGCCAACAATGCGTCGTAAATAGGTCTCGGGTATGAGCCGAGAAAGCTTTACGACATTGCTGGGTTATTTAGCACCTTTTCTGCAATTGTCGAACGCTCAGAAGGTCATTTTGTGTAGATTCTCTGCCTTTTCGTTCTTCCTGCGATGATATTTGAAGATGTATTTTATGTTTATGCGTATATGCGCCTATACATTTAGCTTGTTTCAATTCCAAGTAGTTTTATGCCTATTATATACTTATTCGATATTTATAATTCCAATCTAAATACTTCATTAATAGTTACTTAAAGGAAAATACGTATTTACCGTATGCCACTGTGATGTAAATCATAATATAAGCAGGTCTTTCAAGATGGAGAATTTCAAAATTCAAATAAACGTTGGAATTTGTGTCATTAAATGCCGAAATGGGTCAACAAGAAGGATCGTTAGGAGTTGGATGGCAAAAATACGTCTCACCCCCCACACGCACATCTTAAAGAGCCAGTCACACACAATTTTACGGCTATACCACGTCAAAAAAGCTAAGAAAAAATGGTGGACGTGGTCGTCAGAAGTACTTTTTGATCAATTTTGGTGTTGGACGTGCTCTGTACATCGTGTGGTAGTCGGCGGCAGTTCCATCAAGGATATTACATCATACTATGGTTACAGTTTAAAACAGATGCTTCCCGTTTTGCTAAAATTCCTGTATCTTTCACGCGTGATTAATGCGTTGAATCTGTGTGACAGGGCCTTTAAGCACGGGTAGCCACGTCCCATCCACATGCAAGATCAAATCAATGCAGCGGCCGAATTGCCGACCCGTGCGCTGCTTAAACAACCTGAATGTAGTCACAGTAGCGCCTACTGTTGCAATTGCGTCTTTCTGCGTCCTGCCACGTATTGATCACTCCCGGAACACGCATTATCTCTTCTGCTTCGCGTGTGTTGCACGTCCCTGTCACGTCTGCCGTCCGTGGTTGAGCCTGGATTAAACTTTTGAACGGGCCAAAACTTGTTTCTGCGTTCTACGAGTTTTACAACATAGTAGAAAAGCGATTGCAGTACGTCTTAATTAAACACGTCAATGTCACTGAAAATCACGCCAAAAAATTATTCGTGACGTTTCGAACGTGGTATGGAAGTAGAGCGCAGTCTTAACGGCCCCCACTTTAACATGCAGAAGAACCTTCAATTCAGACTTCCATTAACAGACCACCTCTTAAATAAGACATTTACTCGAGGTCTCAAGTTTTGATAAAGAGACCACTTAGAACTTCCATAAAGAGACCACATATCTTAAGAGCAGTCGTCAGTGTGGTCTTGATAGAGAGGATCCACTGTACACATATTCCAAACAACCTTGCTAGCTCAGCTTGCTAGTACCTGTAACTTGTGTGTCCAGAAGGAAACTGACTATTTGCAAAACTTTATTCTGATAGAAGAGTAGCTGTACAATCTTCTTGCCTGATGTCACACAGTGTGCCGTGGCTATTCTGCTATAACTGTCTCTTTTATAGCCCGTAGTAATCCCAGTGTATCTATAATCGTTACATTTGACCGATTGAAGTGCTACGTTATGTGACAGCATTCAGGCTGAAGAAGTCAGCCATTGACATTGCAAGTATATGTGTAACATGACTCTTTGTCCGACCTTTCTAAATGATATTCCTCCTCTCAATTTGTAAGAATAGCGACATGACTGTATACACTCGACCACATGTTACGCTGTCACCATTTAAAGCAATAGATACTGGTCTGCGGGATCCCCAGTTATCATGTCCCAAAGGGATGGAATACAAATGCTCAATGTAAGCCTCAAACTTGCAAATGAGTCCTTTTGGGTCATTGTAGACACTCACTAGACACCAGTAGCCTTGTGTATTTTGAACGTGCATTGAAAATGGTACAATGAAGCTTAATACACTTACACGAATAAAAAGTGTAAAATTCTGGAAATAATTTGAACAGGAACCCAATGCATAAAATGCAAGAAGTCACCAGTTAACCGCCCGACAGGGGAGATGCTGCCGGATTCTCGGCCTTGAATGAGCAGTGACAAAGGCGTTAGGCAATGTCGTCTGTAGTTAGGTGATTTACAACTGACTGAGGGTGACCACAAGGCGAATCATGAAAAGGGGGTCAATGATATAGGTTCTGGTAGTTTTGGAAACTGGTGAATAGAGAAGAGCCCTCAAATAAGACTATGCATATAATGAGACCACCCTCTCTCTTATAATACCACTACCCGCTTCCCCGGCCTTAATTTTCCTGAATCATTCACAATCCTATGTCAATTTTGTTTAAAGAAAACCTGCCCCATAACATCTCTGATCATCTCTGCAAACAATCCCAGAAAGAAGCAAATGTACTGCTGCGCAGGGACCATTGACAGATTATGTCACACAATATGGTCAGTTACAACTGTGGGGCCTGCATGCCGGCTCAATAAATCACGTTTAACGAGCATGACCTTGATATTTACCGTCCTCCAGTGACCACGTGTTGAACAATGCCCAACAGACGAAACTTGCAGTTGTGGAATCTCGTTCAAGGACCTTTGAGGTTCACCGAGTGCAGACGGATTATTGTAGATACATGTACTGACAATTACTTTCGTTTGGCAGCTCATTATCACTTAGTATCAAGTGGTTTATCTATAAAAGTTGTCATCTACTAAGGTCTGCTCCGGCTTCACTTCTGCTACTGTTTTTTCCTGTTGTTTCTACGGCAAAATGTTTTTTCTGCTGCTACTGCTGTTTCTGCTGCTGCTGCTGCTGCTGCTGCTGCTGCTGCTGCTGCTGCTGCTGCTGCTGCTCTTGTTACTACTGATGTTGTTCATGATACTGTTGTTATTCTGCTGCTGCATCTATAGCTCCTGATGCTCCTGTTTCAGTTTCTGCTGCTGCTAATGCTTCTGCTTCTGTTTCTGCTACTGCTTCTGCTTCTACTTCTGCTGCTGCTGCTGCTGCTGCTGCTGCTGCTGTTGTTGTTGTTGTTGCTGCTGCTGCTGCTGCGGCGGCGGCGGCAAATGCACTGGCCAGTGTCCACCAAATTCTTGTGGACAGCAACAATCCATAAATACGAAATTGCAGGCAGTGTCATCTCATCCCACAGCCGATCAATTATTCAATGAAAAGCCTTCCTTTGGGGAGCTGGATGTTCTGTGACTATAAACAGCAATGCAGGATCTTTGTACATTCACGGCCAAGGTGGCTTGAAGACGCAGATCACAATTACACTAATGTATTTATTTTTCTTGAGTAGTAGTGATCCACTCATATTAACGTCCACTACCGGAACATTACACATTGCAGTAGAACCACTGTGTCCACCCCTATAGTGAGACAACTTCTATGATACTATCATTTTCACGGTATCAAACCATCATAAGAAGACCAACATGAACCTCCACGAAGAAGCCAGCTTTCTAATGACACCACTTTGAGGTGAGTCCGCTGGGTTGTCGTAATAGAGAGGTCACAGAGTTGTTGCCGTAATTATGAAGGTATTATGATGGTGCAGTGTCTCAGGAATTCTGAGCATGCGGCTACACTATGATGATGAACAAATAATCTGATACAGCGCCGCCTGTATAACATGCGAAACTTCAAATCAACAAGTGGATCTGTCAACATGAAAATGAATACAGTAGAACGTCTCTATTAGGACTACATTTGGCGCCAGTGTTATGTGGTATCAATAGGGAGGTGGTCTCTATTGAGAGGTTAATTTTGGTAGCTTTATGAAGGTTTGAGACCGTAAAACTTGGACTTATTATAGAGGTGGTCTCAATACAGAGTTGGTCTTAAGTGGTGGTTCTACTGTATATTCATTCTCTGTTCTAGAGGCTGCCCTCACGGAGAAGGACTTGATCCGGTCCCTGCTGGACGAGGAGATCTACGAGAAGCGTGCGCGGCCCGTGCACAACTCCTCACAGCGCGTTCGCGTCAACGTCACGTTCGACTACGCGCAGCTCATCGACGTGGTCAGTATTTTTTACATAAATTTACATAGATTTACATAAACTTACATACATTTACGTACAAGTGTAGGTTATGGTCTGAAGGTTCCACTACGTTAGTTCAGACGACTCTTCCTTAACACCAGGTCATTGGCACCATTGGCACATATCTTTCTTAGCACCCCCCCCCCCCGGGGGTGAGCATACACCATATTGCAGCCGTAGTGGGGCTGTGCTTATAACTCATCTCAGCGTTCACTTGACTGACCTGTACCTATTCAACGTGTACGTACTACGGAGATTTGAGCAACTGTTTAGGGTTGAGTTTGCTCAATAGCCACCACCAGACCAGATGGGGACACACCTACCCACGACCTTCTGGTCACGAGTCCCACCCCCTATGATGGCCTATCCACTCGGCACAGACGCACACGTTTTTGTGTGATAGTCTTGTCGTTGAGATCGTTTTCTTTTTGTACTACTGGACATGTAAGTTGTACATGTACTAAGTTTTCGAAAGCACGGGGCCTGGAAACACAATGTTAACGCAATTAAACGAGTAAGTAGGTAGAATTTCATGTACAGGTATTCATGAAGTCTCTTTGGTGAAACCTTTGACTTAGAATTTATTGGCATCATTCCGGCTTATACAATTGCATAGATCTAGGCACCCAACTACTTTATAGTTTGACTGTAAATTCCAATCTGTGAAAGTCTATATTTGAATGGGGGTTGGTGTCGGAATGCTGATCCTTGCTGAGGTTGCCTGCCCCTATCTATTTATGTATCTACGTACTCTTCTTTTGTGCCATTTCTTAAACCTTCACAGAAGCAACAGTAAACCTCCACACAGAGACCACCTTTATTATACGACACTTTCTCACGGCCCCACACTATCGCAAACATTCCTAGAAAGACCACCTTCTGAGATCAGTTAACTTGTACCCAACTATACTGGGTTGTCATATAGGGGCTACTGTATTTTCTTTCATCATCACCAGCTCAACAGGTCCATTCGAAAGCAACGTCCACGATTAACCACGTACGGATCCTCACTTTACGACGGTGTTATGAAAACTATGGTCCCCGGTGGGTCGCTCCATTGTTTAGTGTTACCTCGTAAACGTCCGACAGACGGTTGTTTAGTGTGTCGTACCAACTCAGCTTACTCAGGCCGTTGTGGCAGTCGTTTACTTTGGTATTCAAATCACTCGATGTTTCCTTGACTTCTGATCACATTTGGTAACCGAATATTGAGTAGTAGGCTACTGGGAGTCAATCTTATTTTTTCTTTATTTCTTCTTTGTCCTTCTTTCTATTGTAATTTCTTGTTTGGTTTACGTTTGGGTAACAAGGATGCCAATGACCTGGTGTTATGTAATGTCGCTAGAACACGGTGCTTGTAAATAGCAAATGTAAATGAACAGCCTTATACTTATGTGATTGTGATGTACACATTGTACATGTGGTGTTTTCTTGATTTGTGATTGATCTGAGTTGTGAGATTGGCGTTTTCATTAGGGCATGATATTAATTCTCATTTTGTTTTTATTCAAGTGCACAACACATGATTCATAGCATATTTTTTAAATAAAAGAATAATATACCGACCATTACAGTTATTACATTTATCTACTGTTTTATCATTTCAGTTTGAAAAGGAGCAAATTCTATCGTCTGAAATTTGGCTGATTCAGGTAAGTGTCGATTATAAACAAACGTTTTCCTGAGTATCTATCTTCTGTTATTGACACTTTAAAACGAATTCTTCAATATAGATGAGATGTAGATGAAGGGGAATGAAACTAATCTCCATATAACAGAAAATTATGATATTATAGCAATATCAAGGAAACGAGGTGTTATCTCTGCTAATACTCACACCAGTTTTTCACGTCAGAAGCGTGCAAACGCATAGATGTAGATTTGCTGGACTGTAAAAACTGTCTTTGACCAGCTTACCTGCCAAGCAAGACGAGATATAGTGGCCCCTTTTGACCATTCGCATGCAGGGAGTGAACCTACTCAATTGACTACAAAACGAACATAATTTTGCTTGTAAAACTAACAAAGGTCTTGCATAGTACATTCTCTGTTGCACAGTAGAACCTCCCTAATGAGAATATAGCACCTATGGGGATGATCTCAAGGGATGCTCTCTTTATAGAAGCACAGGTTGGCCTCTATATTTATCATACAGGTTTTCGGACTAGGAGAAGTTGTCGCATTATAGAGGTTGTGTCTTTACAGAGGTTTCCTTTTTCGGAGATATACTGTAGCACAGAGACTCACTCGACCTAATCTGCTGGTAGCAGCGCCTGATCCAGGTTTTCGGAAACAGAAGTGGGGGATCAAAATCAACAATTGCTTAACCTTGAAAGTTTTGGAGCAAGGCTAGTCAATTACGATTTACGATTGCAATTAACCCTCTGCTCACTGGCAACGGAGCCATTAATACAGTGATAACACGCAGGCGTATGAGTTATGTGCGTCGTTGTGAGGTAGACAGGGTTGTAAAAAAGGACCTTGCAAGGTCAAACGTGTGAGATGGATGCTAAAATCATAGACAATTATTATGATGACATTCCTGCCAAGGTAGGCTTATCACAAATTTTTACATTAGTTTTATTGGGAGAGTAATCAGAGGTTGCATGATAAAAGTAGACTCCATGAGTAGGAAAATGTGCATTGTGAGGATTTCCATGACATGGTTTGCCACTGCAACGCGTGGCTGGGCACAGCTAGTAGTAAATAAAATGTATACAAGTAGAGGGTTTTACCACAAAACGTCTCTAAACTAGCAAGCGGAAAAGCTTCCCATCTGTGCAGCCACACACAAAATCACCGAAGCATGGTCGCCAAATAATGGTACTTCTCTGTTACGAGCTTGAATAAAGTGAAAATATGTCATAACGTCCCCATAAAGGCACGCCCTCTTACATAAAAGCATCTTCACGCGATTATCGCACCATTGAACCGCGTTTATTAAAGAGGCAGGCCAGGCTAGCTGCTAACGTGACCTCTACTCTGACAGTTGTAAAAAAGTCGTTTGGAGCAGAAATGCTAGTGCAAATATGTTTGGGATGTAGTGCAACATCGACGGATTAATTGCATGGTTGAGTTAGGTTGGCAACAACACATACAATTATACAATTGCGAGTAGATATTGTTGGAAGCGTACTCATTGTTTTCAGATGAAGTATAAATGCGGGTAAATATTCTGTTGTTTTTAATGTCAGAGGAGTGGAATGGAGGATGTTATAGAGGATGCCCAGCTACGCTCGTAAATGGGGGCGGGGATGGAGATGGGGACTGCTCTAGTAGATAATCACCTGTACAATAGAATTCTATTTCTAAACAGCTCACCACCCCAGTCTAATTTGCCATTCATAAATACCACAATCAAAATCCACAAAAATAATGGTGCTCACAGGCAATCAAAACAACTCATTTGCATACCTTTGGCTGAATTTGAACATTTCCACCAAGAAAATCCCTTAAAGCTATCATAACTAAGGATTCCTCAGATACGGAATGGATCAAGTTAAAAGCTTTAGTACACTACAAAGTGTTATGACGACCTAACCTTTGGTTGGGTGGAAGTGGTCCAAGGCCTACACACACGTGATAATGACTCTGCCACCCGCACACAAGCACGCAACGTGACAGCTTTATTCCTCAGTCAATGCCAGGCTTATCCCATGCCTAAACAGTGTTTATTTTTTACGACTGAACTGCTGTATCTTTGGCAAATATTTACATCATTTAGTGAGTGCATAGATAGCTTTTAAAAGCATATAAATGTCACTGATGTGTGGATTGAGAAATAGGTTGTTTTGGGTTTTAAAACTATGTTTGGAATTTGTTTTGTTTGCTCTTAGGTTTATGAAAGTTCCATTCCTTGATATTCGTACATACATGTATTTGTTTTTTTCACTGTGTATAGGCAGGTAGGAAATATACTACCCGTTTTCTCAAGGTAAGATGGAGGCTTCAGTTGAAAAAAAAACCCACATTTATTTGGATGGTATCCAATACACAAGTGTATGACAACAAATGCTTTGTGGTGTACATGTATTACATACTACGTCAAATTTATCAACGGAAATTATTTGTCAATAATAAGCGAATGTCTCCAGGAAAAAAAAGACACCTTTCTGTTGGATGTTTGCAGGAAGGTAGTATCTAAATGTACGGTATATGTATATATTCAAATTGGATACAGTATAACCTCCAATTGATGACACTTACAAGACATTTCTCCAGTTCAAACCCTCATAGGGAGAGTATTTCAAACCTGCTGTAAGAGACTATCTTTCTACAAATACCATAAACCTTACATTCACAGGAAACAAGGAACACGAACGTCCAATAAAACTATTAGATTTTCATTATTTATAACTCTCGCCAAACAATGTGATGTCTCATTAGCTTAATATATTGACTAATTGGAGCACTGAAAGATCTTAGATTATTACACTACATAAGTTCTACCTTTGTCCAATCAAACAATACATGTGTTTATTGTGTATACATATAGTACTTGAAGTGTCGCAATCAAGGCCAAGTGATGTCGTAAAGTACGCTGTAATAGGAACACAGGCAGGATGAATCACCAGCCCTTATCTTTCCTTTTAGAGAATTCCCCACATTGTTAAGGGACCTGCTCGTTTTACATATATTTAAAAGCCTGGTTTGCGTGTTGTTTTACACATAATTTCATTGGTATCAACTGAACAACACAATTTTTACGATAACTCCATTGCCCACAAGCTTGTTGCATCCATGTGACGTAACTTTCATTTCTTGATACACATTTGAATACTAGTATATTGGATTTGCTTTCACAGGGCATCTGTCTAAACCAAGTAATTGAAGTTAAATAGGCAACAGATTCCAGGAACCGCAATGAATTTGCAGCTACACCAAACATATGAACACGTAAATCGTAGCAATGTAAACGCACTGCTATTGACAATCAATATCAACATTGGCTTATATATGCCGTTGTTAACATTCTTTGAATCAGTGGCCCCGGTGGCACAATCGGTTAGCGCGCCGTACTTATAGTCAGTACAGGCTGTGAGACATGCGGAGGTTGTGAGTTCGAGCCTCACCCGGGGCACTAGTTTTTTTGTACAACTATTTATACATCTATGCCTTTATTTGAACAACCTATGAGCGATAAATTGTTTCACAGAAATTGGGAACCATTATTTTTATGGACATTTGTAAAAATCCTGCTGCCTTCTCCCACTTTCTCATGATTTCTGAAAGGTTACTTTCGCTGTGGTCTATACGTTTACTACAGCATGATTGTGGTGAATTGCAGCTACAGTGCTACACATAGAAGTACCAATTAATGAAGTATTGATCGATACAATCTATTGCCACGTTAGTTTGATTTCTCATGGGAAATCATCATTCCTCCGCACTTATTAACCTTTTTCAGGGTCCTATACATGAGTTCTAAAAATAAGTGTCGTGTCCGTCTGTCAATTTTAAGACATTCTGTGTCAGGTGTCAAACTGTCAATAGACCCTCTTCAGAACAAAAGGTGACTGTAAGTGGGTTTCATACCCACAGATAGTTAATAAGGCTTTTCAAAGCGCCACTCTTACAGGTTATAACGGCTCAATGCTGCCGTGTCGCGGTGTCACTTTTTAACCCAGATATTATTGGGTCCTTTTTTATAAGGCGGGATTACAAGAAAGAGGGATGTGGGGAAAAGGTCTAAAAAGGTGGGAAACAAGGCAAAAACATTAGGGATGTGAAATTTCCTTACCCCTAATACCCCCGCTTCTCTTATCATATCGCTCTATTCTTAGGAGTGGTACGATGAGTTTCTCACGTGGGACCCGGCGGACTACGGCGGACTCAACTACACGGTACTGCGCGCAGACGACCTCTGGCTGCCGGACATCTATATACAGAACAGGTCAGTACTACAAAACAGTACTCTATAGTATTCTTTTCACCATGTCTCTATTGAGACTACCCTTTCTTATTATCATGGGCCTAACTCTCCAGAAAGAGACAGCCATATGAACCTTCATAAGGAGACCAACTATCTTTGGATTCCATTTCACCTCGCCCCCATCCCACGGGTTGTCTTAATAGAGAGGGTTTACTGTGTATAATGATGATAGAAGGTTTTATTAAGTGAAGGCAATAATGACATAGCATGGCTGTAAAACTAATGGATACTTTCCGGAAAATAAATAGTAATATCTGCCATTTAACTATAATCTTACTGGGGGTATGTTGATATATATCTGAATGCATCATACCCATATTTCACACTAACGCTAATAAAAAAAACCCCATCCAAATAATAAGAGCAAAACATTAATTGTATGGATAGCTAAAAGGCCAATTATATATATTTTCACGTTATAGGTTTTATTTTCTATTTTACTGGTATTCTTATGCATATGTTGCCAGCGCATTGTTTTTGAAGACATTCAAATGTATATGCAGAATTATGCGAAAAATGAAAATGTTAAACTTGAATTACTTATTCCTCGATGAACTTATTGCTAATTATCAACACCCCTTTATTTTGGTTTTCACCAGCGTATCAGGCACTGAGAACAAAATGGACAGTTTCCTTCCTGGCGATTCTGGAATGACTGTCCAGATCCGCTACGACGGACGCATACAGAGAAGTCCAGCGTTCTTACTGACCACCAGTTGCATGATAGAAATTGATATGTTTCCATTCGACACCCAGAGATGTCCAATCATCGTTAGCACGTGGAGTTACACAATGCACACGGTGAACATGCTAGCAGTGGCTGACGAGTGCATTATGGATGACTACACAGTAGAACCCCCAATTAAGATCACAGCCATTACAAGTAAAATGGCCACCTTTGTATTAAAACCATTTCATGGTCATAAAAGACTCCTGTGACCTTCCATAAAGTGATCACCTCTCTATTGAGAACACGTGAGGCCAGTTAACCTAGTGGTCTTAATTAAAAGGTTCTACTATATTGGAGACATGGTAGCCATACTAGTAGTCACTGGAACAGTGGTTGTAAAAATGACAATGTTTTCAGTAGATGCACTTATTATGTTCCCATGTAATTGAGTGTATTGAAACGTTAACATTATTGACATTAGTTCCAGTGAGTGCAGTGCTACATTGCTTGTGCTAATCTATGTTTTCATTCGGAGTGTCAAGTGCCACAAATAATCATTGCTATCAAAATTTTACATTGCAATATACATCTCTGATTTAACTGTATTAAGCAAACTGCCAAACCAAAACAAAAACAAAACGAAACAAACAAAACAAAACGTAAAACAAGACATGGGTTGAAAACAACACCTGATAGAATGCAGAAAAGTAAAAGAAAAAATATATAAATAACATGATCCCCACATGTGTGTAGGGACCTTTTCACTAAATAAATTGATGGAATGCTTGTACATTTTGATTTTTAATGTATATTGGCAATGTAGATATTTTGAAAGGCTTTTAATGCAAGTGACACTATTTCAGCTTTTGCTAGCTAGCAGTGCCCGCTTCATTAAGGGCGTTTCAGAAAACAAACTAAAGTGTGTGATTTTTGTTTGTTTTAGAATAACGACAGAAGAATGATAGTATTTTTCTCTTATATTTGACGTGGATTAAATAAAACATTGCTAATTAAACACTAACCTTACTCCACAAAGTCTAACATTACAAGATTTCTTACCTTCTGTATGTGTACACCTACTAGAATTAAAATACTACAACAACCATGCACAAGACAAGTTAGTCCTGTTCAATGATCACCAGTCCCTCTCTTTAGAAGATTTGTTTTCCTTACACCCCAAATACGAATGTATCATTTCACTTATGAATGTGTTATGATCTGCATTCAATTACAACATAATTGAAATTGAATCACAGTTTATCAGAAATTCATGAATAAGGTGGTCACATTTTGTTCCAGTCATTCTGGACTGACAATCCATGGGTGGATCCACGGAAGTCCAGTATGTCTTTTACTATTTAAGTTTCATGAACTGTCCATGTTTTCATCTGTGCCTATCAAAGGTGTCCTGTAAAAGGTCAGCACAGGTAGCAGTACACCAAGTGCGGTTTGTGATTATGTGTTCAATCTTATCCCTAACTATATTCTTCTCTCTCTCTCTCTTCTATGGGAAGCAAGCTCCTACCACTATTCTGACATAGATGAAGACAGGTTTTTCAACATTAAGCTTCCATAAGTTGAAAAACCTGTCTTCAGCTATGTCAGAAGAGTGGTAGGAGCTTGCTTGCCATAGAAAAAAGAGAGAGAAGAATATAACTGTATCCACAAGCAAACTGGGAAAGACACATTAGATAAGCCCAATTAAGTTCCATCATTGCAGTGAACTTCCACCTTATCGTATAAATTTGTTAAGTATGTTTTTGAAGAAAACAGCATACTGCCTACTAATTAACATATATTTGTTTTATAAATTCAGCGATGGCCATTTACATGTACGTGTTATCACGCTTTGCAGGAAATCGATTACTGTGGAACGTGTCCATGTGAACACCTCCCTTTTAAAGACTCTGGCTCATATGTCCAAGTGGACACTCTCACTTCTCCTGAAGGTGTCTACATAAGACTGTTTTCACTGTATCTACTAACACGTGGCTGATTTCATTTAGTCTCTCTGGAACTGAAAGCAAAGTGGACATCTTCATCCCTGGCGATGTTGGTACAACTGTAAAACTTCATTATACTGGTCGAGTTCAGAGGGCTCCTTCCTATCTCCTGCACTCCAGCTGTATTATTCGAATAGACAACTTCCCTTTTGATACCCAGCGATGTCCAGTAATAATAAGCACGTGGAGTTATACTATGCACACGGTGGGTCGTATGACCAGGGCTGAATAGTAGTAATTTGATTTATCTTTGATTTAAATATTGTTTTTCATACTTTTCATATTGTCAATTGTTCTCAAGATGTTTCAAAAAGTTGAAATATCTTTCAAAACAATTGCTCGCTGTGTCTTCAACAATCTGTAGAAATTTTATCATATATCTATATCTTTTTTCATATGAATTGGCCACTGTTGGAAATAATTCAATGTGTCTTTCATAACAGATGCATATGATTATTAACAACAAGCATACTATATGTGTATTTTTCATATTTTTCCATTCTCATGAATATACCAAATTGTGTGGAAATGTACATTTAAAGAGTACATCTCTAGTCCTGTTTGCTTGCACGCCATGTCCCTGCTATATGTGGTGGTTTCCTGTAGAGGTATGATGTTCTGTTAACTTTGATACTTATCATATTCCTACCCCACTGTTGAACTTGCAGAGACTGTTCAAGACATTACCATGTTGAAGTTATTATACACGTATCTGAATTATTGTTGATGTGTATCTGTTAAGCAGGAGCTACACAGTACCGAATGTTGAACCCCAAACATTCACAAAATTGTAACATTTGCTAATTTGAACATTGGTACACCAAAGACATGTTTTGAAAGGTAGATTCATGGTTCTCACATGCATTTCTTATCTTCTGCAGAACCCCCCCCCCCTCAAATTCGGGATGAACATTCGGGACTGTCAGACTGAATCTTTATCAATAGCCACAAAGATGCAGATGCTAAGATGACAAAATGATACCCAATTCACAGTTTGATACTTGTTTTTTATTGCCCATTGCAGGATATAACTGGTCAAGACAGCAAATTACCGGTATCTTTGCAGTTGGGCTCAGGACATTGTCAGGTCATATTATTGCTTAAAGTGTTCAGTGTTTCTCTATTATCAATAGTGTGAAAGACACCGAAAATAAGATGGAGTCCTTCGTTCCTGGAGAGGCCGGAATCACAGTTCAACTTCGACATGACGGTCGTATTCAGAGATCGCCCTCCTACTTACTGTACTCGAGCTGCATGATTGATATACAGTACTTCCCATTTGATACTCAAATGTGCCCCATTATACTGAGTACTTGGAGCTATACAGCACATACGGTGGGTGGTGCATGGGTCTTCAGAGACTGACGTGCACTAGTTACTTCCCATTTGGTCTATTTCACTTGGTTGATGGTTGAAGAAACACAGTAGCACCTCCAATTAAGAACACGTCTATGATAAAACAATACATAGTGGTCCCAAACCTTCATTAAAATATCCGTGCAAAACTCCATAGAGAGACCACTCTTCAATAAGAGCATCTGACGTTCGTTCCATGGAAGTCTACTTTGTGTTGCAAATACCTTCTCTTGTCGTATGGCATCCAAAACAGATTTAGGCCTAAAGGAAGACCGTATGATCAAACGAAAAAAAGAGAAAGAAATAGTGATGAAATACATATGCCCATATGCATGTGTGGTCAAGGAGTTACGTCCTCCATCTCCCCAGGTTTAGAAAAAAAAACTACAATCACTTCAAATCAAGAAGAAACTCACAAAAATTCTCCGCAAACCACGGTTAAACTCCAAATGTTACTGTAAAGATCCAAACGTAGCGCCATATTTGGTTTATGCTTACTTTAGTCTACAATGGATACAATGTGCTCGGGGTGATATGAATAGACCAAATGAGAAATTACTGGTACACAGAAAGTCCGAGGGTATCCTCTGCAATAAATCATAATTCTTCTTCCAGTGTGTGCATCCTGTGTACTGAGTGATATGTGCTGATGATTCAGATTACAAACTGCACAAATTAGCCAATGAATATATATTTGCCACGATCAGAGTATGTTGATATCTAGTGTGTAAATGAGACGAGTGCATTATGATTAACACTCTGATGTTTAACCCTCTGATTTCAATAGTATTCAATTTGTGAATAATGTGCAATTGTACATGTATAACTAACTATGTATTCGGGCTGCAGTAGTTATTATATAATGTTGGGATACTAATTTCAACTCATGTATAGTAAAACCTCCAATGAAGACCTTTCTATTGAGACCATTTCTGGGGGTCCTAAATCTTCAAAAAGAGACCAGCTTGAATCCCCACAAAGAGATCCGGTCTCCATTGAGACCACATCAGGCTAGCCCACAGATCATCTTTACCGCATAGAGAGATTCTACTGCAGTTGAGCTACATTTTGAAACTTTTGAAATAAGAGGGTTAGACTGAAAATCAATCATCTAATAGAAAAACCCAAGATCAAACTAACAAATTGTTGAAATGGTTGAAAATGGCATGCTATGTGTGTATCTTCATGCAATTATTATATGTACCGTAAATGTATGTGTAATTGTGCAAGTCAATGATCGTTCTTAGCGCAATTCTGCTTCACATTCCATGTCTATGTAACATACAGTAAAATCTAGCTCGGGGTTGCTTTTTATTCTGCGGTTGCCATACAAATGAAGGTAGTCCACTATTGTGTTTTACCATAGGGGACACCTCGCTAATCAGACACATTTCTCTTACCGCAGTGGTGTCCCTAATAGCGAGGTTTTACTGTATGTTGAGGGAGGGTTTTTCTAGCTAAGCTTACCTATCCTAACTAGTAACCACACCCATCATTTCCTCTCTAGCAAACTAACCAATCAATGTTTTGTTATCAATCATATGAGTGTCTTCCAAATTTGACCATAGAAGATTATAATTGAATATCCTATTCAATCATAATCTTCACTCTTTCAGTCCTCTATAGCGGGCACGTGCTCAAGACAATCATCCATTTTACTATATCTAGCTTGGGAAACACACATTAGAATATCTTCTCATCCTTGCCTGCTGCAGTGTCAGGGACACAGAAAACAAAGTGGAGTCCTTTATTCCTGGCGAAAGCGGTATCACTGTGCAAGTTTGGCACACTGGACGGGTGTTCCGCTCTCCTTCGTACCTTCTCTCCTCTTCGTGCAACATCGAAGTGAACCTTTTCCCCTTTGATAACCAAAGGTGTCCCATTGTTGTGAGCACCTGGAGTTATACAACCAGCACGGTTTGTAAAATAGAATATAACCCTCTAGTGGCTATGGTGGTATATGATGCTGCATTGCAGCTTTGAATAAACCGGCGGTTGAACTATAATTTAAGCTGAAATTAGAGGAATGAATGTCTGATTTACACGACCAAGGTTAACTTGAAGCAGAAATCACTCTCGGTAAATTTGAGCTAAAATAAGCTAAACAGTATCGTAATAAATGTTTTATTTAATTTCATTGTCTTTGGGTTAATCAGACATCCATCTGGGTACAGTCTGAACTTAGTTTATGTCTGGTTTGGTTCTAGGTTGCAATAGTAAGCACCACCCAGCCAAGAAAGGGTTTTCAGATGGCCCGTCACTTGTTTTGGATGTACATGTATGAGTGTTCAACACTGTTATGTGTATGTTAGAAGAATGAATTAAGATATGTTCTGCAATGTGATATTATGTTATATGTTTGACTTGTATTCAGTAGTCACTGTTTGATTGCATGGTTATTGGTTATCATAATTATTCCCGTATCAGTAGCCACCAGCATTAGGGACACGGAATCCCGTACCTGTAGTCAGTATTTTATGTAGATGTCGATAATATACAATAACGAGCAGTTAATGATTGTCATGTTAAAATATTATTCGTGTAAAACTGTTGTTGTATTTGATATGCTGTAAAAATACTGATTGACATCCAACCAGAGACCTTATAATTGATATAACCAATAAACCAATTGCATGACTGTGGGACTGTTGTTCTATTTTAACCAGTGTAGATATTTACTGCATGGTAGTTTCATTACATTTTTTGTGTGCATGATAATCGTGTACGGTAGTGGGTTTCTTTTTGATTGACTGTTATTAAATATCCAAGTTCAAATACACATGCATTTTACCTTTATTCACGGACTTATCATTGCCATTTGTTTTTATTAAATTGAACAAATATATGTATCTTAATTTCTTCTATTGTCGTATTCTATTCACATGAGATGAAACTTAAAAGTGTTTACTTCAGTTCTAATATATCATTATATGTGAATGTGTACAGTCATACGTTTACCGAGGTACAGCTTTTCATACTAAATATAAGATGGCTGATAATATAGAATGAATGATTAATAACTATCTACGAAGATGAATAGTAGGAACCTATGATAACTTCACCGATCACTGGTTTTTAAAACTAGCTGAAGACTGAAAGTACCACAATATTGTAAATAAATTCTTTTTTTTTATTATCTTGAATGTCTATTAAAATTCATTTGGGGTTAATTTGATCAGATTTTTAGCGATTAAATTAAAATATATAAATGAAAACAAACGTAGAAACAAATTGGACTCTTTTTTTTTAGATAACCAAAAATGAAGAATAGTGTCTATTGCCAAATCAAACAATTTGCATATACATTGTAAACGCTTAAACTCTTGAGCATAGCTAATAGTAATACGAATGACATGTGCGACGGTAATTGTTTCTGACTTCTTTATGGAGTCGTAATGTATTTTTATGAGCGCACCTACTAGTAGCCTTTGAGGTATATTTACCGGCTGTTCGCATTTTGTGAAGTCTAGACAATTACTATTTTCTGGAAACTGCTAACGGCATATTTTCAAAATGCTAAGCGCCAAGAAATTCTTATTGATGTCTGTCTAAAAAGATGTCTTATTATAAACATCAACATATACTACACAATGACCATTGCGCATATTATGCTAGAATTTGTATAGCATTTTTCTAGATAATTTTCGAAAATGCATGTACGTTTTGCAGCCTACAAAATAAATATGTATTCATTTTGAAATTTTACATTCTCAAATTGTTGAATATACCGTTTCTTTATTTTTCTGTTGATTTGAGATTCAAGATATTTCCATTGGAATTGGCATCAGTACCCTAATATTTCCCACCAATTTGAGTATATTGTTATCATAATTCAAAACACATAATTGCGATGCAATCCAATATAATCTAGCAATGGGATAATCTAAAAACTATCAGTCCTATTGAACAATTTCAATATACAGTACAACCTCCAATTCAGACCACGTCTCTATGGAGACCATCTCTATAATAACACCCCTTTCACTGTCCCAAACCTTCGTAAAGCTACCAAGATGACCCTCTGTATAGTTATCATCACATTATTGAGACCACATAAACACTGGTTCCAAAGGTGGTCCTAATAGAGAGGTTCTACTGTATACGTAGAGACACGGGTGAACCCACTCATATGAAGTATTAGTCAAAGAACAAGCACCCCCTAACATACTACAGGTGGAGCTGGAAAAGGCAGTGCACGCTGTGAGCTTCGACCAGAAGTTCATGAACAACGAGTGGGAGGTGATCGTGGTGACGGCCGAGCGGGAGGTGCTCGAGTACGCCTGCTGTCCAGGTCAGTGCTCGCCGCGGGAGAGATAGAGTCAGTGCGAGTGGTGATTGTTGAGATAGAGTCCTGGATGGAGGTGATGGTTCAGATAGATTCCCAGAGAGAGATGCTGTCTTAAATTGAGTCCAGGAGGGAGAGGATGGTGTATATTAAGTCCTGGAGATAGGTGATGGTTCCGATTGAGCCCGGAGGAGGGGAGGTGACAGTTCGAACAGAGTCTTGGTGAGTGTTGATGAAAGAGATAGGGTCCTGGAGAGGTGATGGGTCCTGGTATGTGCTGATAGGAGAGATGAGACAGTCCTAAAGAAACCTGAACGTTGGAGGTCAGTGAGTGTGTAATTTAATCCACATCCAGATCCAGCAAAGGGGTCGTCCATTTTCCGATAGAAACTTAACTCTGCATTGATGCTGTCTTTCCGCATTGACTCATTACCTCAGCTACCTTATATTGTTGGACTTGACTACTCTTTTAGATGATACAGCCTCGAAGCTCCCCTCCCCACCCCTTGCTCTCTTACCCTATCCAATTTAGCACTCATGGATCTGCCTTTGTTGTTATATATTCTTTGGTGAGGAGAAAAGGGTGAGATACCACGGTAACTATCTCTCTTTGTGAGATTGCACAGTAGAAAAATACAAACAGTGCTGATAATACGCTAAAGAAATAAAGGGCACGTCAATCAGGGGGTTAGTTGTAGGTTCACAGTTCACGTCACATATGCTAATCACATTCACAGAATGTTCCTAATGAGTTGTAATTGAATGTGACATGTGTGTCTGTGTGTGAGTGTAGGTGTGGCGGGATCTACAGTTATGTACAATTCTGACAATGTTAATCAATATTAAAACAAAATCTTGGCTTTAGATTGACGCAGATAGATGGCTATAGATATATTTATGCTAAATTGAATGTATCTACAACTGTCTTATCATACAACCGAGCTATGAGCTCTCACATTTCGTGATGCTAGACCGATTTTCATTGTCTATAACACCCTAAATTGATGCTTCATATAGGGTATGATTGTATGGCGTATTTCCAGTGGGTGTTTTTTCTTAAAAAATATGAATACTGTTGCAGGCATCAAGTACGCCGAGCTGCTGTACACAGTCTACTTGCGGCGCCGCCCGCTCTTCTACGTGGTCAACATCATCCTGCCGTCCATCATGCTCCACGTGCTCGCCACGTGCACCTTCCTCGTGCCTGTCGACGCCGGTGAGGAGAGTCTTTTAAAACACACTAAATCTTATTGTTATAAGTAATGAAGCCAAGTCAGGTTAGGACAAGCCTACTTCATATGGTATCTAGTGGGATTCGAGCCCACGAACATACGGCCCCGGGCATACGGCACACGAAACGCCAAGCAGTTCAAAAAGTTAAAGAAATCAACATAATTTCAAATTTGATAGTTTATTCTAATAATAACAAGCCCAGTCACATTTAATAGCATACGTGTATATGAACAGCCACTGAGAATGTAAAAGCTGCTTATTATATATATATATGTTGCTGGTGACGGAGAGCAGACAGTGACAGGGATGAGCCTTGAATCATGTATTCACAATATTGAGCAGTAAGGTAAGTTTGTACCAGAGGCTACTATACTGCCGGTAAACTATAACTTTGTAACAAAAAAAAACCCCAAAACCCAAACACATTTGCTCCGTCCTGCCCGGTAGGTGAGCGGATCGGGCTGGGCCTCACCACGTTCCTCGCCTACTCCGTGTTCACGCTGATCGTGGCCGAGAAGGTTCCGGACAGCTCCACGTCCACGCCGCTCATCAGTGAGTACACGGTCATCGTAGTGCGGGGGTCTTAGGTCATGGACAGATCCAGGGGCGCAGGAGGCGCAAAATCGCCGTTTTTCATGTTCATTTGTATATATTGCGTTAGTTAATGTAGTTCTTTTCACACCAAAATATTTCACATTCATGTTTTTGGCATGGCTGTTATTATATATCGATCGCGCCTATGAAATTCATGAGATGTTTTAAGGGCAACCCCCTTCTACAAACCCGGATCTGCCAATGTTACTGCTATTAGATGTTCTCTTAACAGACGTTTATGATGCTTTGGGACTGACTATCTTCATTTTATAGATATGGCCTCTTTACAGAGATGGCCTGTAGGATTGGCCTCAATAGAGGAGTGGTTTCTTTAGGGAAATTCCCAGCAGACTTTTAATGATGATTTGAGACCTTCGCAAGAGAGATGGCCTCTCCTTCAGAGGTGGATGCAGTTGGAGGTTGTAGGCCTACTGTATTTTTGCAATGCCTGCAAAACTACAAAAACAAACCGTGTTTATATTATCATTATCGCAATGAATATTGACAACTCAGTCAGAGAATACAATATTATGTTCTGCCGACAACGAAAAACAAACAAAGAAACAAAGACACATGTCAAAGTCACCACTGTCTGAATCAATCATTCTCATAATTTATTTATATCTTGATGATTGTTCACTGATGCGGAACCTGAATAGGACCCTATATGAGCTTAAAGTGATACGACTCACCCATATTTCTCATATGCGAACATCATAATAAGAAGTGAAACGGGAACGTTTTTAAAAGTCTTAAAAAAGACACATTAACAAGTTACTTATTTTGCACCGCATGTAGGGCCCTCTTTAAATGGTGCCATATGGTATCTCAGATGTCTGACGCAGAGCACGGTGCAAACACTATCCTTAATTATTGATATAAAATAGAACCCGTGTATTTCTGTGACACTTAGCTGATTTGGGGACTCACTTTGCTGTAGTTTGTGTCAGACCAATATTTCACATGCCCTTTAATACCAATCCGGCTACTTTGCTTCCTACTGAGCTGGTCACTCTATGACGACAGGAATGGAGCTCTGTATGGAGAGTGCACATGCTCCTGTACCATGTATAGCTCACATGCATGCCATTCTTACAATTACTAACTGTAACCCTTCTTTTCCTCCCCTAGCGTGCTACCTGACGGTGTGCATGGCCGCCAACATGGTGGCTGTCGTCTGGTCCGTGTATGCGGTGCGCGCCTGGCTGCGGCCGCCCAAGGAGCGACGCACGTACGGCGCCGCGGGCCGCCTCGCCGCCTGGGTGGCCAGGGTGACCTTCCTCAGCAACCCCAACAGGTAGGACGCACCGAGCCCTCTGTTACACTGCGATTTATAAAAAGGGCACGGCACTACTTGGGTGATGGTGCTCGAATATTTATTCTCGCGATTAATAATAAAACGTTAGATGGGGCTTTGGCGTACATTCTTGCTGATTGTGATTTTGTTTAGAGATAAATGGTAGATATTTTGTGCGGGAGATAACATTCAGCTTTCTCGGCGACATTCGGTTTCGTGTGCATTGTGTATAAATACAGGCGTAATTAGTACGTCGGACCAGTCAGTTATACAATGTACATGTATTGAGTTAGCCCTAGGTCTACTGCATGTGATTGGATAATTTGAGGCATTGATAAAAACAATGTAGTAGGCTACTATTGTAGTATTTCAAAGTACACTTGATAATGGATTATATCTATGAAGACCACCCTGGGGACTGGCTTCAAGTGGTCTAAAAAGGAGATGGTCTCTTTATGGAAGTCAGCGGAATGAAATGGTCTTGTAACTCTGGGCCGATTGTTTTAATTCAAATTGACGTAAGATACAAGAGAGGTGGGAACCCCATGCTTCCCATGAACCTTCCATTGTATTTCATCCATTTACACGTACATTTTAATATCACCCAGACTGTGCAACTGCGACCCGGCGGACGCCGCCCCCGCCGCGGGCGACTCCCCGACCACGTCCGCTGGCACGTCCCCGGCCAAGACCGGCAACGGCGCGGGCAGCTATGAGGCATGCGCCACGAGCAGCGAGCAGGCAGCGGGGCAGGTGAGGGTCTCTCTGTTCTTAAGTGTTATTTTGTGAGCAAATACAATGACAATAGAAGTTCCAATTGTATGGCTACCCCTATGTAAGAGGGCTATTTCTCGCATTCTCCTAAGCCTCAATCCATGCCACAGTCACATGGTTATGATTCGGACCTGCGGATGCTTACATAACTAGATCAAAAGTGCTCAGAGAGCACAGATTCGCTAGAACAACGTTGACTCATGGGTAATAAAGATGTTTGCTAAAATGTTATGGAAATCTTTAATTAAAAGTACACAATAACAATGTACTTTATTTTATTTTTTATTTCTTAGATTTTTGCAAGTGGTTTATTGTAAAAGAAAGTTACATCGCTATCTAATATGAAGGTAAAAGTAAAATACAAAATATACACTTATCATTAGTCCCCTCAGAGTCCAAAGACTACTATTATTAATTCCTTCAGAGTCCAGACTCTGCCATCATTGACCCCCTCACAGTGCAGACCCTATAATCATTAATATCATTAATCACTCTGTCAGCATAAAAAGGCCCCCCTCTTCCAGCCGTGTGGGGATTCTGAAGGCCACAATGACCAGGTTCTCGAACTGGGCGTGCTTCTGCTCTGTGCCCAGCCTCTATGCCAAGCCCTCATACTTTTCAGCCAGCCACCATCCCAGCATCCCCTGTGCTTCACCTCTACTGGTGACACTTAAAAATGGTTCAGTGATTGTCTCCTACGTCCAAGGCTCAGAGTATTCCAGTATTTTGGCTGCTGGTTTAGCATCGTCCCGGCTGACATTGAGTGGGAAGTTTGGGAAGCTGCAGAGCTTGAGCCTGTTGCACCATTGTAGAGGTGCTCTGAAGCAGCGTGACTGGGTGGAAGAGACGCTGTATCCCACAATATAACATATAGTCATAGTCATCCTCACTGTCGTGACGCGGGATCCGTGGGATCTGACCGAGCAGTTCTGATTGGCTCTTGGACTCATCAATCTGACATATCCACTTGTTAAGCTTTTGCGGTTGTTCAGAAATACTCAGCAGTCCAAAAGAGGCCAAGGTGTCCACAATGTCGTCACCATAATGTGATTTCGCCAACTGGAGAGCTTCCACAATGTCATCAATAACATCTGGACATTCAAGTGGCTGATCACTTCTTTTCAGATTCCACAAGCCAACGCTTTTTAGGGCGGTGATAACGTTGTTTAGCACGAGCTTCCTGGCTGCGTACAGGTACAGGGTTCTGGCCGCGAGAAGCATCTGAGCTGGTCGCAGTAAGACCCCAAGGACTCTGCAAAGTCGTCAAAACTCTGCGCAGTTGCCAAAGCTGTAACTACACGGGATTCGCTGTAGGAACACCAAGTCCATCGCCATCCTGAAATATGCCATGAAAAATGTTCCCAAGAAATTCTTCCGAGAATGACCGCACAATGCTGTCAATATCTGACTCACTTAGTGCCAGTGGGAAGTTCGGAAATCCGAGCTGGTCGTACAGCGATATAATGTTGTGGGCCTCTCCAGATTTCCTTGGTGTGTAGGCCAACTTAAAGGATCCCTTGACTCACATGTAGAGGTAGGCGGTCTTGAACTCACTCGCCTTGTCGTCCTCGTCATGCTGGAAGTAGAGTCCTCCTTCCACCAGTAAGGCCAGCAGGTCAGCGATCGTCTGCGGAGGTGGCAGTTGAGAGCCTTCGAGCTCACACGCGAAAGTCCTAATGTCTTCATCATTGGTGATATCAATCCCAAATGTCATAATCTTATGACGTACTATGTCCACGTACATGTATTGCCCAAAGAAGCCCTCGTCAGAAAGCAGCGCATCGCGATATTCAATGATGTTCTCCGTTACATCGTCACATCCACGTGCAAATGACACTGAGTAGGCAACAAGGCAGCACAGCAGTAAAACGTACTTGCTGCTGTTCATATTCTGCGTCATGGTAAGTGTTATAGGGACGCATTCAGCGCACCAAAAGAGCTCATATGCGTAAATAACATGGACCTTGAGGCAATAGTGCCATATTCACAAATGTCACATTTAAACGCAGAGAAAAAAATGAGATGCTAATTATGACGAGAATTAAGGCGCACCACGTATTTACTCAATCTCCATTTAATATAACATGTTTTCGGTCTCATAAAGTTGACATTGAAGAAATGTGTCATGGTTTTGAGGTCAATATGCATGAATCAATGCCCGAATTCAATATTGTCCGAGCTTGCGAGGGCAATATTCAACAAACGAGTGCATTGATTCATGCATATTGGCCAAAAAACATGACATATATTCATTATACCGCGATTAACCTTCTCAAACAGTTTTTATTAGATGTGAAAAGCTCTACATTGGCCACACCGAATGACAAGTCTCATAACCTTCTGCTGGTTTTGCACACATTATTAACATTATCCAGCATTTAACTTTTGTTGAGGCAATTTTAATCACTGAAACTAATAACACCATGTTTTTCACATTTAAACTCATCGTTTTTATTTACAAATTATTTCTGAATAATCAAAAGATTCGTTCAACTATGACGAATTTTAATACAGCGATACAAGTTTAAACAGTTCACGCATGGCTGCATCAATATGCTCTCTAATCCGGTTCAAATTTAACTATTAGTACTAGTAATATGGGGAATTATATAGTCATGGCTTTTTTCTAACTGTGTGTATCAAAATCTGTGTGGTAGCGTAAATATAGTGGATTATTTTTTTAATCGACGTTTTCAAAATGGAGGACGCTTCTGTTCTCGGAGGGCAAAATTCACACATTGTTAATCGAGTAATTATCCCCCGGCTGATTTTGGCTCTCAGGCAATCAAAGAACAGTATTCAAAGGTGTGTCCTTGATAGAGTGGTATAATGGTCTGTTTCACGTGAATTTCACGTGAATATTCAGTGTATAACGATCGTTTATTTATAGATTTTATTTCTAACTTTATTTTCTTATTTTACATTTAAATTCCCCCTTCCAACTCCTTTACAATGTACAATATGGACTGTAGATATACGGATAGATACAGATGCTTACAAAAACTCTTGTGGGCTTGGTTGTCAGTGGTAATTTTTTAGTGAAGTTAGACTTGGACGTGCTGTTGCTGACAGCGGCGGTTCCACTGTCGAATCACTGTCTGCACACGGCAAACCACTTCCCATATATTGAGTTACTCCATAAGTCATTGGATAATTTGAGGGCTTGAGATTAATATTTTATGACGTACAATTGCTAATGGTTTATACCTACTACCCTCTTTTAACGAACCATCGAATGTAACCATCATTTGTATACCTTCCATGGCAGAGGGGCTCAAACACGCGATTGAAAGCTCACGGATAAGATCAAATCAATGCAGCGGCCAAATTGCCTCGCCGTGAGCTGCCTAGACAATTTGAACGTAGGCACATCTGCACCTGTTGTTGCAGTAGTTACGTTTTGTTGCCCCCGACACACACGAATTGATCACTGTCTCACCTGGATCAAGGTATACCGGTTCAAGCAAACACCAGCAGATCAGTATGAATGCGTTATAAAGTATACTGATAACGACATTCACATTAGTGTTCTGTAAATTTGATACTGCATTTCCATAAAGATGGCGATCCGCGGGAGTGGCGATTATTTGACCAAACTACGTGAAAACCTCACGTGTCCGATATGCTATAATGTGTTTGATGACAAAGAAATGATCCCCAAAGGCCTTCCGTGTATGCACACGCTGTGCCTCTCCTGTCTAGACAGGTATGTGAAGAAGAACCTGGAAAACAAACTGCTCTGTCCCATGTGTCAAACGAAGTTCACAGTTTCTAAAGAGGGTGTCAGCTGTGTGCCTACAAATACAAGCATGCTGGGTATGTTAGAATTGTTATCGCCACTGGAGGAGTGCAAGTCGGATACATTTGATGCCAATAATGATGATGATGATGATGATGATGATGATGATGATGATGATGATGATGATGATGATGATGATGATGATGATGATGATGATGATGATGATGATGATGATGATGATGATGATGATGATGATGATGATGATGATGATGATGATGATGATGATGATGATGATGATGATGATGATGATGATGATGATGATGATGATTTTGATGCCAATAATGATGATGATGATGATGATGATGATGATGATGATGATGATGATGATGATGATGATGATGATGATGATGATGATGATGATGATGATGATGATGATGATGATGATGATGATGATGATGATGATGATGATGATGATGATGATGATGATGATGATGATGATGATGATGATGATGATGATGATGATGATGATGATGATGATGATGATGATGATGATGATGATGATGATGATGATGATGATGATGATGATGATGATGATGATGATGATGATGATGATGATGATGATGATGATGATGATGATGATGATGATGATGATGATGATGATGATGATGATGATGATGATGATGATGATGATGATGATGATGATGATGATGATGATGATGATGATGATGATGATGATGATGATGATGATGATGATACACCTGAAATAGATTGGAAGATAACCAAAGTTAAATGCAACAAACATATCTCAGTGGAATGTCCGATTTACTGCGTCCAATGTGATGTACCCCTTTGCCATAAGTGCATAGTATCTGACAAAACACACCATGGGCATGACTTGGAGGAACTGGATACTGTTACAGCCGAAATTAAGGACACATACTGCACCACAAGTGTATCGTTTAAGAGCATTGTGAAAGAGCATGAAGGTTTTGTCCAGGAAACACTTTCCAGAATAAAGTTACTGGAGGTAAATGATTGTGAAAAAGCCGAGCAGGAAATAAAGATCGAAGCTGATAATATGATCGAAAAATCAAAGTCAGAAATACGTAGTAAATATGCACAAGCACGTAAGATATGTCATGATACATCATCTGATTTTGATGAATTAAAAGAAGAGATTGCAGCAGGGCTAGAGCAACTCGAAGATGCAAAAACAAACCCCCATAAGGGATACTTCAGAATAATAAAAGACATTGCTTCTAAAGTTGAGTCATTGAAAACAATGTGCAATACAGAATCTAGTTTGGTAGCCGAGTCTACGTTTCTATTGAGAGAGACTATGGGTGGAATATCCATGAAGATTCCCCGTTCTTATGTTAGTCCTTTCATTAACGATCAAGCATCTCAAACAGATCAAGAAGACTGGTGTGTAAAGCTCAGTGATGACACTGCCCATATGTACTTAATGATTCACGATGTGAACGAGTTGGTTAATCCAGAGTTGCGCTTACCTAGAGATAGTCGGGACTGCTACATTGCCGGTGCAACGTGGCGAGTGCGGGTTCGAATGCTTGAATCAACCAAATTGTGGTGTGGGGTGATATGTCTGCAGCGAGAAGAAGGGTGGAATTATGAAACTTCTCTGAGACTAAGTGTATACAATTATGGGAAAGGTTGTTTTGAGCCACATGGCAGCACCACCCGCACCCGTAAGTTGATGTATAACCCAGACAATCGGAGCTGGGGTCGTTCATTCACGTCCAAGCAGTCACTGCTGGAACCTATGTGTAAGTTAGTGCAGAACAACACCATGATGGTAATGGTCGAACTAACAATTCATTGACCATATAATGACCTATGATTTTGTTGCAACACTCAACAAAGCAAAGATAATGAAATCCAAAGTGCTTGTTATTTCTTCATCATAGTAACATTAAACTTATATAATTACTTTTACATGTTGTATGTAAAAAGAATATACTTTATTTCCCTAAAATGAGCTTCATTGATAAATTGTATTTTTTACTTGTAGTAGGCCTATATCCGTAAAGTTTGATTAACACCATTTAAATTTATATGAAAATAAAATATTAACCAATGTTTCATATACTGAAAGTTACAATATTTATCTAATGGTCATTTATTTTCAAACTGCCTTGTCTTTTCATCAAATTAAGAGATAACTTACAGCCACGTGCACTTCATGGATATCATGAAATTGTAAATAACACTGATCGAGCATCTAGTATTGTTTTGAGAAGGTCTCACTAGAGATGAAAAGCTTATTTTAAAATAAAAGTGAACGAATTTATATTGCTTGTTTTTCGAACGTACAACTCAGTGGTAAGGAAAGACAGTTAAACATAATATCCGAATAGAAACAAAACTAAATGGGAGAAATGTAGTAGCACAATCCATAGGCAGATCCAGGGTCCAAATACCTCATTGTCATAGAGGTGTAGGTTTGTCCGCCATAGCCCCCTTTCCTCAAAAACAAAAATAAAAACATAACCAAAACACACACACACACACACACACACACACACACACACACACACACACACACACACACACACACACACACACACACACACACACACACACACACACACACACACACACACACACACACACACACACACACACACACACACACACACACACACACACACACACACACACACACACACACACACACACACACACACACACACACACACACACACACACACAATGGATCTGCAGTTGCCAGAGCTACCTGGTTATTACTATCATACAGCCACGTAGCTGGCATTGTGGGGACACATTTTTTTTACTTTTACTTTTCTCCCATTTGTATTTTAAATTGCTATTGGACGCCTTCCACGGGGGCTTGGAGTGCGGTGCGGGGGTAGCAATATGGGGTCCATGGTGCTGCCATTTTTCTTTATATTTTTCATGGTCATAGGCAGATCCTGAAGGGGGCATAAAGGGCAACCCGTCACCACTGTGTCAATCGATAAATTTCATTACATCACATTTACATCGTATTGCATCACATCACATTACATATCTATCACCACATAACAAAACATTAATATAAATGAAATTGCAATTAGGTTTAGTGCACAATAATGAAAAGCTGAAAATATCACCCAGATAATTATCAGTAAGAATATAAATAAACTAACTTTATTTTATTTTGCTAGACATCCATTACTAATTCACCATTTTCCAGCTCGAGTCATCTCAACTCAGAACCCGTTGACAAAATGCAGTACAAGCACCCAAACACCCAACCACTCATTGACCCCCTCGACCACTCATTCTAACCATCCATTCATTCAATAAAATATTCGTCTTTGGGCTAAATACGCCATTGTTTAAAATTTTAAGTGTACATTTTATTGTATTATTTGCTGTGTTTGATGTGAAGATACCCATTAAAATTACTTTCCGAAAATCTGCAATTAAGCATTAAACAAAGCCATTCCTTCATCCATTTCAGACTACAGCTGGCAGCGTGTACCACTCAGTCACAGAGCCCTCCATCCACCCCTCGGTCATGCATTCACTCGTCCTAACCATCCACGCATTTTCGTTTTCATTTCAGTCTTCAGCTGGCGGTGATACATGACGGGACCACCTCACTCGGGAACCTCATCAATAGACAACAAATAACTCACTCAAACAGCCACGCATTCATCCATCCTAACCATCGATTCCTTTTGTCCTAACAGACTGCAGCCGGCAGCGGTACCTGCGAGTACCACCTCATCCTGGAGGCCGTGGACCGCGTTCTTCTCATCATCTTCACCGTCCTCCTCGTCGTCTCACTGGTGGTCATCGTTGGCATCGTGCCTTTTGTCAACTACGCTGCAGAAGATGCCGAGGTGGAGGCTCGGGACGAGGGCATGGGCCATTGAGAGGGGCTGGGTGGGCTGTTAGATGGAATGGGTAATTAGGTTGGGAAAGTTATGAGAAGCAAAAGGATGCATCATATTTAGGGAGGGGGATGATGGGGCATACTAGAAGTGGAGATATAGGCCCTTATAAGAACGGTCAGTATGAATAGCACAGTAGAACCTCTCAATTAAAAGCACATAGTAGTCTGATCTCACGTGGTCTCAATGAAGAGGTGGCATCTTTATGGAGGTTCGTGGCGGTATGCTATTTATGAAGGCTTAGGATAGCGCCAAACAGACGTATTATAGACTGAGGTGGTCTGAATATACACGTGGTGTTAATTGGGGATTCTATTGTAGATGGGTAGGCCATTAGCTTCAATAGAAGAATGGATCATAGGGCTCGGGATTTATGGCGGTTGATTAGAATTGGAGATATGGGTAGTAGCCGGGATTTGATGGGTGGGGCATGAGTTGAAGTGGGCAATATCTG
>CM032665.1:16645686-16669870 GCA_019095985.1 Streblospio benedicti
GATTGCTGACCGGCGGACGCCCCCACTGCGGGAGACTCCCCGACCACGTCCGCTGGCACGTCCCCGGCCCAAGACCGGCAACGCGCGGAGGCAGCTGAGAACGCCACGAGCAGCGAGCAGGCAGCAGGGCAGGTGAGTGTGTTCTTAAGCATTGTGTTATTTTGAGCAAATACAATAGTTATTTTATTAAGTGAGCAAATTCTCCTCAACCTCAATTCATGAATATCCATGGTTATGATATGCCGGATATTAGAACAAAGGCTTTCCAGAGAGCACAGCTTCTATAAGTTGACTCATGGGTAGCCAAAAGGTAATTTTGCTAAAATGTTTCTTTAGCATTGTACTTTACTTATCTAAGCCTACACTACTACTTACTGGTACAACACACTAACGTTGCGGCGACCATCGCGGTGCCTTCACTCCACCTGGCGGAAACCCAGTTCGCCATTGTGACGTCATCGTACCAAACTGTCACTTTCTGTTGAAGGCACCGCGAAGATGTTTGCTAAAATGTTATGGAAATCTTTTATTAAAAAGTCTACATAACAATGTAATTTTACTTAATTTGATTTTTTATTAGATTATTATTAGATTATTATTTATTAGATTTTTTCAAGTAGTTTATTGTAAGAGAAAAGTTACATCGTTATCTAATATGAAGGTAAAAGTAAAATACAAAATATACAATTATCATTAGTCCCCCAGAGTCCAAACACTACTATTATTAATTCCTTCAGAGTCCAGACTCTGCCATCATTGACCCCCTCACAGTGCAGACCCTATAATGATTAATATCATTAATCACTCTGTCAGTATAAAAGGCCTCCTCGTCCAACCGTGTGATGATTCTGAAGGCCACAATGAACAGGTGCTCGAACTGGGTGTGCTTCTGCTCTGTGCCCAGCCTCTATGCCAAGCCCTCATACTTTTCAGCCAGCCACCATCCCAGCATCCCCTGTGCTTCACCTCTACTGGTGACACTTAAAAATGTTTCAGTGATTGTCTCCTACGTCCAAGGCTCAGAGTATTCCAGTATTTTTGGCCGCTGTTTTAGCATCGTCCCGGCTGACATTGAGTGGGAAGTTTGGGAAGCTGCAGAGCTTGAGCCTGTTGCACCATTGTAGAGGTGCTCTGAAGCAGCGTGACTGGGTGGAAGAGACGCTGTATCCCACAATATAACATATAGTCATAGTCATCCTCACTGTCGTGACGCGGGATCCGTGGGATCTGACCGAGCAGTTCTGATTGGCTCTTGGACTCATCAATCTGACATATCCACTTGTTAAGCTTTTGCGGTTGTTCAGAAATACTCAGCAGTCCAAAAGAGGCCAAGGTGTCCACAATGTCGTCACCATAATGTGATTTCGCCAACTGGAGAGCTTCCACAATGTCATCAATAACATCTGGACATTCAAGTGACTGATCACTTCTTTTCACATTCCACAAGCCAACGCTTTTAGAGCGGTGATAACGTTGTTTACCACGAGCTTCCTGGCTGTGTATAGGTACAGGGTTATGGCCGCGAGAAGCATCTGAGCTGGTCGCAGTAAGACCCCAAGGACTCTGCAAAGTCGTCAAAACTCTGCGCAGTTGCCAAAGCTGTAACTACACGGGATTCGCTGTAGGAACACCAAGTCCATCGCCATCCTGAAATATGCCATGAAAAATGTTCCCAAGAAATTCTTCCGAGAATGACCGCACAATGCTGTCAATATCTGACTCACTTAGTGCCAGTGGGAAGTTCGGAAATCCGAGCTGGTCGTACAGCGATATAATGTTGTGGGCCTCTCCAGATTTCCTTGGTGTGTAGGCCAACTTAAAGGATCCCTTGACTCACATGTAGAGGTAGGCGGTCTTGAACTCACTCGCCTTGTCGTCCTCGTCATGCTGGAAGTAGAGTCCTCCTTCCACCAGTGAGGCCAGCAGGTCAGCGATCGTCTGCGGAGGTGGCAGTTGAGAGCCTTCGAGCTCACACGCTTCATCATTGAATTTCCTAATGTCTTCATCATTGGTGATATCAATCCCAAATGTCATAATCTTATGACGTACTATGTCCACGTACACGTATTGTCCAAAGAAGCCCTCGTCAGAAAGCAGCGCATCGCGATATTCAATGATGTTCTCCGTTACATCGTCACATCCACGTGCAAATGACACTGAGTAGGCAACAAGGCAGCACAGCAGAAAAACGTACTTGCTGCTGTTCATATTCTGCGTCATGGTAAGTGTTATAGGGACGCATTCAGCGCACCAAAGATCAACTCAAAGAAAATTATATTTTTCAAAAATGACGCATGTTTTATGTACATGTATTCTAAAAAAATGTTACAAGACAAAAACAGATAACAACTACGTTTTGCTGATCATTGCTTAACATACACACCACAATGAAATACTTTTAATCTAATCACGATAACAGCTTCTTAGTCAAAACATCAATCGACTTCTAGCCATATCTAGATGGATGATCACGCTTATACTTCGTATACTCATATATAAGCAATCCATACGTTCAAACTTTGAATAGAGATCATCGCATCCAAATTGTCTCCACAGTTCCAAGTTCCGATCCATAGATCTAGGTGTAGTACGAATTTTTCTTCCCATACCACGTTTTCCGGGGGTCATGTACTTTGATTTCATTTCCGGTGTATTCTTCATACTTTAAATACGATCTTCTTATTAGGCATAGAAATATCGTTACAGCAATTATCCATTTAATTGATGATCTTATATGCACTAACATATTTTCTAAATACGCAAAGACGTTACAACTTCCAGATTTGCGCTGAATAACTGCAAGATTACTTCTTTTCACTATCTCTACATGAATATGTAATGTAAGTACTTAGTGGATGGCAGAGACTTTATGCACGAAAGCACACCGTATCCATGAACTCCAAATGTTTATTTCAATGTATACCTTTATGTTCATATTTAGCCACGATTGGTTTAATCAGTAGCAAACAATGGTGGGGGTCAATATATCTATATCAATGCAAAAATAATTTTGGAAAATGTTTTGCTACAATGTTAAAGAGAAAGAAGCCGATAAGCAGCATATGTACGTCAGACGACAAATGAGATGGGTTCCTTTTTGATTAGGACTGCTTTGACCTTGGCAACTGCACTAACACTGCCGGGGTCAGCCACTATTTGGTAAGCTCAGGAAGGAAGAAAAGGAATGCACAAGTCTAAACGAAAAGATGAACTATGGCACCAATACATGGGGTTGAGTCCAAGACTTCTGCAAAAGATAAGCAACACGAATCCCTGCCAGTTGGGGATACCTTCATTGCTAAGGTATCTTCGCCAATTCGGGGGTTCTTCAATAAACTATTGATAGATGTTGCCTTGCTACGGTAAGATGGTATAACCCAGACGCTCGGAAGTGGGGGGGGGTTCATTGAAAACCTAGTCATTGCAGAAACCTACATGTAATTTTGTGAAGAACATCACCACGATGTTTGATGGTCGAACTAACTGTTCTTTGACCATATAATGCCATTTGATTTTGTTTCCACACTCAACAAAGCAAATACAGTGAAATCCAAAGAGCTTATTATTTGTAAACTATTGTGACACTAAGCTTAAATAGAAATACTTTTACATGCGAGATTCTGTGGCCGAGTGGTTAGGGAGTTGGACTCGTGACCAGAAGGTCGTAGGTTCGATTCCCGGTCGGGTCTGAGGGTGGAGGTTTAAGGCAACCTCGTCCCTATAGGAGTTGCACACTGGGGGTCGGTCAAGTTTTGGATATTCCACTTTTTTGTGATTCTAATATTTTATCGTACGCACTAAAACATTTCAAATTAGAATTCTACTAGTGTCTATTTAAAAAGTGGTATTAAAAGATACACAGCAGATTTCACACATTAATTAATATTATGATTTACATTCCTGATATATAATACATATTATTTTACGGCACATATAAGTAATATTTGAATAAATATCGCGAAACACTATGTAGTTATTCTTCAATTATGTCACACATATCTGATGTTTCCATTTATTTATTTATTTTTTTTTGGAGGGGGCAAAAAGACAAAAAAAAACAAAAAAAAACACACCTCTTTCTTAAGTATGTAGTTGACAAAGATGATACATGTAGCTCTGACATAATCGCTCCAGGTGTTTTCAGAAAAGTCAATTGACAATTGTCAGCACCGTAAAACAGCTCTTTACCTTTATACTGCGCAAGAGAGATAAAGCATCCGATGGTTCCTCATAGCCTGTGAAAAGTCTGGGATATTTCAAATGCATTTTGGCAAGGCTTCTCACTGACCTCTCTGGCTCGCAACTGACTGACGTATGCCTGTCACGGATACTGTAGCAAAAATTTCTTGTCAATCGGAAACTTAACATGGCGTTTATTTTTCAATCCATTCTGAGTTTAGTTACAGCACTCAGTCTGTTGTAAAGAACTTTGTGCACTTCTTTTCTGGCCTTGTTCAAATCATCATTGTCCAGCGGGCACTTATAATCCATGCTATCCTCAATGTCGAAACTCATTAACATCTCTGTACATTGATGCAAATGCTCACATCAGACAATTCAGGAAAGTTTTAAATGTGAAGTCAGCAGCATGTATGATACAGACATTAATAGTATTTTCTTTAATCTAGTAAAAATAAAGACATTGGCATAGAAAAATTTCTTAAATGACCTTAATATCTGATGATAATTACCCTCTACGTGGCACGTTGAAATGATATAACATTAGGCTTCTTGGTTTTACGTGTATTAGCCGAATAGAAATCAATGGGAGAATTGTGGTCAATAGCACCACCCACAGGCAGATCCAGGGGGCAAAGTATCCTCCTATCCCAACGCACACACTTTCAAAAAAGCTATCTGGTTATTACTATCATAGAGCCACGACCCGTAAATTATATGTGCGTAGCTAGCAATATGGGGCCCATCTTTTTATGCTTTTACTTTTTACTTTCCTCATATTTGTATTTCAAATTGCTTTGGACTCAACGGATGTATGTTTGTATTGGGTTTCATTATTCAAAATCATATTCAATTAAATAGCTACTTATAGAAACATGCCATTCTGTCTTTGGCAAGACTTTCGCTCTTACTTCTCTAAATAGCTTCGTCAGGCCTTATGAAATGATCCTCTCTGTCATGATGGCCATTTGCTTTTAACCCTAATCAGAATGGTAAAGTATACATCGTTTCAGTATACATGTATATCTTGATTGCCCATAGGTCAACTTTGTTCTTGCGACGCCGTGTTCTTTGAACACTTTTAATCTGGTTTTCGTTATTGTGTTTGACGTGATGATACATTGAAATTACCTTTCTAAAATTCTCTAATTAAGCAAAAACAAATCCATCCCTTCGTCCATTTCAGACTACAGCTGGCAGCGAGTACCCCCTCAGTCACAGAGCCACCCATCCTCCCTCGGTCACTCATTCACTCGTCCTAACCATCCATGCATTTTTGTTTTCATTTCAGTCTTCAGCTGGCGGTGATACATGACGGGACCACCTCACTCGGGAACCTCATCAATAGACAACAAATAACTCACTCAAACAGCCACGCATTCATCCATCCTAACCATCGATTCCTTTTGTCCTAACAGACTGCAGCCGGCAGCGGTACCTGCGAGTACCACCTCATCCTGGAGGCCGTGGACCGCGTTCTTCTCATCATCTTCACCGTCCTCCTCGTCGTCTCACTGGTGGTCATCGTTGGCATCGTGCCTTTTGTCAACTACGCTGCGGAAGATGCCGAGGTGGAGAGGCTCCGGGACGAGGGCATGGGCCATTGAGAGGGGCTGGGTGGGCTGTTAGATGGAATGGGTAATTAGGTTGGGAAAGTTATGAGAAGCAAAAGGATGCATCATATTTAGGGAGGGGGATGATGGGGCATACTAGAAGTGGAGATATAGGCCCTTATAAGAACGGTCAGTATGAATAGCACAGTAGAACCTCTCAATTAAAAGCACATAGTAGTCTGATCTCACGTGGTCTCAATGAAGAGGTGGCATCTTTATGGAGGTTCGTGGCGGTATGCTATTTATGAAGGCTTAGGATAGCGCCAAACAGACGTATTATAGACTGAGGTGGTCTGAATATACACGTGGTGTTAATTGGGGATTCTATTGTAGATGGGTAGGCCATTAGCTTCAATAGAAGAATGGATCATAGGGCTCGGGATTTATGGCGGTTGGATTAGAATTGGAGATATGGGTAGTAGCCGGGATTTGATGGGTGGGGCATAAGTTGAAGTGGGCAATATCTGCATCTATCTGTATATGTATCCGTATGATATCACGGAAATTAGTATGGACCAAACGGGCGGTCCTTTTGGAGGTAAGATTCTCAGTTAAGGCCCCTGTCCAACAGACGGGCCAAAATGCTTATAAGTACGAGGAGTTGCTGATGGAGTACTTTGAGAGGATGAATGTTGAAGATTAGGATTATAAGTTTGCAATAGAGCTTCATGTGGCATTGCGTGCAGTCTACATCATAGTACTTTTTAAACATCAAGTGAACAATCTGTAACTTTAGTTTCAAATGCAAAACATGGAGATGTGAGTGACGAACTTCATGTTTGTTTTCATATCAAGATCACTGTTATAACTGTATGATGAAATATAAAAAACGTGGGCTTTTTAATAATACATTTGTGAATGTACATGCTTGGTGCTAATTTAATTGTAAGTTTGTATTTTAGTTGAATTGCTTCTTCAAAGATGTTAATTTCATAGATATTGAGCGAGTGTGTTTGATAAATAATCATCGTAAATTGTACAGAAAAACCTCACAAGTGAGATACCTTTGTCCGATTGACATCTCGTAATGAGGGACACCTCATTCCCATTGTGCTATGTTATTAAACATGCTTCACTAATTGGGACACCTCAGTAATAGGGCAGTTTACACTACTCCCACAAGTGTCTCTACTAGAGGTTTTGCTGTACATGGTATGCTTTCAGAGATACTATGTGTTAATACTATACCATGTACATAGAACTGCTGATTTACCAGTGATTGGTTTTATAATTGTATTCCCTTTTACATAGTACGTCTAAATCTTAATATGCTGAAAGTTTGTATACTATTGTAATATATTGAACCATGATCATGTTTTTATTGGAGTTGTGTGATAAACATTGTACCTTTGTAGAACTACATTTTAATAAATATCACAACTTTCATGAGAACCATAACCTACAAACCACAGTGCAAAATATAAATGTGTACGATAAAACTTTGATATCGATCTCCAAGTAAAGAATCCCAAATACGGGTAACACATATATTTCCTTAGTCTGAATTTTTAGTCTTATTCAATGTTGCAGTATTACTGTAAAATGCGTATTTATTGGTAGATTATAATTTCATATAAAACAATTTGTAAAACCTTTAAATACGGTGACGAAATCATGCATATCACAAAGCTAAAAAAACTTTAAAATGTTACAAATTGATAAAATACTAAAAGCACTAAAATCACAAGCATTCATGCCCATTTATTACACATGATAAATTTTCATATAAGGTGTGGGGGTGGGGGGGGTGTGAACATTTACTATGGCCCTGTAAAGTATAAAAAGAAATATTTAAAGGATTTTCATCCCCCTTACTTTTGCTAATTGTTTGAAAATTTAACACACCTTCCCCTTAGAATTACTATCATTTTCAAGGCAGTCCATATATTTGCAGAGATTTTCAATCCCTGCTCCCACCAAACAAACACAAAACACCCTAAAGCCAAATTAAATTGGGTTGTGTTTTCTTGCACACAACCCAAGTAGACCACGGTAAATGGTAGCCTTCGTCGTGGTCGTAAGCTGCCACAGGTGCTTCTCTTCAACTGCTGCTGCTGCCACTTCTACTAACCGTGACAGATCCTCCATCATCAAAGTTACACTTTTCTTGTCGATTACTTGGTTTATCTTTGTTATACCAAGTGCGTGCAAGATGCAACATTCCATTTGCAGTTCATGTGTCCGTACCTTTGCCGCAACTTCCTCCTCTGCGTTGACAATGTATGTGGTCCTATACGGCCATGGGTAGTGGGAGGCCGGTGCACCGTGTTCCATTACCATGTGGCTCATGATGTTGCTCACACTGGAAAAGCCCTTATTGCAAACGCCGCACACGTTGTAGGTGTGCATGTTCTTGTGTATATCCACGTGCTCCTGCGGGTCGTGTGGCAGTCTACATACGTCACAGTTCTTGATGCCGCGAGGGAACCTCAAATGTACGGCGACACCTTTCTTCTTGTTGCACTGTCGTTTTTCATGTCTTGGCTGCACGGTTTCATCATCGTCTATTTCGTCTATCACCCAGTTCTCTCCCTCTTTGAGACATTCACAGGTTTTTAGTTCTTGTGAATACACAACAGTCATGGCGGTTGTGTGTTTGGTGTTGGTGTATGTTGATGCAATCGGCGTTGTTTATAAACTTATATTTTGGTTATCCTGTTCATATGAAATATTATATCATATGCCAATGCACAAGACTCAGCTTTCATGGATTATTACCAAGACTAATCCTGGCAATGGATTAATGCTAATTGAACTATATGGTGCAGCTAAAACCAGTATTAGACCATAGGTTTCATGGTCATCAATCATTAACATTAAACCACCACTATTCTTTGAAACAACATCGCATCTAATGTGTATGAAATATTAGAAACAGCGCAAGCGCTCTAAGCACAATTACTATGCAATTATATCAATGGTAAAAGTAAGAAATGCCACGGAGAGCATTGCATAAAGGCTCATTACAAATCACATCGATCGTCAGTTAATTAATCATATCAATGGACTTACTGCAATAAACTTCAAACTGCATTTCCAAAACCCCGTACAATCACGTTTCGTAGTATTATTTATTTTTTTTTATTTACGGAATCAGCTATCGAACACAGAATAGAAGTCCATCTCCTTAACAGCACAATTATACTAATAACAGACGTAACAAACATATTTGACCCAAAATATCTCCGCCGATTTTTTTTCTACAATTTTGTAAACACAACAAACATTACATTCGTGGATTACAGGTTCATAAGTTTAACTAATACAGATTTAAATGTGTGGTATACTAGTAATTTATCTTAATCAAACTTATCTTTTTTTATTTGTTACTTAATTGACATGTACATAATTTGATGATATAACTCTAGCCTAACAGTAAAAGTAACATATAATGAAACAAAGTAACACCAACTTCCTTGCCTTTAGGGCAGAGATCACAAATTAAGTAAAATAAAAAAAAATCAACTCAGTGTAAAAATTTCATTTATAGAAAAACGTTTAACCGATCCTTAGAGTTGTTTCCGTAATCAGCCACATTTAAACCCTTTTGGATAAGTCACTTTAGACATCTGTCCACATTCTCCACTACATTTTAAAAAAATTCTTACTTAGATTCTACATTTCGGTCCAAATACAGTAGAACCTTCAATTACGACAAACATTACAATGAGACCACCTCTATAATAAGACTAGTTTTCTCGGTCGAAATATGTCAAAATGATTATGATGATAACCTCCATATAAAGACGTGCATCTCTCTACTGAGACTACTATAAATCAGTTCCACAAAGTGGTCTTGATAGAGAGTCTCTACTGTTTACAGCCATCAACTCACGTATATTTAAACCCCAAACCTCGATTCGTCATCACTTAGAAGTTTCGATGTTATAGAAATATGATCATTATGTTTTTCCTCTAATAATTAGCCTTGAAATCCTCGCCAAAGTCACCGCTGAGGTCGGCATGGATGAGAAGGCTGTTGATGTTGATTGGTGTGCCGCGATCCAATTCAAATATTGGTAATGTATTTTTTTGTGTTGGCTGAAAATCTAGCCACTGTTATATTGCTTACAAATTGAAGCAATCCACTGAACAAATCTCTATTCGGTATTTTGTATTTAGATTTTTGCGTATATGTAATTCCAAGTAAAAAGGCAAATTGTATTATAAAATATGTGTATTCGTTTGGGCTTATAATATTATGTGAAAAGACTCACCTGTCAACTAGGCCTACATGTAATTAACTTGAAGGTTTCAATTGGTCATAGCTTAACTCACTATTAGATGCCAACAGATTCTGACGCGCAAATTCAATTAGTGTCATCTTGAATAGCGTGAGCGCCAATAATATCGAATCACACTGACATTGTCAGATTTCGGTCAATGGGCAAAATTTTAGTATTCTGAAAAGATACTCGGCTCTATATGCTTTTTTTGCAATTAGTTATGTTGAAATTGTAAATAAAGATAGACATTAAACCAATTATCTAAAAAAACACAATCATCTCATGAAAATATGAAGTTTAAAAACAATCTCCTTTGTCGAGCACTTTCATGGCAACTTCTTATGAAAATTGGTTGAAAGCGCAAAATGCTATCTTTTGAAGTAGCATGATTTCCTTTCAACCCCTATTGTTTCAAAATATCAAATAAACTGTAACTCTCACATCTAAGAGTGACAAACTCCTCCAATCATTCAATTAGTGGCGGAGATGTTTGAACTGATCTAAATCCCGGCATTACCCAAGTGAAAGGCTATTCTGAGTAGTTCGGTAATGCGTTTCAGATTAATGACCCCGCCGTTATGATTGGCTACCACTAGTGACAAACTTCTCACAAACAGAGGGCTTATTAGATAAACTGCAAGTGCAATAGTGGATCAGTCTTACGGTGACCACCTGCCAGTGAACATATATTTGTATCGCTTGCTTTTACTTGTTTAACGTTAAAATTTAGCAATAAACAGCTAAGTTCTACAAAACAGTTTTCTTTAAAACTATTTTTTTCACAATTGTGATTTTGTTTGACATTTTAGAATGTCTCAACCATGGCGAGGCCGGCGAATGGCCCTTAGGCGGGCGGCCGAAGACACCACCGTCTCGTGGAGAGACGCGAAGCGCGCTAATCTGGAGCTTGAGGCGTTGAACAGTCCCCGTGGCGGAGATGGACGCATCATGAGACGGGCTACGAGGCTGTACGCGGAGAAGCACGTAGTGCCGTTCAGAGTAGACGTCGAGAGACCCGGAGATTTGACCTCTAACGTTCTTATACGCACAACCTTTGACGAGGTAAATTCTGCTTTGGTAATTTTCATGCTATTGAGTGCGTACGTTTGTTTTGTTTTGTTTTCAAATCTACAATATACAGGAGTGTCGGGAGCATGTAAAAAGTGTTTAGGTAGAATAACAAATTAACTACCGTGCGATGTTTTTTTGGCCGTGTAAGCTGGTATTTTGTTAAACAGAAAAAAACACTTCCCGGCTCAAACAGATGAGTTTGAGTAGTTAGTTAGGGGTTACTTTAGAGGTCATGAGTTCAGGCAAAACTCTACCGTGAAAGTACTCAACATTGAATTGTGAGACAAGTTGAATGCTTTAACTAGTCAACTGAGTGGTTTAACCCTTTAAGATGATGGTTTGTATTCAGAAAGACACAGTATCTCCTTATTTGGGACTTAAAATGCATTAATATTTAGCCCTTTATTTCGTAGACAAAATTGTTTGCTAGAATTGTTTCTTACCACTTTCATATCACAACAGTTTCGTTAAATTACAATTCGTTTTGAACTGGCCTTCTAAATTTTGGTGTCACTTTTACAAACATTAAATTAATTAATTTAGTTGTTTAAGCTCGTAGAACAGTTGAAAATGTCCGTGATTGAAGTTGCAAACTCACCGGTAATTACTTGTAGGGCAGTCGATTTATTTATTTTTATTTGACCACTTTTGTTGACGTTTCTTTGGGTGCGCTAAATTTTCTTTGATAATAGAAGGGAGGGCGCTCAATTTAAATTCAGTGAGAAGGAGGGCACTCAATATTTAAACTGAAAAGGTAATATTTAACCCACTTTTGTTACGAATTGATGCATTCCTGTAATATGCATGCTTTTGGAATTTACTGTATTGTAATGTCAACAAGTCAAATAGATTGCTAAATATGTATTCATGGACCATTGGCAGTGAATGATTCATTGCAATACACTTTAAATAGTTTTCAGGGAATCTGTCCAATATCAAACTTTGTAATACGAAAGTATGTCATTGTTCATATTTATCTGGGTGTGAGTATGTGTGCCGGGGTTGGGGGTTGGGGGCGCTCAGTTTCTTAATATTCATATGGAGAAGGCATTCACTTTCAACATAGAGAGTTAGGGCGTTCATTGTTTTATCTTGTCAATACCAAATAAATCCCCCACGTACAATAATGATGGTCGCTCCCTTAAAATTTTTGTTTTTAAAATACTTTGACGTGATTTTAAATAGAAGTTCGAACCAAATTGCAGATTTTTTGGCACATGTATAAAAAGTGTTATAGACATGCAATACTGTCAATTTATTGAGGTGGTCTCATTATAATAATGATAATATATACATATTTGTATAGCGCAACCCTCCAAAAATATAAATGTTCGAATGCGCTGCATAGAGGAAATGTCCTCAGCCCTCGGTGAACACGACGGCACTTATAAGTGAAGGTTAATATTTTATACTCAATCCGTTTGGAGATTGGAAGTCAATGAAGAGATTTTAGTACTGGAGAAATGTGTTCATGTTTCTTAGTTCTAGTCAGTATCCTTGCAGCTGTATTTTGAATGCGCTGAAGACGCTGAATTTGAATGGTTGGTAGTCCATAAAGTAGGGAATTCCCATTGTCGAGTAGTGAAGACAGGAATGCCTGGATAACTTTTTCTCCTGCTGCTGTACTGAGAAACCTTCTGGCTTGGCCAATTGAACGGAGTTTGACATTGCAAGATTTCACTTGTGAGGATATGTGTTGGTTAAGGCACATTGTGTTATCAAACGTTGCACCTAGATTTCTGGCCGTGCTAGATGATTTGACTGTACAGTCCCCAATCTTAATGCTGTTGAATGATACTTTATGTAATGGGCATGTCTGGTGCAATAATGATCAGTTCGGTTTTGTCATTGTTTAGTTTCAATTTGTCGAGTCGCATACAGGTTCTCATGTCATTTACACATGCTTCCATCCTCCTGAGAGCTTCCTGAAGTATACCAAAGTATACTTTGCAGATGGTTTACAATAATGAATTTAATTTTGGAAAAAAATGCGAAACTAAATACACCAGGACATTGTCATCTGAAAATGAAGGTCAGTAGCATTTATCTAAACAACTGCTCTCCCATTATGTTGGATACATTTGTATGATAAACATAGTCAAACATATTAACTGACCTACAATCACATAAAGGTATAATGTGCACTGTAAGATTCCTTGAGTAAGAAATATAAATTATATTTTATAATAATGTTCCCCTGTTCAGCAGGACAGTCACTCATGACACATCTAAGGTTCAGCATAATCAAATAAGATCATTTAAACTCAAGCTCATCAAGATAAAGAAATTAATCATTACTTACAGAAAATTAAAAAAACTATGTATTGACCCCTTCCGTTATTGACCAATTTCTCCCATTGTTGACCATTATTGACCATTGAAAGATGGCCTTCTTAGGGAGTTATTTAGTATGTGGACTCTATAGAGATAGTCTGGTATGGGGTGGTCTCTCTATGGATCCACAAGGATTGGTCTTATTGTAGTTTCTTTATCGCAGTGATCTTAATTCGACTTTTCACTGTATAATAATACATTTTGAAAGCTTATTGCTTTCATATTGGTAATCTTGGTCTTACACATACATACATGTATGTTCTTCCAGTCAGAGAAACACACCCCATCAAGTAGTCATGGGGTGGTCAAGACCTACAACTACATTGATTTGGTTTGTTAAGTTGGATTGTCAATTTCTGTCTCAATTCTAATCTTATATGATTAAGACATTTATACACTTTTCCATCTAATTTTTTTTCTACTACTCTTTTATTACATCTAATTTAAATTACCGTCCTTTAGTTTGGCATTTTTGTAGTGAGAACAATAACAAAAGCTTGAATCTATGCAAGAGAGAGCATTACGTTGTATATATGAAGATGAAAATAGTAGTTACAGGTATGAAAAACTGTTAGAAAAATCTAAAATGCCTTCACTTAAAATTAGAAGGATGCGGTATCTTGTCATACAAATATTTAAGATTATTAATGACCAATCTTTACATGATTTGGTCAGTGTTAAGAACAAAAAATATAATTTTAGATACAATTATTAATTTATTAGATGTGCCAAGAATAAGAACAACAAAATATAGCTTGCACTCACTGTGCCAAAAATTTGGAATGAACTTCCAAAAGATTTTAGAGTGTCTATGTCATTAAACGAGTTTAGGGTAGTTATTGGAAAGTGGGAAGGTTATAGCTGTAAATGTTCATTTTGTAAATAACTTATCTATATAGATTTATTTGAATGTATAATGTGTAATTGTATTTGTCTGTATTGTCGGTTTTAAAAGCTCTGTAGAGCTTATGTTATTTGTTATATTGTACCATCTTTTAAATAAATATTACTTGACTTGACTTGAAGCTGGGTAAGATGTATTAGACATATACTCGATCTTCACACTATCTTTGCATCTAAATGAATGGTTGATGGCTAAAATCACTTTTGCAATTTGTTTGATTTTAGACAACACAAATGGTCTCATTGTTGGTTTTAACTTCTTTTTCTGTGTGTTTGGAGACAATATTATGAATTTAAAATTTCAATGGGAGGTTCTTAGGAGATGTTTTCTGAGTTCCATTAAACTTAAGTTCCAAATTAACTTAAGTCTTGCTACCAAGCTACTATTTAAGCTTCTTCATCCACTCAAAAGGCACTGTCATTGGGTTTTTTCATAGGTTTCCCCCCTCCAACTCCTTTCTTTTCACAGCTTATCTGTTTGGCTAATTAGTCAGCAGTTTTTGAATCAGCTTTCTCAAGAGCAACCTTCTGAGTACCGGTAGTTTTTGGCAAAAAACATAGCACATCTTTCCACACCTTTGCCGCCTTGTATGCTTCTCTGCTACCTCCAGCTTTCCAAGCTATATAGAGTTCTCTCCTCTCTTGCACTCCAGTGTCTACATGTTCATACCACCACCATGTTCATTTTGTGCAAAAGTGCTTCTTTGATACACCACACTCATACACAGCAATTTCAAGTAAACTGTCTCTGAATTGTCTCTAATGTCTTCCACTTTTCTTCAATTCCAATACTGTTTTTGTCAATGACATTGGCTGTAAAGATTTCCGCAAATTCTCCATTTATATGCATACGCATTTTTTATTATTTAGAAAATAGATTATTACATGCTCAAAGATGAATTGTTAGTTTTATTTGAAGAAAAAAAAATAATGCTTATTTCATAAAGTAAAACAAAATCTCATACATTAAAAAAAAAATTCTCATGAAGATACTGTAAAAAATACTACACTTCAATGTTTTTTTTCTGGCCCTCCTTCCCATAATCAAATGGTTGGTGCTTAAAGTACATTTCAGAGACCCTTAAAAGCTAATTATATCATATAAATATTGTACATATGTTAGTTTTGGTTTCACATTTTTCTCATCATCACATTTTCTATATTGTTTATCTTCATTACTTATGAATCTCCAGGATAGTCTAGCAATAACATCTCTAGTTTTCTACCATCAATCACTCATCTTGAGTGAAGTCAATGATTTTCCCAACTTTTACTACATGTATAACAGTATTAATTTGTTTCATCATGTAATGTATCAAATGAATTTTATTGCGGATTTATTGTCATAAACAATTTTGTACATCATTATACATGGCTATATTTCATTTACGGTTCTATTTTCACATTTACTCCTCTGTTAAATTATATGTTTGCATGTTTGTATGAAATTATGGTAGGAAATTCATGTACTTGATAAAATGAAGAGAGAGAGGAAGAATATAATTGAATCATTTAAAATATGCATTTATTAGAAATTCACTGGTTTCACTTTGGTCTTCCCAAGGGGTTTCATGAATTCCATTATTATACACTCTAAAACTTTGCCAATACATGTTTATTGGGATTTCATGTCATTGATTACTGAAATGACACTCTTTAAGTTATTTCATGAAATACCTGAATGGCATTGTTTCTTTAGTCAAACATTCCAAAGATGTCTAAGATGCAATGTTTTGTAAGGAATTTTATTTATTGCTTATCATATACATTCTATAAACATTCTATCACATAAATATCACATTTTTTTAAAATTCAAATGCAAAATGTTAGAATGAATAAGATGAATAAAAACATATAAAAACATATATAATTTTTAAAATTCTACCGTCAATACAATACATATTACTTGATGATACAGGAACTTCATTAATTCTTATTTTGACATGTGACACTGCTGTGACACCTGCTATTACACAGTCTCTGTGCTTTAAAACACTTGCACCTGTTTGTCTGACACTGTTTCTTGCCTTTTGAGCAGTCACATCGGAAGAACCCTTGTCCGCCAGTAGCTGTAGACTTGAGAGCCTGACGAAGTGTGATGGTACATTCTGTGTTGATATCAGAGTCAATCAAAAATCGCTGGGGACAGAGGTCAAATTGGTGGCAGGAGGCAGTGATGATGGCTCGTCAGCTGGAAGTGGGGGCGGCTCATTGGTGGCAGGAGGCAGGGGTGGTGGTTGATGAAGTGTACGAAGATCATCTTCAGATTGAAGTCTTTCAAGAATTTCAGGTGGAAGACTAGATGATGTTAATCCAACTTTAGGGTCCTCTCCAAACATGGCTTTGTAGGGTGATTGGTTTATGCCAGCATGATGAGCACAGACCTTCTGTTGCTGAACAAATTTGAGTCCCACTGTCCAGCAGTAAGACTTAAATAATTCAACTGCTTCTGTTGTGATGTTGGCATACTTTTGACTAAGATGTTTCAGCATCCTGTCATGACCACCATGACCAGTGGCAATGTAGGCCTTACTAATTATGTCATAGGTGTCTTCTATGTTGGCATAGTAGATTGGGCGGTCTTCTGGTGACTTTCTCTTTTTGATGAGCTTCTCCACATCACCACATGCAAGAACTTCATATTTATTGAGGATGTAGTACTGGTGACGGGACTTAGTAGTGGAAACTTCTGTAACTGTTTTCAGGTCTTCTATGGTCTTGTAGTACACTTCTTTGGGGATAAGATGCTTTTGACACTGAGTATTTCTCATATAATTTATTCCTGAATTTTGTTTCAAAGCAAGGTTGTGCCATCTTGACTGATATGCAAGAATGAACTGGTTTAGCATGACTTACACACATACACTTACACAAGAATACTTGATAGTATGTACTATGGTATGATATCCATTACATTGTAGTCTGCACAAACATTGCAACATGTAACATTGCAACAAAAACAACAGCTTATTGAAGAAAGGCTTCACAGTCTTCCTAAAATCTGTCCAGTAATGTTGTGTAATAAAACTCTGGTTAATTCAGTAATTACATGAAATCCCTAGGGATTTTAGAGAAAAATGTGTTGTGTAATGTTGTGTAATATAACACTGGTTAATTCATGTAATTAAACATGAAATTCCCTGAAAAGTTTTAGGGATTTTACAAAATCCCTGATTTCAGAGAATTCATGAAACCCCTTATGAGCTTTAATTAACAATATAATAATATATGTTTTATTTTGCTTTGAAACAGTGATTTCAATTGAATTCCCTGAAAACGCCTGTTTTCCAGGGATTTCACAAAAATCCCTGATTTTTGTACAGACTGTGTAGTGGCAGGCGTGGGCAGGAGTCGACCGCCCTTCCAACCCGGCGGGGTGCGCTCAGGATCGATTAGATACACCCCTCCTCATCGCCGTGAGTCGTAGAGTTCCATTTGCAGGGGGTTTGAGGTGAGTCAGTTTTTGTTGTATTTTTTATTTCATTGGGTGTTTAAGATGTTGGGGTGGGGGGGTCTATATACATTTTGTAATGGGTATGCACCTCTGATACCTTAAATGCCCTCTGTGGTATGCCAATCCCCTTTCAGCATTCAGCTAGCTAGACAGAGATTAATAGATCTAGTGAGGTATTGTTGTGGAGATTCGCATGCTTTGATATGAAATTTAGTAGGGTTATAGTTGAGTTTTAACATGCATGGTACTTTTTAGTACATTCAGAACCAAGTAGACTTATACAGTTTTTGACTTGGCCTGGGCGAGGATCGAACCCCGGACCTCTGGGTCAACTGCGCCGCTTAGCGACTAGCCAACAAAGCCAACGCTATACCAACTACGCCACATCCACAAGGCTAAAAAACCTTTGCTTCAATGACGTATTGATACCCACTACTAACTCTGATGTCATGTCTTACGTCCAACGTATGTCCATGATGGTTAAGTATCTCCTTTATAGTACTGAGTAGATCTAGTGAGGTATTGTTGTGGAGATTCGCATGCTTTGATATGAAATTTAGTAGGGTTATATAGTTGGGTTTTAACATGCATGGTACTTTTTAGTACATTCAGAACCAAGTAGACTTATACAGTCTTTGACTTGGCCTGGGCGGGGATCGAACCCCGGACCTCTGGGTCAACTGCGCCGCTTAGCGACTAGCCAACAAAGCCAACGCTATACCAATAGTTAGATTAAATAGATAAGATAATTTGCTGAAATGGTAACATAACCACACGGCATGTGGCATCACTACACTGATTTCTTTTCAGAAATGCCACTTGGTATCTTAACAGAGGGGTTGTGTAGGACTCCTCTGGGGTTGGGATTGGACCATTGTACATAATGTAATAATATACACAAGGAATTAATTGAGACCCTAATTCAGGAAAATTTGAGGGAATTTTTATATTTTGGGGATGTTAAATTTCAGGGATAATTCAAGAAATTTTCAACTCAATCAAATTAATATTTTTCAACCATTTTAGACAATCTATTTGTAAGTAAATTTCTCTATGTATCTGGTTTGATAGGGTTTTTGGACGTCATCTTAACCCTAATCAGTACACACTGACCTCAGGGGTATACTTCTTGTGATATATTTTTATCGTTTTCCTTTCATGTAGTCGTCACCCTATATCTTGCCTTTATCAGAGTCAAAGGTTATTTGTTTTGGTTGAATATTAGGACGTCCATAGAAATATTTGATTGGGGTCCGCACAGACCCCGCATCCGTTGAGATAGTCCAGCAGCTGAGGTGGATTCCGTGTGCAAATCTTGTCTAGAGAATATCATATTTTCATGTTCAGAACAGGTTTGGGCAAAAAAATCACGAGAGTAGACTTTTCCTTCTCAGGCACCAGGTGAAAAATACAAGATGGCCACCAAAATTTCAGCAATTTTGAAAAAACCTAGAAGACCCCTTAATTTTACCATCTAAATCTATGTTTTTTATGAAGAGAAAGAGTTATGGTAATTAAAACAGTAAGAAAAAGCAGTGCCTAAGTTAAATGTTTCAAGATCGCCACCAAAATGTATAAAAATTTGGGTAAAAAGCATCTATGTAGGCTATATCGTTTATCATATTTCAAAGTTTTACCATTGGTTTGGTCATGTAAGGTAATTTTCTGAAAGACTACAATGTAAAGAATAACAGGAATTTGGATAGAAGTGAATTATCCTCCTAACTATGGAGAAATCCAAGATGGCTGCCGTAGCCCCCAAAATCAAGGCGAACACAATAACTGCTATTTTTTTCAATTGCATGCCACTGAAATGAATGAGCCTGATATCTAAACTTAGGGTTTTAACAACAATGATGCTAATACTTTGATGAAATTTTAAAAAGTAACGTTAGCCAAAGAGAAATTCCAAGATGCCCGCCAAAATGTGAAAATTTTGGTAAATACTACCTACATGTATGGAGGGAATATCATTCATCCTGTTTCACAATTTTATCATTGATTATAAGGTAATATTCTGAAAGGGTACTATGTAATGAAAAACAAAAATTTTAATTGAAGTGAATTACCAGCCTTACTTTGGAGAAATCCAAGATGGTGGCCATAGCTCCTAACATCAAGGCGATCTCAATAAATGCTATTTCTTAAATCTCATACCACTGAGATGAATGATTCTTATGTTTAAACTTAGGTTTCAAATAATCAACAATGATGTTACAGACTTTGATAAAATTCAAAAAAAGAAACAGTAGCTAATATGAAATTCCTAGATGGCTGCCAAAATGTGTGAAAATTAGGCTAAAAGCACCTATGGATGATATTTCTTTTATCATATTTCAACATTTTACCATTGGTTTGGTGAGGTAAAGTAATTTTCTGAAAGGGTACTATGTGTAGAGAATAAACAAATTTAGAATAAGTGAATTACCTTCCTTACTAGGGAGAAAGCCAAGATGGCAGGTGTAATACCCCAAAATTGAGGAAATATCAATAAATGCCATTTTTTCATCCTCATACCACTGAGATGAATGATTCTGATGTTTAAACTTAGGTTTTTATCAACAATTATGTTAGTGGCTTTGGTCAATTTTAAAAAGTAACAGCAGCTAATGAGAAATTCCAAGAATTTGCTAAATTATTTATGAGTCCGCCGTTGAAATGAAGGAATGCACGAAGGGGTTTGAAATTGACTATAAATTGTCTCTAGATCTTCTTCAGTGTGAAAAATGATGATAGAGAACATCTTAGCTCAATCATGGGTGTGATGTGGCAGATGTGGCAGAACCAAGCACTTTGAGGTATAAGAAGAGTGGGCAAAGCGAACAAATTCTTTCAAAATACACACTGTGATGGACTTGTTTATAACGCTCTACTATGTTTTGGTTCTTACTTCTTTATTATTGCTGGGTAAAGCTTAAAACTACAATAAAATATGTTGTATGAGTAATGAGCAGAATTACAATAAATATTCCCAGACAGAACACAATACTATATTACAAGACATTTTAAAACAAATAATTATTAATAGAATTTAGACTGTTCACATATTACAGTATGGTTTTTACTTAACAGCTTATTCTTTACATCACTTTTGTTTACACCATCATCATCCATGTGTTTACGATCAATCCAATGGACCAATTTTTTTGTTATGGGACCATGAACCATTCCTGATTGTGTTTGTATTTTCAGTGATCCAGAAGTCATGTCATTGCTAAGAATGTGTGATTGCTGTTTCCATGTTCTCTATGTTGTTCTTCATCCTGCTAAGATAACTGGTGAAGATATCTAGTGTGTTTTGGCCACACCCATTTATTGTGCATACTCTTTCATTATAACAGGATGTATTACTGTGGCCAAAATTTTAAACAGTTATGGCATCATTTATTAGCACTGACGAATGTGAGTCTATTGTCTGGTGACAATGCATGCTTTGAATGCATTACAGTAAAAAAGTGAATGTTCTGTACCACACAATTTACAATGCTGGATATTCCTTTGTATACTGGTGTCATGCACATTTGTGTCTGTAGAAATTTTTTATCCTTTTTTACGTGTGGGATCTTCTTTTAAATGTTTGTATACTGGCATTGGCTTCTCAGGCAGCGTTATCTATAAAGGCTACAACGTGACTAAACTTGGCACAGATTTCCTTTCTCATTTCATGGGCCTGGTGATGCCATTTGTATTGTAAATAGGTGGGTAATCTCTACTGTTTTTAGAATAAAAGATTGTGTATTTATTTCATTCTCATATTTCACTCCTATAGCTTCTAAGATCTCCTTGCAGTTCCTTAAGACGTCTGCATAATCACAAAGTAGACAAGGGCTTTTCATTTTGATTTGAGGCCCCTCTGTGACTTTATCCATCCAAGTTCTTGCAATGGTGTAACTGTCACCGAATTGTTGTTTCAACATCTGCCTTGCCTTTGGATAGCCTTTGTCTGGGTCCATTTTAAGGCAACATTGCAGGAATGATTGCACCTTACCTGTGCAATATATGTACTGCATGAGCCATGCCGCTTTGTAGAGTATGTTCGACAAAACTATCGAAGCTTCTTTGAAATGCATAGTATTTTAGGGGGTCGCCATTGAACGAGGTCATCGTTACAGAAGGTTTCTGGACCGTATCACTCAATCTTTGTAACCCATTATCACCTTGTTGTCTATCCTTTACCATCGGTAATGTTGGCAGCAATGCATCAACATCGTCCTGCAACACTCAAGAGGTTGATGCTTCTATGATTGTTGAGTTTGGAGGCAAAGAGGCCACGCTTTTGGACTGGGTCGATGTGGATAAGCTTACGGCTTCAATCGGCGTCTGCAAATCATCTACCTTTTCTTGCTATTTTACCGGAGGCCGTGTTATATCTTCACGTTCATTGCTTTCATTGTCATCGTCATCCTCGTCGTCGTTCTCGTCATTCTCGTCGTCTTCGTCATCCTCGTCCTCGTCGTCCTTGTCGTCCTCATCGTCATCCTCGTGGTCCTTGTCGTCCTCGTCCTCATCCTCGTCCTCGTTGATATATCGCCAACTCGGCACCCACCTCAGCAATTTCTATATCCACGAGCAACCTTTCTTCCTTGTCTTTCAAACTCTGTTCCTGCCTCTCCATAGCCATGCGCAAACTCTGTTCCTGCCTTTTCAAACTCTGTTCCTGCCTCTTCAAACTCTGTTCTTGCCTCTTCAAACTCTGTTTCTGGTGAAGAAACTGCGACTCTGCTAGCAAGGCGGCTCTCTTTGCTGCAGCGTTCATCGCTTGGGAAGATGAGCTGCTCCTACAGCTTCTCCTGCTCCTATACCTTCTCCTGCTTCTCCCACTTTTGATACTATATCTGTCATCGTTACTCAAGAAGCTGCTTGCTTCTGTTTTAATGAGTTTAAATTGAGCTTGGGCGTCGTCATAGTACATACTTGAATCTTCTTGGTCAGTTTCCTGACTCAAGGCACCGTGATACTCAATATATTACAAGGTGCAGTTGACAGAACGTTTCTTTTAGTGAATTGACGTTTTCAATACATGTTTTTACTGCAGACTTGTTATTTTCTTTTATGTGTTTGAAAAGAGTGTTGCCCTCTTCAATCACCGTATCTTTGGCTTTATCTCTAGCTTCCATTTTTTTATAATAAACTCTTGTTTTTAACTGTGATGGACTTGTTTATAACGCTCTACTATGTTTTGGTTTTTACATTTTTATTATTGCTGGGTAGAGGTTAAAACTATAATAAGATACGCCGTATGAGTAATGAGCAGAATTACAATAAATATTCACAATTAATTAGCTACATAAATAATAAATACAATAACTTACAGCATTGAGTCTATGTGGGTTGATGATTATAGACAAACTGAATGTAAACTATTGCAATAAAAGACTATAAACAGTACTAGATTAAAATAATACACAACAGGAATTATTACATTAATTTACAATGTTAAATAAAAGTTATCTTGTAGAAAGGAATTACTTATACACAGTGTTCTGTCGGCATAATCTTTGAATACATAATCAATCAATTATTTATAACCATATAACCATAACATTTATTCCATAATAACTTAGAATTTCTTTAAACAAAGTATGTAATATTGTTAGTTTGTATTCAAATCAATTATCAGACGGCAAACAATGTTATTTGTTACAATAGCTTGATACATAATTGTGCAACAAAAATAACCGCTAATAATAGGCAGTGACTAGTGATGCGTATGGAGGAGTGTCCTGATAGCAGAACATATGAACAAACATAATGCAACCGTACACAGTGAACAACGACACCTTTCTACACATTTCAACACTAGAAACCCTTATTCTTTTTTACTGTTCCTGGCATGCCATATACGTGTACAACAGCGTTCTGCGCGGTCACGCGGACATCCGCAAGTTGACCGCGGTCATCATCCGCGGACAGTCCGCGGGTATCCGCATCATTGCTGTTGCGGTCGCGGGGCGGATGCGGTCAAATTCTTGCGGTCGCGGGGCGGATGTGGTCAGAAATATGTGTTGCGGACACTTTGCGGATGAATGTAGTTACTTTGCGGACGCTTTGCGGTCAGAAACATTTGATAGACCGCGGATCATTATAAGATTCTCTTTGATCATAATCTTTTACTTTGTTTTTGAAAGAACATGCAAGCATGTTACTTTTTGATTTGATAAACTGCCATATTGCAGTTATTAAAGACAAACAGAAAAATGAAGTGTACCTTACCTTCATTTTATAATGTTGTATTACATTTTTAATAGAAACACCTCATACTTGTAATCACCATATGTGTTAGAGTCAATTTCATATAATTACTGTCCTTAATTAGAGTTAACCGCTATGCACAGCATGGTTCCTTTTGAATTCATTGATAAGTAGCAGTTAGCTAGTTAGCCAATATGCATGACCTCTATGAA
>CM032665.1:16669970-16746220 GCA_019095985.1 Streblospio benedicti
GATCACATATGGATTGTAACTGATGGCTCAGTAAAAAACCATGGTATAGGCGCTACGCTCTATGTGACAAGGAATAATAAACCACGACTGGCAGGGTTCTTCAGCAGCAAACTTCGTAAGCATCAGGTAAATTGGTTACCTTGGGAGGTTGAAGCTTTAGGAATTGCTTCAGCCCGTATATTATTCAGAGCAAACACAAAATTGTGTACTGACGGACAGCAAACCGTGCATTCAGGCTATTGAGAAGTTGTATCGGGGAGATTTCAGTGCAAGTCCAAGGATTATGTCTTTTCTTACGATTGTGAGCAGATACCAGATATCTCCACAGACCTTAGAATGAACAGACTGGAAACTCGGCAAAAAGCATGTAACAAAGCCGTGTGCTGTTGTCCGTGTTAACACTGTCATGCTGCTGTGCTCTGTTATCGAAATAATGGCCATTTTGACTTTCAAAGTTTAGTACTAAAATGTTATACTAAATTTTTATAATTGATATGCTTGGAAACGCATACATCCGTAGAGTATACATATATTAATAAAACATTTTTGGGTGAGATGTGGATTGATATATTAAGCAAAATCTACTTGCAGTATCTTTTACCAAACCCGCTTAGTGATGTTGTGGCTGTCAAAATCGAGAAGATGCACATTTTGATTATCAAAGTTTAATAATGAAATATCGTACAACTGTTTCATGATTGGTATGGTTGGAGACGCATATTTCTTCCAATTATACAGATATTAATAGAATATTTTTAGGTGGAGTATGGACTGGGATATTAAGCAAAGTCTACTAGCAGGTTTTTACAATGGCTGCCGTGCACACGGAAGTGTCATGTCGGAACATGTGAAAGGAGAGAAGCTGATCAAGAAAATTTATTACAGGACATCATATAATGCATTAAATTATGAAAGAATAAAGAGTTTGATAACAGACAGTGTGTATTTTCTTGTTTTCATGATATAAATAATAATGTTATGATAGGCAGCAAGATAGCATTTACATCTATTGTAGGTATTACAGTTGTTAAATCCACCATCGAAATAATGCCCATATTTACCTTCAAAGTTTATTGATAAAATGTGCTTCCAAATTTTTTTAATTCATATGATTGGAAACGCATACATCTATAGAATATATGTATAATAATAAAATATTTTTGAGTGAGGTATGGAAGGAGATATTTAGCTAAGTCTACTGACTGTTTTGCTTTCCCACTCGCGTTTTTCTGTACGCGAAAATGCTAGATCTAGTGACGAATTAATGCTAGAAAATAAGCGCACAGACCTTAGAATGAAGATAATCTGTTATTACATAATAATCACGATGAAAAATATAGGTAACATTAAAAAAACAGCAATGGTAAATGACCATTTCCCCCTATTAAATGCATTGCAAACAGTACAGGCAGAGCATTCTAACACGGAGAACAACTGTCTTGACCCGGCATAAGCAAAAATAGTTGAAAACCTCAGTTCAGGGGGATATCATCAATTTTGCTGCTATGAGTTACACCTCAAGCAAGGCACCAGGCCCTCAAAAAAAAAAACAATATCAAAGATGTGAAATGGTATCTTGGTGTAGCTAGCATTGCAGTTGATGGAATGCTCATTGCCAAGAAAAACGAGTCCTTGTTTCCATCTAGGGAGCTCATTATCATTCCTCGAGCTGTGCTCCATGGATTTCTTACAGCTTTACATATAAAGTTAGACCATCCCACGAAGCACCAATTGAAATTAGTAGTCACTCGACAGTTTTATGCTTTAGATATTGACAATGCCATCTCCGTTGTGACAGTCATGCCACACGTGTACATCTCTGAAGTCTATACCTCAACCACTAACCAATATGTCTACGAGTGAGCCACCAGCAGTACCGGGCATCCTATTTTCTGCTGATGTAATGAAACAAAACCGCCAATTGATCTTCATCTTACGTGAAAGTGTCACTTCATTCACTACCACTTGCATCATTGATAATGAACGGCAAGAGTCACTCTGTCAGGCCCTTGTTTGCGTATCTGCCAATATGATACCGTTAGATGGACCTAAAGCAGTAGTCCGCGTGGATGGAGCATCCGGGTTACGAGCTCTAAAGCACAGTGCTCTCCTTTCCTCTCACAATATCACCATAGAAGTTGGAGAGGTGAAAAATGTAAATAAAAATCCAGTGGCCGAAAAAGGCAGTTCAAGAGTTGGAGATAGAATTGTTGAAACAAAACCCCAGTGGTGGTGCCGTATCTTCTAGCACACTTGCTATTGCTACCGCTAGGTTGAATGAAAGGATACGATTTGGTGGTCTCTCTGCAAGAGAGAAATGGTACAAGCGAGATCAATTCACAAATCAACAGATTCCTGTAGATGATCAAGAAATGATTATGACTCAGCATGAGCAACGCTTGGCTAATCATCCCCACAGTTTAAAGGCAAAAAATCCTAAGGGATTCCAGGCAAGCCCACAAAGCCTCTGTGTTGGTGATCTTGTGTATCTTAAGTCAGAGAAGAGCAAGGTGCGTGCATGTGATGTTTTGTGAAAAAGTTTGTGGGTGTTCAACTACGTGCACAGTCATATAAGGTGAGACTTTCAGGATTGTTATGCAATTCAACCCACTGTTCTGTCATACTCCAATTCAACTGACCCTTCTCGAGAATGTATAAGTGATGGTGAGGATGAAGAGATTCCCTTCAGTGTTCCTGATGACCCGGAAAACAGCCTACCTAGTATCCCAGCTGAGTTGACCGCACCATGTATTGACAGCCATTGTGACTATAGTGACTCCAGTTTCTATGAAAGTCATCATAAAACTCCCCAAAGTGCACCTGACGTAGAACACAGTAAAGCAATTGAGGGTTCACCTCCCGGTGCAGGCAAGGAACATACTCAAACTGAACGCAGACGTTCTGGACGGCTTAAAAAGAAACCTGTTTTATATGATGATTTCTTGATGTACGGAGGAGGAAGAAGGGACGTTAGACGCTAAAAAAGGAAATACTTAACTTTTATTTTTTGATATATTTTGCGTTCAGGCTATGTGAACTCTGCTAGTTGATAATATATGTTGTTTTGTGTAAACTGTGACTTATGTATTGGTGTGTATATGTGACTTATGTATTGGTGTGTATAGTAGTAGTAGTAGTAGTAGTATTGCATTATTGAACTGTAATTTACGTTAATTAGTGTGCTTATTTAGACACTTATATGGATTTGTGTGGTGTACTTTGTTGTTTAATTGCTCTATAAGTATGTTTAACCTGCCCATTGTAGTTTTAGCTTTGTTGTGATTGTAGAGGTGGGGGGAGAAATAAAGAAGTGGTTACGCCAGTGTGCTGACTATAAACAGTCTCTCACACTGTGTGTATTGTATACTGTATTATCAGGTATACTATATGTATTATATGTGTATGTCATCCTTATATGTCATTCTACTATTGGTGTTGGTTCTGTGAAGATGTACGAATAAACTCTGGTCTATAAACTCTGTTAATGGATATCCTACATCACTGACGCCTAGTACATAAAAAAGCTAGGTGATCTAGAAGTTTTTTTCCCACCCGCGTATTTCTCATCACCTAATCAAAGCAAAATTAAATATTTACATCACTTTAGCATGTTCACTACGTAACCAAATAAAGCAATTGTTAGTGATAAGAAAATCGGAAACAAAACAAGCAAAAATCAAAACCGCTACTAAATAACCGATGACATGCTATTGGAAATGTATGATGCCTTTTAGGCAACTTCTTTCAAATGGGACCTTTCTAACTCCGATCCTCCTCTGTATTAGAGGACATTTTCAGGGGCCTTTGTATGTTGAAGACACTTCAGTCCTGTTCTATCTTTCACCGAATGTCGAACCAAGTTATCCACGCTAACCTACTGACACAAAAGACTCCAGAGTTCTGAAAAATACATAATAAATCGAGTTGACCGCGTAGTCACTTGACCGTAAAATGTAATCACAACACAGCTTGGAGAGATGGATATCACAGCGCGGCATACTTTGAAACTGCGAAACTACTTAAAATAGTGTTTTATGTGTCACAAGAGTGTGGGTATCTTCCTGATTTTAAAGTATGGCCCTTAATACATCAGATTACATACTTATATTATACATTTATATAATCATATATCAGGGCCACTGGATAACTCCAACTAGGTCACGGGGCGTTTCGATTCTATGTGCTTTGGGAGGGTTACATCCGCAGGAACGGGGTGGGTTGTTAAATGGAAGGGACGAGGGGAAAAGACCAAAAATGAGTGGAGTGGGGTGGGGATGGGGGCGCGGAGATCAAAAGAGGCATGGGTGTGGGAATTCAAGGAAGTGGGGGTGTGGATAAAAAGGCTGAAAAAAGTTATAACCACCTACACCACCAAACCTCATCACCACCCCCAACAAATAATTCCAAAAATGCTTGATCTGTTAAGCACACATAATCTGTTCACAATCATGGATCCCACTTTTATCCGGAAGCGATCCCTACACGGGCCAAACGGACCTTGGTGAGCACTCAAGTGGATTAACATGCTTGCCGTGAGAAACTCGAGAAAATGCTTGTCTTTCACGATGCATCAAGTGACCTTGAAAACCACGCTTTTCTGATCATGTGATATGAGTATGATGTCATAGTAACAGTTTTCGTTTGAAACGCAACTTTTTGCATCCTCATGCATTTCGGGGTTTATTATTCAATTCTGATCAGAAGTTATTGAAGATATTGTAAGACTACTATGGGGGCCCCCTACTATATATAGTTTGAGTTTCATGAATGGTAAACTGAACCCATTTGTAAGTATAATAACCATTTGATTGGCAACTTAATCTTTTGTCGTCTGTTGATATTTCTATACAAAACGATGCTTCGTGTAAAAACAACATCAAAGTATTTGTGGAACTGTAAATAAAACTTCTAAATGAATATATTGTCGATGTGCGTTTCATCATTTGCAATTCAAGCAAACAGCTTTAATCTTTCCAGATTTACTTTACATAGCGATAGGATATCTGAAAATCACATGCTCACACCCATAAGTAATGTGTTTGACACAAATATTAGAGGAGTACGGTACTGATTATGTGTGATGTATTGGTTTTAAACTAATTTTGATGTAGTAGCCGCCATTCGGATTTAGATGAATCGTTTTACTTATTAACTTCTTATTACTGAGGTGCAAAAGTTTTATGTATTCTGATTGGTTTTGATGGATTGAAATCTGCACTTTAATCTGAAATAGATATACGTGGTTAGTATTTTTTTACCGTTTGCTATCATTCCTACCACTGTAATACAGTCGAACCTGTCTATCAAGACCACCATGGAAACTAGTCTACTTGTAAAGTTGTCTAAGTAGAGAGATGGTCTCTTTATTTGGAATTTCACGAGGGTTGATTCCTTTCGAAATAATCTTATAACTGCGGTCTCTTAATATAGGTGGTTTAATTGGTGGTTCTATTGTATAGCCAAGAACCGAATCTACTTATTCTAAACCTTGATATGACAGTGTTGTTTTTTTTAATTATAGTTTCTTTTTTCCATAATTTCAACCGAGACTATCCAGCAAGATCATACGTGAAAATGCATCTTTTCTTAGACATCCATGGTGTAGATAGAACAGGAAATTCAAAACAATCATCACGCAAAAGTTCAATTTGTCTTTAGGCAGCGGACATGGACGAAAATTGCAGGAATTGCTTGTCATGGTGAAAGGTTGGGTCTATGATCTTCCTCAATCTTGACAACTCTTAAACAAACACAACATCAGATATTTGCGATGAAAAGGTGAGATAGGGATGATGGGTTGCCGATAGTGTAGATAAGCGGTAAAGAAGGTTATGGAGATAAAACAAGTGGCCATGTCACTCGTTAACGTGAACTGAATCCGTGTAGTGAAAGTAAAGAATGCGCATAGCAAAGAACTTGTGTTTTGATTTTAAGCTATGTTTTTTTTTTATCTTTTCAAATTCATCTATTTTATGTACAGTAGTTTTGTCATAGTCAGATTATCGCCTTTGTTTTAATTTTAGTGGGTTTTTTTTAAATATAGAATTAGTAAAAGAAGTTTCGAACATCTAATTAGATATGTTGCAAACATATTTATTCATGTTTTGAAACACAGCCTACACAAGAAATAATACACTAATTTTTTATACAAGTACTATGTGTATCTTTTGTTTTGAGAACTTTACATTCGTAATAAACCTCTATTATGCATAGCAGTAGATATGTTTTTAACTACATGTATAATACTCATGGTTACAGGTAGCATTGAAAAATGGAACGCAAATCAGTAAGTTGTGAATATTCAACTGTTTAATTCTCAAGTGCTATTCACTCCCACCCAAAATATGCACACACGTACGCACGCACGCACGTACGTACGCACACGTGCAAACACGAAAAAGAAACCAAAACAAAACAGCAACAAACAGAAACGACACAAAATAAATGATAAGACCATCAACATTTAATTTACAAAAAGTTTTAATCGCATCGTGATAATCATTTTTGAATTCCACTAATAACGCCTAATTGAAATACACTTTAAACCCCATTAAAATTTGTAAATGACCAGCGATCCATCATACGAGACACTTTTAAGACACGGCGATGACAATAGATTGACCAGCAAAAATAAATTTAAACCTTCTTTAATGAGGATCTAGCAAATACTGACCTATGGGACAAAGTTGACATGTTAATGATATATTCAGAGTTTTCTAAATAACCATTAAATAAATAACAACTGCTATAATGTACATTTATCCATGTCCTTTGGCAAAGCACCATGTGTTCAACAAAGCACATAGTTTGAACGGAGATTTCAAAGTACAGAAATTAGAGAGACCTTGGGCGCGTTCCAGAATAGTGGCTCCATTGCGTGCTAAGTAAAGGTTTAGAGAGATGAAAAGTGTGACAATGACTGTGATATTGGCACCAGTGGACCCTTGGTCCAGATTGCCTTTTGCTGAATGAAGAATACATCATAATTTCTGTCTTGATTGGGTGAGAAACTAGATACCAACAGATAAACACAGCTTCCAGAAAAATGCATGCAATATACGAGAATGGCTTTTTTGTCGTGTTATATGCTACAATATCATGTTGTAGTGTTTTTTTCTACAAGATATATTCAGGTTATTTTGTTCCATCAATAGGTCACCAATTAAACAATAACTATATTCTATTGTTTTTCCAGGCCCACTTTGATATTCGTACTCAATATGGAAAGCAAAGCAAATAGAATCAAAAGAAAATTTGTCATTTTCATAAGGTTTGGTACACATGAGATCCTGTTGGTGCGATTCCACTTTTCCAAAAATCTGTATCTTCCAGTGCCCCAAACTACAAAAGCAAGAAAAACAAATAGTGCTAATAGCACCTGTATATCAGAATCAAACTCGTGTCTAAGAAAATCCATTATATAATATATCAAAGATATACCATGGTAAGATGGCAGATCCATACTTTGACTTTCACTGAGCCCGGTCCCGAATCTCCAAAATGTGAAGACATGCATGGAGCAATGTCCCGGAAATAAGTAAAAATGATCATTTTCAGCGGAAGATAGCACTATTATGATCTTAATTAGACATGGTAACACCATGTCTAGAATTACATTCACAATACACTCGTGATCAACGATCAATTAAACTTGGATTAATAGATATATTAACCAATTACAAATTGCATCATAATTAGCGTTTAATTATAGGGCTCTCAATTGCTTTCACAGTGCATGACGACAGAATGACGAATTTCTCGGCGCCATTGTGACTTGAAGTGTAAACGCTGGACGCTGGCAATTAAAGGGGCTGAACATTTATCATCTTGAAGGGGGGTGGGGGTCGGTCGTCAGGCAAATAGAAATATTATGATTTTGGAAACTTAAATGGAAGGAAATACCATATCAATGGAAGAATTAATAGATCTATATCACTGGATGTAAGTGCATCAGCTACATACAGTTGCTACACAGACATTTCATATGACATATCCATATTTCTTCAATAGTGTCATTATGCTTATCACGTCACAATGACGACATATGGTGGCTATATCGATTTGATATTACTCATATATAATCAAACCTACAAGTTTAGTCTTCATAAACTTGGAATCACAACTAATTGTGATAACCAATTTTTAATGACAAGGCACACTTTTCTGTAGCACAGACAATGAACATATCAAAATATATGTTAACTATCTACACATCCAATCCAGACAATCCAACGCTTATATCAATATATTTTGCATCATAGTCACATCCTCCGCGTACAAATAATGCACGAAAACTAGAATGATGAATAAGACATCATCTGAATAGGACGTTAAGATAGTTTACATATCAAATTGAAATGTTGCTTACACCTCCGTAATCCCACTGTCTTCCCCTCTTCAACACGCACGCACGGACGCACGCACACACACACAAACCCAACAAAAAACAGACACAAACAAACAAATAAATGAAAAAACACCAACCACTACTTCCTACTTTTCCAAAATCCAGGATCTGCCACCCCCCCCCTCAACCTACTAACAAGCGGTCACTCCCGCAGCCACACAAGGCCACGCTGGCGGCGGCGGCGGCATTAGGCCTCTAATTGTCCACCCTCGGGTCACTTCGCCGCAGTCACAGCGCGAGCAGGTCCGGGGCCAAGTTTAAAAGTTTTCAAATTTATCAAACAGTGTCGTCTGCCAACTAAAAAACGCTCCTTCTCTGATGTAGACTTGTTTTATGTGCAGAATGTACGCGCGATGCGGTGTTTGTGTATAATAATGTGTGTGTTTCACAGAAATGTTGTTAGTAATATGTTTGTTTATGAAGTAGTAAAGCACACGCTGAATGTACGTTTTGCGTGTTAACGGGGCTACTGTGTGGCGCTACAGCAAACGGCGAGATGTGAATAAAGTCTATGTGTGGAGGTGTTGCTGATGCCAGCTTCACACTACAGCGAACAGCAGAGATCGGGTTTGTGAATAACGTTTGGTTCCAAGTTTTAGTAGGTACCTCTCGTAAGTCGCATATATATCTGTCAATGTTCAACTAGATATTCATTTTAATCACGTCAATCACCCATCTAATCTTTTGCTTGTGTCCATGTTTATATCCATTATATATTATATTACTGCCTTTGTCTAGATTCAAACCTAACAACATACTGGTATATGTCAGTGGTTGAGTGCTACTGAAACATGTCTTGTGTGGACACATTCGAGAAAAGTGAAAAAAGTGCACATAGTGCATGTGCATGTACAAATATCCTTAAAAGTCATTATGCTTGCATGGTATATGATACAGTCATGAGGAATGGGAAAAGTAGAAGTAAAATACTCGAACTCACGATCAGTGGTACAAATAGGGGTTCAATTCTCAGCACGCACAGCACGACGGAGATCTCTAGAGACTTGCAGGAAGACCATCTCATGTCGTTGAAGTAACTTATTTCTTAAGCTTGTCACAGGCAAGCAAGTTCCACAAGGTATGGAGAAGTGACTGTCTCTTGGTATTATCACATTCTCTATTTGTCGAGCTATAAGCGTCTATAGATTGTCGTTTGATCTTTGCTGATAACACCCAGTTTAGATCTCATCTCTGTTCAAGTTTTGAAGTTTTACACAATCAGATAAGACAGAAAACACTTAGCCACAATTAGACATTGTAAAAGAGATACAACGTTCCTTTTCCATGTTGTTTTCCACACTGCTGGGACAAAGCTATAAAGATAAGAAGATTCGTGCTTAGCAGCCATCTAAAAAGAATGCTTGTGAAATTTATTAGCGGGCAGATGCAACTTATAATGAATTTTCTTGAAATAGTATATAATAAACCCGTTATCTGTCACTAATAATGCTGTGAATATAATTGAATTTAAAATTTCAATTTAAGTAGGTTCTTTTGTAATTGGCAGTCAAGGATTCCCCATCTAATTATAAACAATGACATATTCATTTAGTTTTACTGTCATAGCTTTCACAGTTTCATAGTTTAAACGCCCAGAGGACCATGCCTACATTGTATATCACTTTTGGCGTCCTTAATTTTGGCAGTTTTTTAAACTATAACTCTACAAGAAATGCGTAGTACAAAAACACCTACATGTAAAAACATCGAAGCTGAAATTCAAAGCAATAATGAGATTAAATTGAATTTTAACGTGTTATAATTAAGACCCTTCTAATGTAAATATCAACATAAAAATAAAATGTCCTTGATGTGTCAAAACTACATTAAGTTTAGCATGGTATATATCAGGATTCTTCACTCAAATAGAGAACCAATCTTTTTTTCAATCAAAATGCATTTTCATATCTTGGCATCTACCACAAATCGAAAAAGAACTAAGTGTATTTTTGCTAGATAACAGTACAGAATTCAACCCAATGGGACTGGCACTTTTTAAGATTAGAAATAAGTTAAGGTGGTGTATGGTTGACTCGTGATTGACCACCAAAACATGCAAAGTAAACATGACAGGGGATTTTTGCCTTGGCTTCAAAAAGCTCGCATTTCTTCCTTATCCTCGCCGGCAATGTGCAGACAAATGGAGTGTGAACGATATTGGGTTTTACGGTGCAAATTGATGTGAAAATAGGTGCAAGATAAATCTGCAAGTCCTCCTTGCTAAAGCTCTCCGTTATTGGATTTTAGCTCCAGAAGATATGGTAGGAGTCAGATGAAGTTATAGTACGTTACAGATGACTTGGTGTGCTCGTTTGTGAAGTTTACAAATAAATTCCTTGGAACTTTATAGGTGGGACCTTCACCAATCAGAAGTTCAGTGGAATTTAGCATCAGCCACGTCAAACGTCTACACCATGGCTTATCTCTAACTCAGCGAAGTTGTTCAATTTGAAAGAGGTAGTTTAACCCTCGGGTAGATATCGCAACTACGCAACTATATATATATAATATGCATAGTGTTAAAGAGATTCCCGTAGGCCGACGATGCGCTGAAGATGGAGTTTTGCTAATTTAGTACAGTAGAACGTCTCAACTATGACCAATCGTGGGATAGCATCAAGTGGTTTGCATAGAAAGGTGGTCTCTGTGTATAGGTTCGTGGCGGTCTCTTTATGGTGGTTTGCGACAACGGTAAATGGCCTTATGATAGACGTGGCCTCAATACAGAGGTGGTATCTGTATGGAGGTTCATGTCGGTCTCGTCAGTGAGATTGGAACCTTATCATTAGGTGGTCTAAATAGACAGCTGGATGCCGTTAAAATAAAAGGTTCCTATGTACTATACATGCCGGCTGTTTTATTGTATTTACATCGTTACGGGAAATACTCCAGGTGGAGATTCTCCCGGCCATATTTACCCACGTAAATTAACAGGCCACGGCTGCCTGTCATAATATACAGTGCTAGTATTTGCCAATGCCATAAATATATGATCTCTTTATGAGCCTGCCATTCCTTCAAATCTACACGTTTGAATGATAAGGTATGTAGTAGGACAGGTTACAAAATATAGAACCAAATCTTAGCTGGTTGTCACATTATATTGTAATTACAAAGCTACAGGAACGGCTCTTGCACAAAAACCACCTCTACACCTTGCTGAAGCCCTAGTCTGACAGTCACGAAAATTTTAGTAAAGGATTCTTACTGTCACTGTGAGAGACGGACAGTGGTGCATGGAGTGAAAGATGATTCTTTTCACAACACTTATGTGAAAAGCCAATGCACCTATAACTATGGCTATAATACCACGACTCATTCGGCTTCTATATTTGGAATTGAGTGACGCTAGCCTTTTTAAGAATGATGCGTATAGTAATTTACTTTTAGAGTGGACGTTCAATCGTATGCAAGATCCGGGCATTGAGTTATATCTTATCAATGTTCCATGTGATGATGATTAGGCATATTACGATATTAAAATGGTTTGAATGCGTCATAAGGAAAACTGATAAAATGCCTTTTGGGTTTGTGCATTTTGCAAATTGTTAATCGTGTTTTTTTGTACAAACATCTTGTTTCATCCGTAGGTGGATTCTAATGGTAACAAACTAAATAAAATAGATAAAAAATATTAAGATAACGCCCCAAAACACGAAGCTGATCACTTGATACGAACGCTCGAATGTTCGAACGTTCGTCTTATCTCATTTAAACCACTAGTTCTTACTAAAACATCAACATAACTCCTCACTTCACCGGAATAAATAGCAAGCAATATCATAACCACTACACGGTCAGGTCACTGGTCATTTCTATGGACCTTTCAACCATGAAGGTCACTTCCCCAGCCCAATCCATGTACCAGCCCATCAAGCACTGCGGTGTGCCATCCCCAGAGTGCCGGCTCCTTCATTTGCAGATTAATCCTTAAGTGGGAGTGGTCAATTCGTGATGCATAATACGATAGTTAGAGTGGGCATGTATCGGCTGCTTAAGTGGCTTTGGGTCAACTTGAATTGTAAATGGAGTTGGTGAATGCAAGGTCACTACACGGGGTTTAAAGGAAATTAGAGATACACTGTAAGATAGTTTTGTTAATGAAAAGCTATGGTGTTTGACATTTTTTAATTTTTAAAAATTGCTCCAGATTTTGAACATTGTTCTACTGATTTACGCAATCTTATGAGCAAACTAACGAAGATACTATAGGGTTGAATCTATCAAAGGTACTAGTATGCTAAACGATTGCTCTAAAATACTGTGTAAAACGAACAAACATTTTTTTCTTTTAGTGCAATCTATAACATAGGGGAAAATTTACGTTGTCTCTGTAGATATTGTAGATACCCGAGTGAGGTTTCCGTTTTTACAATGGCACTATGAAACAATATTATCATCAGATCACATTTTTATCCCATGTAGAGTCCTTATCGAGATTTATTGAAGTTTTGTGGGTCATTTGATGAAAACGTTGGATGATTTCATTCCTGCAACATTGTATACGCAGGGGTTGTAAATTTAGATTGGATTGTGAAGAGTAGTAGAGTAGAACCTCCAATTAGGACCACATCCTCCCTCCACTCCCTTCCACTATGTTTTCACTAAACACACACACCCACACACAACACACACACACCCCACACACACAACACACACGCGCACGCACGCGCGTGCGCGCACGCACGCGCGTGCACACCCACACGCACACTCACACGCACGCACACACACGCACACACAGACACACACACAGTTTTTGTCACATATATTTACGCTTCTTCACGCGTAAGAGACACGTGAAATACGGTGTGTGTGTGTGCGCCCCCATCCCCCTCTCCGAAAATCTGGATATGCCAAAGTGGTCGTCCTACTTGCTCATTTCTGAGTTCTAGATAAACAGGTCCAGCTGTATCAGTAGACCTCGACACTGATCTTGTTATAGTAATTCCATCGGGAACATGCAGTATGATCCACCGTGCGTTAAGACTTAGCAATGAATCACATCAAATTGAAGCTAAGTGGAAGTGTGCAAAGAAGTGTAGGGCTTCTAAAAATCTTTGTGTTGTTATATGTTGCTGAAGAGAAGAACCTAATTGGTTTTTTGGTTTTTTGTTGCATCATTGAAATCAATATCTCGCCCGTGCAGTGAGAAACGGCGAAAAAACCTGTGTACACGTATATATACTTACACGAATGGACTCGTACTAGTTAAATTTGTCTTCTTTTGTGGTTAAGTCTATTGCATTTTACATGAAAAATGATCTTGACACGTATACGTATTACATGTACAGGAATGATAGCCTGAGTTTGCTCAATTTGAAACTTTCCATGAATACTAAATTGTTACATCAGAGCACTGACAACTCCCCAGGTAGTTCTGCTCTGATGAAAGATATACCGCCATTGACTCCGAGTAAATTTTAAAGATGATTACGAAACCTTTTGATGGGTAACTTTTAAAATAACATGGCCTTCAATTCAATTTTGTTGATTAACTGTAGTGACAGATAAGAACTCTTTGAAGCAAACTTAAAAAATAGCCATGACTTTTCGCTGAAGTAATCTGCCTAAAGCAGAAGACCTTGCGTCTCATATTTTCTTAAATCTTCAACTTATGTGTGAAAAATCAACAAAATGAATGAACGTTGCTTGGAAAGAAACATTTGATGATCTGTAGTTTTCAATTGAAGAGTTTCTTCTGTGGGGACAGCTTTGTTATCCCCCAAAGAGTTGACAAATAGCAGTTATTTGAGGGAGGCTTGTTTACCCTCTTGGCCAAACTAGCAAACGTCAATGGTAAATTAGCATTTGCATTAATCGCTATTTGCAAATATAATTGGGTTTTCATTGACACAGTACATTTCCCGTTTTGAGTAGTTCATTTATCAAAACAGAAATTTCAATATTTGGACTCTGAGCTAGAGATATTGATACCTTTAAGCTTTGCATGGTAGATTTTGTTCGTTTTAGTCACATTTTAATTAGAACAAGTGTAAAAAGTCAGTTTACGTTTTCTAGATGTAGAAAAAGGGAATCAGTAAACCGTTTACCACAGGTATATATATAATATTACATTTTTACTGCCATCGAATGTGTAAATGTGTGACCCAGTTTTCTAATATGAGAACATGATCAGGTAGAATGTCTAGTATATCTAGAGATCAACTAGATACGTTATGAATACTTATAGTCGTTTGGCTAGATAGAGATTTGTTCGTGCGACGTTATTCGCTTGTGCTATTTTAGAATCAATGAAATAAAGTTGTGGTTTTGAACATCATCACCACACTAAAATGTGATGCCCTCTCAAGATTGATAGCAGGTCCAACTTCTCCACGCACAGCCATCTTGTCAAACATGAATAATAATAAAAAGTACACGCATATTACATGTGAAAATTACTATAATCATTAGTAATAATGAAAATGTCAACACTCTTTTTATACCACATACATTAAAGGTTCACACGCCAATTAAAATGTATCTACCACTGGGGCAAAATAGGCAGAAAAGACATTCCAAACGCGGGCAAACACAGCAATATAATCTTGACAAATGACCTTTTGAAATAGTCTACAATTAACCAGTGTCTTTCTGTCTCTGTTGGGGTACAGCAAATCTAGCAGGCTTGTTATTTTATTGGTCCTTACTACTTAATCTAACTGTGATATGTTGGTGACAGTCGACATTCTAAGAGAAGTAGCTATCATTACACATCCTATTCAAGCCCCATGAGAATTTATGTGCTTGTTAATGGTGTATGTTCTGGTTTACACTGAAAACTGTGTGTTGGGCTTTAAACGTGTACCACATGCGAACATTTCATACATTTATGATAAATGTTGTCGATTTTGTTTGATTTTCATTACACGTACAAGTTTCCTTTTCAGAATTATTCCTAAGTTGGATGTGTAAACAACGATTTACATTGATAACTTTAAAACTGGTTGAATGATTGGTTGAGATTGATAACTATAAAACTGACTGTAACAACTAACTTTGAAACCATTGGAATGTGCAAAACATATATTTACCTTGTTCAGAACACCTAAAAATAATTAGAGGACATGTTTGATTTGTATTAAAAGCAATCAAATTTCTGCATTTACATATAACGGTCTGACAAGCACGATGCTTCATTAGATTTTCGTAAGACACGTGGAATAGTTTGGATGGTAAGAGAGTCGTCTGTCATCGTTATGGCAACTCCTTGACCTTGATACTAGCAAATATTTTGGCCCAATAAAAAGAAAACATAACACACCCCAAGACTAGAGGTATTCTTAGAACTTAATACCCTGGAGTGGCCATGATCTTATTCATCAATATGATTGCATAAAATGCTTCTGGTGAGGCCTTTGACAAATGGGAGGGGCAGAAGCATTTACTGCGGAATTTTATCATAACACTCACAATGACCACACTGACCCAACCAAATATTAGAATTCTGGTGGCGGAGGACTGCGTCAGCTTTTTTCAATCGTGTGAAGTGATACAGTATTACTAGAGCATAAATCCAGCCCGAAAAAGGGTGACATGGCTCCTATTGCTTTTTTGTTGTTAGATACCCTATTCTATTGTTCCGTACCAATAATAATAGTGGATGTATAGTACTCGTGGTATATACGCCACCCTCTTTCACGATCCTGGCATCCAATGACGCACCACGTACACATTTACATCAAACTAAAATGAGCATGCGCCAAAGGTACACATTACTCTGCCATGAAGCCATCTCTCATCTCCTAACTTTGACCTCCCGAGTTGACCTGTGGGTCAGGGTGGGTGTGTACTCAGGGCCATTATCTGACCTCCTGGGGGCAGAAGCTACTCAAATCTATATTGGTGGCCAGGATTGATGGAACGGAGTCATGCATGTAGTTGATTAGCACCAAGAGTCTCGTGCTGTCTCCTATAATATTATATCAGTGTTTTTAAATGTTTAAATACATTGTCGAGTATTTGTTTAAATGTAACAAATATATTTGTATTTGCGCTTTGTTTAAGGCAAAAATAAATGATAAATAATAAAGCAAAGAAAACAAAAAACGAAAACGAAAACAACATCAGCAACAACAACAGCAACAGCAGCAGCAGCAGCAGCAGCAGCAGCAGCAGCAGCAGCAGCAGCAACAACAACAACAACAACAACAACAACAGCAACAGCAACAACAAACAACAAACAACAACAAACAATACCCCAAAAATTAAAGAAGTTTGTCATGTTTCTTTATTTCCTGTGACTTTTCAAGAAAACAAAACAACAACAGTTACTGATAACTCGAAAATCGAGATATTTCGAATGCGTTATAGATTTCTCTCAGGTAGTTATGTAAGGGCTATATCTTTGAAAACATCTTTTCTTTACTGTATCATAATTGTACGAATGTATCCGATTATTCATTTGAAATAAAGTAATTGCTAGTGGTTAAGTGTACGTATTTGTGTACAGTAGAACCTCACTATGGAGACACCTCGCTAATAAGGACACCTCTTCAATTTCATGCATGCTATATGATGTTACTAAAATCCTTAAAAATAGGGACACCTCAGTAATGAGGACACCTCTCCACACCCACATCAGTGTCCCTAATAGCGAGATTCTAGTGGATGCACAATTTGCACGTATATTCAATTGTTTGAGTTGGTATTTCAGTGAAGTACCTAATTGATATAGCCCAAACAGGCTACATTGAGAAGAGGGAAATTCGAGTGTTTACCCACCAACCTGTGTGAGTTGATTTATGAATGAGATTGTCTTCTTAGTTTGCTATTATCGATCCAAAATAATATATTTTGCTCTTCATATGTACATGCTACATGTTTAATTCAAAATATCTAAATTTCATATTCAATCTTGGCCATTGGACAATATAATTTTACTTTGCACGTTTTGGGGATTTGTGTAAATACGGTCTTTTGTTTACATAATAAATAACTAGACAATGTTAATTTTGAACTCAATATTCCACTTAATTGAATTGATAAAGATGGTTAAAAATGGTCTACATACATGTTTAAACATTCACATGACACATACACAAAGGTTATCAGATGTAACACTAGTGGTTGGGCGCAGTGACTTTATATGGCCTACAATTGTCGGAAGTTAGCCCTGGTTATGGCTATACCAGTGTAAACAGTAAACAGCGAATTCATTGTTATGTGATACGCACTGTACATACAGGATATAATATTATTTTTAATAAACTACTTACTAAAGACACTTCAGATACCACAAAGAGGGTAAATAGTGAAGGAATAATGAATTATTGAATGAAGAATCCCGGCGTCTCACGGCCTTTACCCTCTAGGTAGGCCATCGTAGTAAATGCGAAACTATAACAAGCTCTTCTCCTCTCTTCACTTCAACTGAAGAAGATAGCCACAGCAGCATTGTGGAAAATAAAGTAACCTCTGTAGTAATTTTGTTTGGAACACAGTAGAACCTTCAATTCATAATACATAAACCCAGAGAGGATCTTTATAAACCAGGCCAATTATCAGAGTAGAACGCAATGAAATTCATGTACTAATGTAATTAAATGTAAATAGATCACCCCTCCACTGAGACCATTTGAGCCTGGTTCATCGGGTGGTCCTTAGAGTCAAGTTCTACTGCATCTTCAGTTGTGGGCTCATCTCTACCTGTCGTTCAGAATTTTGAGACCCTCTTCACGTACATTTTGAACCTACTTGTGGGTCATATGCCACGGAGAAAACTACGCTGCTAGTAAATTAGAATATAAAAATGTAGCTTAATAAGAATGCGGTAGAACATCCAATTAGGTACACTTTATATGAAGAATATTTTTATAACAAGACCCTATTTTACAGTACCAATGTTTCATTTTTAAAAAAATCCGCTTTAAAGAGACCACCTCTCTATTGAGACCACAAGAGGTCAGTCCTCTATGAGGCCTAATAGAAAGGTTCCACGTTATAATCTTTTAAATGTAAATTTATAATATAAACATACTAACTGAAAGAAATTACTAGAACTCTAACATAAATGGCTTAGTTAAAAGGAAAAAGCAAAACTAGCAAAAACCGCAATGAATGTGCTACGACGTCATCGTAGTCACTTGAATTTAAACCTCGAATATTTCACAAGTAAGGTTCCCGTTAAACACGAGCACATTGGACAGTGTATTTGAAGTTATTTAAAATTTTAAAATTACAATCATAAATAAATACAATGTGGTCCTATAGTATGGTTATGCTAAAAACAGGGCGGAATTTACATTTAGTACTTGCCAAATGATATTAGAATAATATTATACGTTTATTGTTAGGCTATGTCAAACCCTTTATTTTGTTTCTATGTTGCAATTAAACGAAACCATCTCTGGAATCTCTCTAGTGTTTGATATATTTCACACATTTGCACATTATGAAAGTAAACAAACGATGACATCTATTATGCACAATACAGTAGAAACTCTATTTCTACCACCCTGGTGACTGGCCTCGTGGGGTCTCGATAGCTATTATAGACAGGTCATTTCTTTATGGAGGCTATGGTGAACTTTTTTATGAACGGTTGAAATGTTGCAACATTGTCTTATTGTAGAGGTGCTCTTTTATAGGGCTTGTCTTAATGAGAGATTCTACTGTATGTAATGCCTGGATACGGGGTGTGCCCTCTTTTTTAACTATATGTTAAACGTCGTTTAACTTAGTCATTTGTTTTAAAGTTCTCTATACTTATCTTTAAATTACACCTGTCGTCTGGTGATTTAATGCCACGTGATACACAAACTACATCGTAAATATATGGTTGCTGCATTCTAAATAATCATTCTTTTTGCATAATAAACAAAAATAATAATATTGTAGTCAGTTGTACACGTGTAACCACCGATCGTGTGCATGGGCTCTATCTTGAGGAACTATTATAGTGTGTTATTGGTAAATCAAATATGAAACATCATTGGTTTACAGGCACCTCTTTCACATATGCGGTGACATACATGTGTAGGTATGTGGCCAAATGCTGGGTAGCGTGGAGCTTCATTCACAAGGGAATTTTACAAGTAACGTAACACCAGTCCATAAACGGACAACACCAACAATCATTTCCACAAAATTGCATGATATCTAAATCTTGTCCAATCCATGATTGGGAGTTTAAAAATGGCCCATGCTCTTTAGTTTATTCAGTAAAAATGGTGTGCTTGCTTTTTAGTTCATTTATAAAATTGTGCATGTCTTCCACTTCATCCAGTTTCAGTTCTTCAACAGATATCGTTAATTCAGACTATCCAATACGTCGTATTATATAAACTACAGACCCCTCGTAAATCTCAAACTCCACGTGATAATATAATTACCCTAAAGAATTTTTAATTTGAAAGTAATGTGTCGCATTTCAAATGCAGGCTACAATTTCAGCAATAATTAACGTCAGTCGTCAATACGGAGACCCTGACTTACTCTATCATCCAAGTCAAAAGGCAACAGACAAGCATGGTATAGCCCCCACTGTGCAATCTTATGTTTTTGTATATTAAGTATATATTTCTGACACTTGATGATAAGCATCCTAGTAGGAGAAGTTGAAGCAATGAGAAAAGCCTGTTTTGTCAATTGATGGTACCTAGCATCCTCCAAATGTTGTCAATAGGGTTGACAAATTCTCTGTGTAGACTACTTGTTTGTAACCTTTTTTGTTTTCTTTGCTTTTTTGTCTTTTTTTTGTTAGGAGATCTCATTAGCATGTTACGTTTGTTGCATATTGTCAGAGTTATCACTAAAGGCTGGGAAGTTTCTTTCCTCAAGTTCTTGAGGTATAATACATCGGCATATCGAGGGGGGGGGGGGGGCTCTTTTTCCAACAACATACCTTAGTTTCATAGTGTTTTTGACAGTTCTGCTATCGATTGCGCATACAAAACGCATGAGATTCCTTAAGTGTGACCCACTTTTCTGAAAACCTGGATCTGCCTGTGTAACATCTGACTATTCCTACGAGAAAAAGAATGCAACAATGGAACAGTTGCCTATCCATATAAACATAAAAACAAATATCAACAATAAAAAAGTGGTGAAAAACAAACGAAAGTATATTGAAAAAAATCGCCTGCTTTCCGCCTGCTTGCCTGGATTCTACGAAATAAAGAGTTCTCCTGGAGCAGATGATAAATCTACAATCCATACATTCAAATCGAGGCTAACCTTCGTCTGAGGTCCACTTATAGGTTCTCCATAATCTTCGCGACAAATCACAACCAGGGGGCATGTTCAAGTAGTTTCTGTCAATTTCAAATGCTTCTAAAATGGGCTGAGAAGTGGCCTGTGTTATGATTTCAACCAGTCACCTCTGGCAGATAATGAATTTTTGGAAATGTTAAATAGGGGTTAGGGTTTTGTTTTTATGGGGTGATAAATCTTAGCAGGGCCTGGCTGCCGTCTATCCTAACGTGTAATCTAAACTATTCACGGGTTAACTTATTTGTTTTTCTTGTGTTTCACAACACTACAGTGTGATCTCCGATAAATACCCCCTTTATAAAGAGACCACCTCGACAACAAGTCAATTTTTAATACTCTCAAACGTTCATAAAGCGACCAATATGAACCTCCATAAAGAGACGACTTCTGTGTTGAGACCACGTGGAGCCAGTCGCCTGTGTGGTCTTAATAGAGAGCTGCTACTTCTTGCAGGGTTGTAATGTTTGCATAGATAATGACACGGTTGAAAGCGAAGGGGCAATGTTCGTCACTTCACCTGGTCTCATTACCAAATTTGTATATTCTCTGTAGCAGAGTTATCAGGTGTGAGATCTTAGCAGATGGTTATGCTTTCTCAAGGAAACCAAAGGATGCTTGTATAGAGTTTGCAGTCAAAACTTTGGTATCACTTCCACTTCGCCAGAGTTTGGAGAGGTATTCCCACATTCAGTATATACGCATGGGAATGTCTAAAAGTAGTAAAACATTAGACATCAATCACATTATTCAGGAGAATGAAAAGTGTACCAAATAGCAGTAGAGCCTCCCATTAAGAGACGTCCTTTAAAATAACGACAGCATACCTCATTTCGAAGTCCCAAGCTCTCACTAAAAGAACCATCGTAACCTACACAACGAGACCACCTGTATGTTGAGACCACACGAGGCTAGTCCCCAGACGGTCATAATAGAGAGGTTCTGCTACACTCAGGTTGCCATGTTAACGAGTAGATCACGTGGCAAGGTTTTATTGAATTTACTAGGCACCTAACACGTGTGCGACGTTTTGAGTGTCTTCCTAACATTGTGACAACTGCCTGCTATCTGAAACACCACCACCCATGATTGTTATCTAAGCGTTGCCATGCCATGTAGACCACCACATCTGAAAATATTGTTCTTTACTACAATAGGACCCCTCTATTAAGACCACCCCTAACACTTGACCTCAAGTGGTTTCAATAGAGAAGTGATCTCTAAATAGGGGTCCAGGGTAGTATCTTATGAAGGCTTTTGGGGCTGTGAAACATGGTCTTCTTACACAGGCGGTCTTTTTATAGTTGTCTCTTAACGGGAAGTTCTAGTGTAAACTGCACTTCTAAAAATATTGTTCTTTACTATGACGTTTATAAGGCATAGAGAACGCAAACTGGCTACATACGTTCCACTGGTAACCACAACTGATACATTGCGGCTTTCATCTCAGAAGTTACACCAGGGCTAGCATTCAAGACCCAGCCAGCCGCATAATTACATCTACTCTTGCGCTAGCAGGTACCAATACTGCTACACAAGAATCGCGCGCTTCCGCATCAGAACACTCACTGCATTGCGAGCAGTCGGTGACAGAGGCAAGGAAAGAGGCAATACAATGGGTAAATGTTAGCCTAACATCACACGGTCTCATGTGCAAAAGCCAATATCATGGTAAAAACATTGACTATACATCTATTCGAGTTGTATTTTTGAGAGCTATATGAAGTCACAATTCACACCTGCTCTTCGGCTATATAATTAAAATATGATCACTGACACGTCTTTTGACAGACTGCTATGATGGGTAACAGCTACACACTCATTTTGTTGCCTGTGTCAAACGATACACTTACTTTTAGCCTCTCCCCGTTTAGCCTCTGCCCTTTTAAAAACCACATGGACACCACGATAGAGGTTGCACTGCAAAACCGCGTTAGAACATTTCAAGGGCGTCACTAGCGGGTGGGATCGGGCCCAACCACTTCAAAAATTCCTTTTAGTGTCCTGTTTTCTGTTGCAAATGCCTAGACACCATCGTTCACCATGGCGAAACAGGCATTGAGATCAACCACTTTTCATGTGCTATTGAGGCCCCATAGGCTTGAACATTTGAGTGGTGTCGCGAAAAGTTCTATGAATGTCTTAAAAGGATCACTGATTCTATTTTCTGATAACATATAGTATAGATACAGGACCCAATAAGAAAAGCCCCCAATAAAAGTGGTTAAATTGGAACGTAAGTACACGAAATTTACGCAGCAGGCACCGGCGGTATCACATCGAGCTTGTGGTTTTAGTCCAATTGCTTGCTAATCATTGCCGCCGCCGGCAGCTGTCTGCCCTCAGCAAGCAGACAGAAAGACTGGACTGATACGATCGACCTCTGATGATGTGATGGTCAATTCGTTGAGGTTTCTAATAGTCAGTGTCGTTTGCAGACTGAAATAAAAACGTGTTTTTCTGACGTTTATGCGTGACGGTTAAAAAAAAGTATAGATCAAAAAGAACTTTCAATATTTTTAGCGAAACATCAAAGTCATAAAAGTGTGTGTTTCATAGAAACTTTTGGATAGCCGGATAGGGGGTTTGCATTTGGGTTGATAGGTTCTTTCTGTAGTTTGATGTTAGCACCTATAGAGTTGTTGAGAGCTTGTAAGTGGTGTTCAGTGTTACCTCCTGATAGGAATCAATCGCTTGGATAGCAAACATCGATCAGTATTGATGATTAGTAGAGAAGGATACCTTGTTATAATTTTGGGGTTTTTTTTCTTGCAGGATTATCACGTGAAAATTAGCACAACTTCTTGATTAAAATTTGATACTTACAAAAAGGGAGAAGAGAAACGGATCTGCAAAGGATATATATTTAATAAAACTTAAATAACACATTTGTTTGTCTTTTAGTTTTGTCGTCTGGACAATGTGACAAACAACTTCTCTGTTTATTCCGCTTTCTCAAAACACCCAAAGAATAGAGCTCTTCTAAACCAAGAACGAAAACAAAAACAATAAAAAGGGAAACAAAAACAACACAAAACATTAGGATTCTATACTTTCGCAGCCAGGATAATAATGTGAAATAAAATCCCTCACAGGACATTAAAAAAAAATAAAACCACATCTACAAAACAAAAAAGCCATGGCAACATTCCTGTACCCTGCCACCCTCGCCCTGTTCGCTCTCACCCTCCTCGCCCAGGGCCCCGTGGCTTCCGAGGCCAGGCGGAGGCCACGGGACAAGGCGCTGGGCCGGTCCCGCCACGAGAGGGACAAACACCTGCCCCTGGCGGACGAGGGGCAGTGCGAGCTGGAGGTAATGCTCGGGACAGTTACTTGTAGTACAGTTACAGATTATGCTCAGATTTGTTCGGTAAAAAAACTAGTATCATCAAATGATGGCTTTTCAGTTTTACGTGTACTTGAGTTAAGTTCTTTGATTTACATGTATCGTATATTTTATACTTTTAAAATGATAGCAAGTGAAGTCCCCACTGTCTTCTTTCAAAATGATCTTATGGCTTATAGCTGGGCAAAAACTTTAAATAACATAAGCGGTATTTGTTTCGGCCATGTTCCACATCAGCTGGTACACATGTATGTAGTCCAAAGGAAACAACTTTCTTGAAGTAAAGAGGGATGTCTGGAAGAGAAGTATAAAGATAACCTTTTTTATATTTATTTTTATTTTTGAAAAAAGTATGAAGATAACCTACTGTTTTACCTACCCTTCCCCATTTGGCTCTTGCATATCGCTTCTGGTATATTTGCAACTTTTAAAATGCAGCAGCAGCAACTACGAATCGTTCATATTATGTTTCCTGTACATCCATATAGTATGAAAAGTGTTTACAGAGGTGACAAACGAGATTGTTGGACCAAATAACTGTCGGAATGGACAAAATGTGGACTGTTTGCATCCATGCGAAATAAACGTCTATTCGTCACCATTTTCGAGCAACAAACGAAAGACATTATGTTGGACACCTCCGCTCAAACTATACTACCCTACCTGTAGAGGGGTCCCAAAGTCAACATCACGTTATAGTGTGCATTTTAAGACATTCAAAATGTGCCTGTGTTACTTTTTTATATGTTGTTTGTTCCCTATAGAAGAAGCGCCAATAGATAAGGATTTTCAATGTGTTACTTTTACAAGTTAAAATGGCGAATAAACGGCTGTGTCGCGGTGTCATTTTTATAGGGGTTCAGCGAATGTTGTTTTTTTGTGTGTTTTTTTGTAACTTTTTCATTTTCAATACAAATAGTGTATTTCTCTCTCATTCATGTGACCACTTTCTTTGATCGGAATAATGTAACTACACCAAGAGGCATCTCTTTACTTTTCAGACCAATTTGACTGTGATTGCTGCATCTGTATATCCTAATCTATGATTTCGAGGGCTCCCAAAGTAAGCATCACGTTATAGTGTGCTAAATCACTACCTTTGTATCCACAGGTGACGTGTCGAGGCGGTGGGCTGCACCACCAGAACGGCCTTGTGGGAGACCCTGACATGGACGAGGACGGCGCCAACACCGTGCTCATGGCCCCGGTCAAGCTCCCCATCAGGGGGCCCAGGGGGCCTAAGGGGACTCCTGGGGAGCCCGGAGACAGAGGGCACGACGGATTACCCGGTGTACCAGGGCTGCCAGGTGAGAGCTATGCGTATGGTGAGGCGTTGGGGCTAAGAGTTGGAGTGTATTATTGATAAAGTTAAAACTATATATTCCCATATCTGGGCTGTGCATATGATTGGGGAAAGTTGTTGGCAGTTTGTACAGTATCGTCATTGATATAGTGAGGACAGTTGAGTGACTGTTTTGTACTTTGTGATCCACAGGTATTGGTGATGATATTTCATATTAGTATCCCAAAGTATATGTAGACAATGATACTAGAAGGTCTGTGTTAGCATCAGTGAAACCACTGCATGTTTTTCACCCTTACCCATCCCACCATCCGCTAACAAACACATGCAATCAGCGTTTCCTGCAGCAACTATTCAAACCCGAATAACACTCATTTAAAAATGATTTCATACAGCATCTAAGCCATAAATCAAAGGCAATTCTGATGAGCTTCAGATGAGCAATAATTTATATGACTTGTTGAATTACATTCCCAGCCACTCACATACTTACACCAGGTTCTTCTACAAGTGAGAATGATGTTATCGTGCAATGCTATGCGAGGCACAGAATAACTATCATTTCATAGATGCCTACACAGCAGAACCTCTGTATTCAGACCCCCATTCGGTCTCAATTGAGACGTGGTCTCTATGTGGAGGCTAATGTTTGCCACTTTATAAATGCTCTGGACGGTGAATACTGGTCTTATTATTATAGAGATGGTTGTCCGGTATGATATAGTTGATCTTAGAGGTTCTACATCATTTTCGTATGACAGATTTGGTTGTAAACATATTTCATATTTTACGTCATAGTTTATGATTTATTGTTTATTACTGAAAAGTCCATTACTCAAAAATGGAGAAAATTGACACCATAATTATGTGTGGATGAGAGACAACCGTGACACCGACCATGAGAAACCCATTGCGCAATAGAATAATCCTCTGATGCTTAGATCCTTACACGTGGTCTGAAAATAAGTGTCGCTTTCCTGTGTGACTTCGAAAGGCTTCTAAGGACACGAATAATCATCCACTCTTTTATTTGATATCTTACGCGTGAGAAGAAATGTCGTCTGTCCAGTAAAACATGTCGCCATGCCACTTTCAGCCCATGTAGGGGCCTCTGTACATTTCCATTCTGCCAGTGGATGAGATCACCGTGAAATCAGCAATAAGAATACATGGGCAGTGCTTAAAAATGAAATAAAAAAGATAAATAAATGAATAGAGGAAGAGATTCTAGAAATAAACAAATACAGATCTATAGAAAAGAGACAGAAATAGGGGAAATAAGTTTTTTTTAAGAAATACATTGTAAAGGGGAAAGCAATCCTGTAGTGTTCTTTATCCGTGGAACGTGAAGCATTTCACACCCTATTCTGTGCCCACAACTCCTACTTACAGACGCCTTGACACTGATGCAGATGATGGACGTGATAAGAGTTAATTTAGTGGATGAAACTACTTTGTTTAGTTCGACTAATTTGTTTATCTAGATCTGTGACTTTCGTCACACATCCTTGCAATAGTTTACTGATGACGCGGTTACGATGTTAACATGGGCACGTGTTATGTGTGAAGAGAGCAAATTTTTACAATTTAGGGACATGAATACGCACCTAAAATCTAAATATGTAAAGTAGATGACATTATGATCACGAAAATTAGGTGAAAAGTATTGGTTGTGAAGAACAACACTGTCTATGCATATACGCATATACTACATATAGCATCCCAATAAGTAGAAATTAGCAGGGTTTTTTTTTACATTGAAACACCACTGTCAACTGTTTATTTCACTTGCTTTTCTTGTAAGCATTTTGCCTATATTGGTTAAGACCACTGACTCGCACTATATACATGTGTCGTATTTTATTAATTTGTTGTTGAGATAACCCAATCCCACTATTTCAATAGGGGACAAAGGTTGTGTGAGTTTTACGGAGGAGCAAAATGGTTGCAAAAGCACACTGGTACTCCGCAGTGAGGTATTTCAAATACTGTTTAGTGTAGGCTGCTTGTCCTGGTGCAATGTTAAAGACACAGTCAGAAATGTAGTTTGAACAACGTGTCAAATCCTCAGTATCAAGAGGAGATTCCCTGTGCAAAAACGAGTTTTGATTTATTTCAATGATTACCTTTTAAATAAAAAATATCACAAACTGTAAATATATCAACAGCTATCCATTGCCACGAGAGCCATATTTATGTGTTCGTGAAATAGATACAATGTAGGTAAAATATAGATCATGTGAACTCGTTTTTCTTCAAAAAATAGATCACTGGGACAAGAAGAGATATTCTCTGTCATCAAGTCAGAGCTATTTACTTCCTATTGTTCAAACGTAATCACCTGCAATGGCTGATATAGTCGGTAATGACTATCTATTTAATGCTAAACCTTCTGGCAGGGAAGACATTTTTAGCTTAATTCTTAGTTTCTATAGCATTTTTGTCCAAAGGCATATTTTCTAAAGTTTAAACCCACCACCTTTATCATGAAAATATCTCACCTTACCGTTCAGAAGACATTTTAACGTAATTATTACTATGGCATTTGTTTTGCGAAAAAGGCTGTTTTTTTTAAAAAAATAAAAAACAAAAAAACAGTCATTAATAAAATCTCAATATATTGGAATATACAAAGAAGAAACGAATGCCCCACAATAATGATAATTATCATTTCTTTTAATTTCTCGACATTAGCAACACAAAAAATTGTATCGATCACTTATAAAATAAGTTTAAAAAAACTCTGATATAATACAGCTTTATATACCGTGATAACAATGACACAAATTAAATTAGCTAGTGTCCTAGCAGAGTACACCTTATTCAAGTTTATTGTACATGCATTTTAAAACCGAATCAAACATAATGTGGACTCTTCTATAGTTGCGTGAGATGGCACAGATCTTTATTACAATCTTTGTATTTTAAATGGATTTTATTGCCACACTTTTAGATTGCTACTCCATGCAAATGTAAAAGAATGCTCGTAAAATTGACCAAGAAAAGAAATAATTATTTGACATTCTAGTACTTGAGAAAATGGAGGTTCTGACATATTTGACATGCCGCGGGAAATGTCTGTGTGGGATATGTAACTTGACCTTTTCATTGGTCACATATTTATTGTTAGATATTGGAAATTGAAGTGTCATGATCTTTTGACATCTTCAGTAGAATGCTAATCAAGACCACCTCTATAATAATCCCAATATGGCGTGTTCCCTAGTGTTCATAAAGCATTATTGGAAACCTCAATAGGGAGATCACCTCTCTATTGAGACCACTTGAGGATGGACCCTCGGGTTCTTTTAATAGAGGTTCTACTGTTTTAAAAATTGAGGTACCAGGGTCTGTTGACAACCTAAAGGATCGTAATATTTGTCACCATACCGATTTATAGCCTTTATGTTAGGAACTTCCATGTAAATAAAGAGTTGCAACTGGTTATTTTGAAATCTTGATGGCATTAATGAGGACACATGCCATATGTAGTTTTGAAATATGCATATCATTTGCATGCATCTTTATCATATACCCCAAAATCGCTAACTAGAATGAATTGCAATACATGTATTCTATGTAACATCTGCTCCATCAATGACTAATTTACTCAATGTCCATATCACATATCATACCAAGCATATTTAAGTATGATAGAATACAGAATCCAAAAGCTTTGTAGGGAACATATTTCTAATAATGATGGAAATGATTGGACCACTACAGTTCACAATTAGTGACATACGCTTTGGCACCATGTCACATAGCAAGATGGACAGTTCTTATATAACTCTAACATGACTTCCACCTATCTCATGCACTTTCTCTAGTATATCTCTATTTCCCATCACATCTCTACCCATGTCACACATATTCAAGAACAGTTCATTGAAAGACACACGTCTAATTAATGACATACATGATTAGACCATGCATAGTCAAGTCGATATTTAGTTGCATATGCTTGGACAACATGTGACAGACAGATATTAAGATGGACACCATGATCTGTTTCTGTACATGACCAGACGACACTGTACCCGATCATTAGCGTCAACAAATCAACACCATTATACCGTTATCGACATCAACTCTGTGTACAGTAAAACCTCCCTATAAGGGGCACAGTGTAAGGGCTTGGAAAGTGGTCACACGAGGCAGTTGTCCGACATGTGTAAGTCCAGTTTTCTATATGCCATAAAATAGTCGTGCAATGAATAAGAAATGTTCACTTAAAATGTCCACCATATGCAGGTGTCCAAAAAGGAGAGGTTGCGCGGTACTCGACCAAAACTTGACCGGTGGCTAAAAAAGCGTCGGCTGACATGTCCTTAGAGGTGACAACAGCACAATAGTGACCATTACCACGCTCTTTATAGGCAAATGATTGACCATTGTTTCAAAAAGCGCTGTGTCACCCACCGGCGAGTTTGTAAGCGGCAATAAATGAAAAGCTCGTTAATTACTTACAGCGGTGTGAGAGCTTGAAGGGTTATGTGATGCTATTCGGGTGGCTAATTTTGTGGTTATATAATCCTCTCACAACAGAGCCGCTCAAAATGATGACAAACGTTGCTAATGTCTATTGCATGGAACGTGTATGTACATACATTGTATATTCATGATAAAGTAGTCAGAATATAATTTTAATCAATGTAAAGGAATGTAAATGACATGGTCTTATGATGTACGGAAGCTTAGATTTTTTAAATTGCTTTAACCCCTCATATAACCAGCTTTGACTGTAAATGAGAGAAGAACTTGCAACATTATCACACAGATACAGTGAGCATCGTGGCACCACTGTACACCTGCACTTTATTACCACGGTAGCTGATGACATGAGCCATAGAAAAATTAATGTGAGAAAAGCAGAGGTCTATTTCTGAAGTTTTGTATTACAGATGAGGAGTGTTGTGATGTTTGGTAAACAGTGCTGAAAGATGGTGTTCGTTTTAACAGCCGGTCTTCAGTATAACGTGCTAAATGAGTGGGTTAAATATAAGATGTGTAACGAAACCAGTTCTTTAGTAGGTCGCCAGTGCGCGCGGTCGCAGCACACCTTGTTGTTATTCCTTCTTAAGATCACTGTAGGATTAAGGACTCAGTACACTATAGTACTGAGATTCAGCCATTAGGGCTCAGTTTCCTTGTAGACCCTAGTCGGATAGCACGTAGGGCTGGTAACCTATTCCTTCGGGGATAGGCCTTCTTTACTTATCTGACTGGGCTAGCCGGTGGCGAACCCCCCTCCTCACAGCGCCTGGGACCGCGTGGCTTCGTAAAGGGGACGCCCTGATTGTTGCGTATCAGCACCGGTGGGAAGTCCCCTCCGCGTAGGGGCCCATCGTGAAACCCGGCTTGTTAGGCACCAGGCACTTGCCCAGTACGCTGGATGGTGGCCTGTACGTGGGGTACCAGTTAACACAACGAGGAGTAGTAAGGGAACCAACATCGTCCAGGAGTCGGTCGTCCGTCGCGCGCCTCGAGCCCAGGCTTGTGGCGAGGCGAATCAGCACAGCTCGCGGCCCAGCCACCGCTGGGTGTCGCGATCGACTCCACTTTGTTTACAGTTGCAACAATAATCATATTCAGTAGACCGTGTCTATTTGGGCCATGCGTGGGATCGACATTGGGTGGCCTAAAAAAGCGATGTCCTCTGTATGGAGGTTCTCTGTACTATCTTTCAGTGGTTTGAGACTACAAAATGTGGTGGCCAATGCGTAGAGGTTGTCTTTATGGGAGGATCTACGGCACCTGCATTTGCTGACAACGCACAATACACAAGCCTAGTGAAATTCACATTGTTTGTGCCAGAATTGCATTGTTTTAATTAGAATGAACACCCTTACTTTGTCTCTCAGATCACCAAGAAAATGAACTATAATGAGTAAATCGCACCAATATCAGAACGAGGCTTGTCAATAACCACGTGGTTGTTTTAGGCGGGTAAACTTCTAATTGCAAAGAATAAATGGAGCACAATGCCCTCTTGATCAATCATACCACCCATACCCCGTCGAATACAATATACACCCAGCAATATAATGTATCCCGCTATGAACTACATAATCTCCAATTAAGACCACTCCTTAGTGACTCCACGCTATAATAATACCATTTCTCTAGGTATCATTCATTCATAGAGACCAACATAAAGCACCACTAAGAGACCATCTCTCTATTGAAACCTTTAAATGCCAGTCACCTTTGTGGTTTTAATAGAAAGGTTCCACTGTGGCTGTTTTATGCTGGACTATTAGCGGGCAGCTTTATAATCGTAAAGAAAATGAGCATAATGCCCCCGTGATCAATCATGGCACCCCGAATACAATACAAGACCCTACAAAGCGCCTAGCTATGTAATAACAATGTACTCAAGTGCTGTTAATTAACGGGTAGTCGTGCGCTAAATCACGCTAATTGGGCTGATGGGTTCAAGGGCTTTGTTGCCGCGGAGACCCGAATTTCCCGCCGCTATGTGTAATTTTCCGCCAATATCCGCCAGGGGGCGATAGCGTCAAATAATCAGGGCGCCTACATGGGGTGTGGGAATGAATGGAGAGTGGTGCATGTGTTTTTTGGTGGAAGATATTTAGAACATATCCACTAGTGTCACTATTAAGTGCCATGGAACTTCTAATAAAGTGGTAAGACCACTTAGATATATTGAGACAAACTTTATTTTCAAGACTTTTTCTTGTAGGGTCCCACACCTTCAATATATAGACCAATACGGACAATTGAGCATTTATAAAGAGGCCACCTCTCATGATCAATTGGGACTACTTGAGTCGGTACCAGGGCTGGTCTTAAACAAGGGTGTCATTGGATAAAAAGAAGAAGCTAAAACTGCCGTGCTGGTGTGTCGCTTTCACCCCAATGAAGGCCGGCCATATGTAACTTGGTGCACATTTCATGGAGCTTCTTTGAGCTTTTGTATTTATTGTTGGGCTGTTGTGGTGGGTATTGCTTTGAGGGGGGTAAATGTCTCACTTTGGGATGTACAGGTTTAATGGGTTGTTGGTCCTGTGGTCTACTCCATTTAAAGGCAGTGGAGTTCGTAATTCACATTGAATTGTTGGCAATAGCGTTTCGCAGAATCAGCATGAAAGGGTCGCAATAAAACAGTTGTGGTATTTTCAGTTGATTTAAGGCAGAAGTGGAGAAGATTGCAATGGTAGCTTTAAAGGTAAAATATCTTGTCAATAAAGCACGGATACCGCCCAACTCGTCCGAGTGAACACTTCTCCACAGCGGACAGTTCATTCTAATGATACTAACCGCCTATTTAGAATGAATATTGGTACAACTGTGAACTGTTATGTCATCTGTCAGAATCCATAGATTTTCACAGTATAACATTCAAAACACACACACACACACACACACACACACACACACACACACACACACACACACACACACACACACACACACACACACACACACACACACACACACACACACACACACACACACACACACACTTTAGGGGAATGCACTCACTACCTACTCTACCACATATATCTTGTTGCTAAATATCTTCAACCACTGTTTGGCTTAATTCTCATTTGCTGCATTGAGATCAAAGTCTGAGCTGAATGCACTTAGTTGGTATTCACGCAGGCTGTATTCAAAAGTCTGTGGGTCCTCTGGCAAGATGCATTTAGCAGAAATCAGCCATTTACACCGGTTGTCTCCTAATTGTGCCCCTTTGGATCCTGCTCTGTTCTCTTTACTTTAAAAAACATCAAATTCCTCATAATGTATACTCATGAATATAAATATGGAACATATAACATTCAATTCCCATGCTGTAATATATCACGTGACACAATGAGAAATCCCATCAGAAGCTGCCGCCGCCACCTCTCTTACGCTCAACTTGATTGGTCAATATGGATTTGGACAATGTGATTGGAAATTATTGATTTTCATTGTCCTGGGAGCGACAGCACGAACAACGGTAATTGGCTTATCACCCATGCTGCTGACGATGATGGTGGCTCTGCATGGGTGGAAAGTAAGACGGTGTATGGGAATTTTTTAGGCATTTTTTTCACATTTAAAAAGGACAATTTCGAAACTCCCATCCATGAACATGAGACACGCACATTTCTACAGGAACATTATAATAATATGCGATACAGACACTTTGTGGAATGTCATGTATGGACACTGCGCTTCTTTCTGACCCCATGCAGGGGCTCTCTGATGTGTGTCGGAGACTAAAGGAGATAAACACGCAGGTCACAGAGTAAGACCGGCTGGAAATTTGTTGGAAATCAGTGTGACAGGTCTGAGGGAAAGGGGTCATTAGCAGATCCAGGTTTTATTTTCAGAAGTGGGGGTAGATTGGGGGCAACCATCCGTGGATTCCACGTGCTTTGTACGTACGAGAGCTGGCGGACATACCAAAAAACATTTTTTTTCTGCTGGTGGTGGTTTGCATGTGGTGTGTGGGTGCGTGTGCGTGTGCGTGCGTGCGTGATAGGGGTTGTCACCCATTAATCTGATATCTGATGGTTATGACAAGGCGGGCTAGAAATTTGATGAGTATCAGTGGCTGATACAACAACGGGCTGAATGTAAAGGGGTCCTGTGGCAGATCCAGGATTTGGAGGAACACCTCTGTGACAAGGCAACGTATACATTATTGCATTAACTATCGTCGTGACACCGCAACTAATTCGCTTTGAATATTCGGGACTGGATCGCTCTAGCTTAATATTGTCCGATCTCCCCTTGCATTTCACATTACTCCCGAGATCATGATGTACGCCCAGTGGTTCAACTGTTTTCATCCAGTAGGAAAGTGAAATAGACAATTATTGGAATACACGATGATTAAGACGTCGACGTATTATAAGCCATATGCATCCAGAAAGAGAATCCGGGGTTTAATACATACATGCATCATATGTTCGGCTTCAACCGAGATGCAGTTAGCTAAAGTCTGGGTCAGACAGTCCGCAATATTGTAGCCGAACTGGACCCTTCACTGCAGCCACTGTCAATTGCCATATTCGAAAGTCACATTCGTGTGTTTTTGTAAGAGTAGAATCATTTTCGCCCCACGTATTCTTATATACCGCCTTCCAGTAAAGATTCGCGGATTAATTTTCGTGACTGTCAGCCTGGGGGTTTAACTCATGCTTTCATCAGTGCAATATGAGGTATTTTTAGATTATCATCACTTTTAATACTTTTTGGAGAGATTGTTTTGTCTGCGTCTCTAACGTTGTGAGAATATTAATCACCGTCGTGACTTGATAGCCGATTCTCTAATGGTGATTTGGTGCAATCGTTTCCTTGTTACTAGTTACACAATGTACTTGCAACTCTATCTTGTCTTGTTAATCTACATACATGTATAATACTTGATATATAATGCAAAACTTATGCGTCGTGTGCCCCCCTCCCCTCGTAAACTTCACTCGCCTATCATTAGACATATGCTGGGAAATTGGATTATGAACCAAAACATGCGAAGTTAACAACATAATAGCACTTGGCGACCGAAAGCTACCAGTTACAGTGTCATGAAGAACAAAACAATCTTTCTAACAAAACTACAAGGAAAGAAGCCAGTTGTACGCCTAATCCCGCTGAACGTGCAGTACCTTTATTATCAGTGCAGACGATCAGTATAGGTGAGCGGATTATCAGTGCAATATGTGTGACGCGCTAATCCCCATATCTCGCTATCTGCTGCTCGGCGTCACGGGTATTAGCGAAGCCATGCAGGTCCTCTTCAGGCTGTGAGTGAAATTGTGTTGGTGGAAATACAAGATCTGGATAGATCTTGTAGTTAGATAGCTACCGTAGATTATGCTCGATGGAAGATAAGTATGTTACATCAATGTGAGGTCCAGCGCTGTTGCTTTTTCCGCCAAAATATTCCATGTTTATGGGTTTCTTTTGCATATATATCCGCCATCGATCGCACGTACGACACCACTATTCAATGTAATTGTCCTGCAATCTCTTTTTTTCTAAATCACGACCTGGAAGTGTATGCGATGCTGATTATTTTCATCATTTAACACCTCCCTCCATACCTTCTCCAACTGAAACCACGGTAAAAAAAGTTTTAAAAACATGTGTACCGTATTCTACAACATACTCGGCGGAACGATCTGTTACAGTATGCTAGCTATCTCGAACTCTAATAAATCTAACTTTTGAGTGATTCGAGCAAATAGTTGTTTCTTATCATGTTACATTGTATTACTAACCGATATGATAAATCGAAATTTATGATAACTCAAAGTTGTTACTGAATTTGTTCAACTGTATTTTCTATAACTTTAGATCTTTTATATTGATATGATTTATTATCTTGTAAAAACATCACCCACGAAGAATAAATTGCTGTTTGTTGATAATAGATTTTACGTTTCTTAATGGTATTAGCATGCCATATATTTATTAAGACGTTTTGATGACATCTGGCAAATATTGGTGTTTGGTAATTAGTAAGAAATTTGGCACACTATGATACATGCTTTCGTATGTTACTTGGTCAGACATGGTCAATTGTGGTGAAATGACCATTCTTAATTGTGCTGGCTATTGAAGCCTAATGACCAGTTTTATGTTCAAAATGTTACTGTTGATATTAAATAGCTAAAATTAATGATATTTGAACATTGGGCATTTGGCAAAAGATCAAAGGGTTTGTTTACAATTAGGGGGACGTGGCTACAAGACGTGCATGTATTTTAAAAAGCCCCATTGAACACCAATCGAACAATGCATAGCAATACAAAAAAAACTAATACGAACGAACACCAGAGAGAGAGAGATAGAGTACACTACATGGTAATTAGTAGGGGTTAATATGAAGAGGTCGTATAACTTCGTGACTGGTTGGTAATCATAAAGGTGTTAGAATTGTCGTTATCTAAATAAACTGAATTCACCATAATATAACGATAATGTTATGTTATAGTGTTAAGATCACCCTATCTCTTTGTCTGCACAAGTGAGCGTCAGCGAACGCGTGCAGACAAAGATACTACTCGTGCAGAGATACTAAAATGATCTCAACACTAGAACACACCATTATTCCTTTTTTTCTCACCACTTCGCCGCTCAAACTCGATTCTGATTGGTCAAGAGCCGTCCGGGATATGAGTTTATCACTATTTTGCCGAGGTGATCTCACTTCTTTGTGAATGGGAGAACAAAGACTTTCCTATGCGCATAGGACATTCAGAAAGATGCTCTTCACATTATTACTTACAGGAGGACGTTTGGAATGATACGTGGAGCACACCGTGTTTTACACTGGTCGCTAAAATGGATTCTCCCAAACCTTCAGCCATTAAAGTCTGCGAAAACAAACTTGATATAGTATTGAAGGTCTGAATGCTGAGCATTCTGGTATATATATGCATTATGAGTATGTATAATCGGCAGTCTGCCATCATTAGGTGCACGAACGGTAAAAACCACCAAGTTAAATAAATCTTTTAAAGGGGCGGAAAAAAGGATAATGGTATGTTATAGTGTTGAGATCATCCTATCTCCGCACGAGTGGTGTCTTTGTCTGCACACCTGAGCGCTACCGTTATCCTTATATTCTTTTAGCTGTGAAACAATATCGATTTCGAAACTATTTTCATTTGACTTTCTACCCCCCCCCCCCCAAACCGACCCCGAGATTAGCGATATTTTCTTATATTCATTAGAATGTCAGATAAGTTTTTTTTTATATAGACGAGCAAATTTGAGACGTGGACCATTTTCCACAAATACGAAAATAACATAATTTGACAAGTAAGCGAACTTATTTCTCTCACTATGTAAGTAAATACTCTAGTCATCAAAAGGTTTTAAGATTTCACTAGTACAATTTCTTTAACGAATTAGACATATTTGTTTTATTGTTTCTGTTATCTATGTATGGAATCAATTTTCAATTCTAAAATAAATGATTTAAAAAATCATCAGTTCAATGTATATATTTTGGTTTCGGGTCGACAATAATAGATAACGTACATGCTTTCAAATTCTCGCTGACAAGGTAAACACCTTATGTTAAACGTCCGTTTAAACTTTCATGTAGGTAACAATATTTTTAAACATATCCTATCAATCACACAAAGTATCACTTTCTCAAAGTGACATTAAGGTGTGGGCAATGCCAAACCTTGTCTAGCGACTTGAGATAAATATTTGTTCAAGGAAGTGGAAAAAACTAATAAAGAAATGTGAAATACTCTCTGTTGAATATTGGTTACAATATTGAGTTGGCGTGTTCACTCTTTTTCTGACAAATCAGCTCAATGACATATCTGTAAAGGTCAAATACGCTGGCAGGTAGCGTGAGGGTTATAGGAGGATTAATGGTGTAATATATAGCGTGCCTGTATGTACAGTTGGGCGCATTTGTGTTATCTCGAATATTTTAAGTGATGTGACTTTTGATGACCCAGTTACATTTGTAGCTAACCATGTACAGTAGGAACTCGCTACGAAGACCCCCTGGGGGACTACTCTTCAGTGGTTTGATTAAAAATGTGGTCTTCTTATCGAGGTTCAAGTTTATGAAGGGTCGGCGCTGTAAGAAGTGGTTATTATGGAGGTGGTCTCTTTATATACCTGCAGGTGGTCTTGATTGGAGGCTTCACTATATGTAATAAAATATCACTTATTGGACAAAGAGATCCATGTAGCTATAATCTAGATTACCCGATTTATAATAATTAGTGGTGATGTTGACGTCATAGCCTTTAAAACATTTACAGAAGGTGATAGCAAATAGCCTTAAATAGAACAACACTTAAAAACAAATGATAAAAAACATAGTAAAAGCGATTATTCTTGGAAATTCTCCTTTTCTTCTCAGATCGACAGCTAGAAGACAAAGAAAGTTCGCACCGTTAAATAGATCACAGCAACGGCAGTTTAAATATTTGACGTCATTAAAAGTACAATCCCAAAGGACCCATGAACAAACGTTCTTTCCAATAAGTGAGGGGTCACCAAACCCTAAAATCCTCCTTATGTTTCTTCTGTTAAAATGTCTTGCTGAATCTTCTATCCCTATTTGTTTGCAGTGCGTGACCACGTTCTGATTTAATTGAATATGTACAGTGCAATGTGATTATTACACTTTCCACTTTCCTCAGCAACTAAACTGACTTTATGATAGTTGTTGATTTAATCGTGGACGTTTTAACAAAATAAACCCATTAACTTGTAGATGAAAGTCGAGAAAAACTGTCTATTATGCTTCGGAGCAGCGTCTTATCATTGCTTAAATGTAAGCTAACATTAGTTTGATACCTGTAGTAAAAAAATAAAAAATAATAAGACTATTTCTACTACAGTCTCAAACGGATATGAACAGGTCATTATGAACCTACATAAAGAGACCACCTCTCCATTGAGACTTCTTGTGGCCAGTCATAGTGGTCTCAGTAGAGAGGTTCGACTGTACACACTTAATATACAATAAAAGTACAGAACAAGAGATCAAAGTTCACCAATTCTGAATCCACGTATGCACATGAACTGAAATGGTAGACTATTAATGGGTCATAATTGGTTTCGTCAACTAGACATTGACCAGATAGACATACAAATTGGTACTAATTATTGTTCATTATGATCATATAAGTTTAAAAGTAAACAAACAAAACCATACGGCTGCTGTGAGGGTATAATGATACAACACACAACACGGGTTTGCCAACTTATGTAGATATATTTGGAGCTAAATACCCATGTTATATTGGAACATATGGTCAAATCATATCATCAGCGATCATCACAGACCTTGACTTGAACCCTGGACTTTGAAAACCACTTGCTTTTAATGCAGGTGACCATAGCACAGGCAGACCCTTGTCTTGAAGAAAACATGCATTATTCATGTTCTTGCACATTTTCTCTGGGGAGTAGTTATTATTTTAATTGCTATAGTGTCATAGGAAATTGACCTTAACTTTAAAGGTGCTGCTCTCATTTTGATTACTATGTAATTATGTAAATCAGTGTTTTTTTTATCAATTCGCCATTTCAATAATCAGTTTCTCACGAAAGCTCCGTCATTAATATCGAACTTCTGGCTATGGTGACTTAAAGGGTTCAGACGTACACATCTGCACAATGTATAAGTAACAGTAAACACGTCATTTCGTTATGAGCCTATTCTTAACAATCTTTCTCAACATCGCAGTAAGAATTTCCAACAACCTCGAGATAAACGGTATCTACTACAATTGGTTGCATGTGTACTAGCAAGCTTGTCACGCAAGTTTATGAATGTGATGTCAGTGTATGCGTTTTACAGTCTATTCTCCACACGTCCAGTCGACTTATACATATACACCAGGTCATTGGCATGTTTGGAACACTATAATCTTTCTCAACTCCTTGAGGAGCATGCATCACATCATCTTGCAACCTAGTAGCACAAACTGTGTTAATAGCAGACGTTCACTCTCCGGTCCTGTGCCTATTTAACGTGTGATGCATGGTGGAAACTAAATCAGAGAGTTTATTTTGGGAATTCCATTCATCAGCGTGTGAATTCATGTCACAGAAGGTTTCTTAATAATCATTTTATTGAAGTGTCGTTGAGAATCATGTCCACACACTTAAGCGATGGGCTTAAAGCACACGCTTTCTTTTTCGTCCCGGCACAGGGCTTTCTTTCAGCGGCTCAAGACGATTTCGTGCTACTACACGTACAGTATTACCTCGTCAACACAATATTGCTTATCTCGAATCATCGGTTATACCAATCTTGGTTTAAGTTCCCTTTGACTACATCCGTGCTTGTGTTTTCGGCTGTGGCACTTGCAAAAAGTACAAGACACTGCAAAGCATTAAGCAATAATCACACGGAGGCTTACAAAACAATCATTTTATTCTCTAAAGTAGAGACTTGTTATCAATACCTCTTGGGAACTGTAGAATGGGTGTCAATAGAGAGGCGGCTTTTAATGAAGGTTCACAGCGATCTTTTTTATGAAGGTGGTCTCTTTACAAAGGTGGCTTTAATTAATTGATAATTCTACAGTACAATCAACTGACGACGAACAAAACAATAATTTTCATCTCTATTCACTTCCAAACCTCATCCCTGCAGTCCAGGCATACACGAGAAAAATACTCAAGTGGTGACACCCTCTCAATGGATTACTCACACAATATTTTGAGGCGAAGATATGTTTATCCATCAATGTTTAGCGATTCCATGGAGGACCCATTGAAGAACCCAAGTGTCTGCAATGGTGTGTATTTGCTTGGGAGGTCAAGTTGATTCTACAATATGTTCACCAAGTGAAAACACGTTGGGCTATACTGTCTGCATAATGTAATCCATTGAATCAACCTGTAATATGAGATTCTAATTAAATTTGGTATTGAATAGACTGGCAACTTTCCTGTGATCTGACGGCGATGAACTTTTATGATGATTTCTATAAATTTGTGTAATATAAGTAATTGACGTGCAATGTTAACATAGCAGAAAGTCTTTGTAAGTTATGGAGAAATTAGCCTTTTTACGCAGGATGATAGACATTAGGATAGCCTATCTAATGTGTTTATATGATTATATTTTGAAAATAACCTTGGGCTGTGGGATACGCTTACGCTTTAGTTATGGTACTCATAAATTAAGTTATTTCAGGCTCGCGATAAAATATCCTATTAGGTTTTTATGGGGACTTTTAAGAGGGGATTACTTTAATAATATGTAAGAATGTATGTACATGGCCATTAGATTTCGTACATTCCAGGGATACATGCCATTTTCAAACGTACCTACATACAAAGTGTTGTATTTAGCAAAAAATCCAATAATTCTATTAAATTATGATTTGTAGAGCGTCGGGGTAACAAACTAATGTTTTTGTTTTACATGTGAGAAGTTATGTACCAGCTTTGTTGGTGCTTCCCTTAAAAAAACCCACTAAGGTCGCTTCGGTACGGTGGATGATGTGGAAAAAATGTTTGAAAAATAAAGACTTAAGAAAAATGTTTGCCCCTAGTAAGATTCTGACACCTCATATATCTAACCACAAATAAATCTGACAATTTCATGCCAAATGCTGATGATTTCACACTTATCAGTTCTCAATCGTCTTCCACTTAATTCTTACTTTATGTTACCCAATCCATCACTCAGCAAAAAGAACCCACTGTCTCTTGATAGTGTCAACCCCCACTGAAAAAAAGATACACATCTCAAGAAGACACATTAACGACATATGGAGTGCGATGCCTTAAAGGCACGCGCGGGGACACCAAATGAGCCTTAAAGACACACTTTATGGCGTACAGGAACGTGCTCGTGGGAGTCATTGGCTAAAAGGAGTAATGGCCGCTGGCAAAACGCGCCCCCTTTCATGTGCATCATTTCAGAGGCTTTGCTTTTTCTACAAGACGGTGGATACGTATATCTAGGATACAAATGCATACTGATAATGAAGATCGTTTTTATACTAAACGTCGCAAGGGAATGGCATGGGTTTACTTTTGGGACAACATTGTTTAAAGGAGAATTGACAAGTACTCTTTGAGAAGAGTTCGGGTCCAAAAAAATAGATGTTTGCAGCTGCAATACAGTAGATTCTCACTATCCCAATATTGGTTAGTACGAATTTTCCGTTATTTCGAGGTTCATTTCATTCCCCTTCAACTATACTATAAACACGCTTAGTTGGTAATATCAATCATTGCCTGTCTATCATTCATTGAAGTTAAGACAACTACCAATTATAAATGGTTATCTGCAGTTCGTCAAATATTTAGCTCTATCAAAGCCATATCCTTAACTAGACCCATACAAATTGATCAATCAAACCTTCACTCCGACAAGACCTTGCAAATCATAACAATTTGCTGGTACTGTAGAACCTCTATTTAGACGACTTTGGAGCTGACTTCAACTGATCTCAATAGAGAGGTAGTGTCTTTATGGAGGCTCACGGATCATCATGGTCTCTTTATGAAGGTTTGGTACATTGAAAAGTGGTTTGTTATAGAGGTGGTCTTGACTGGTGGTTTCGCTGAATATGGCAATTTGCAGATAATGTCAAACCTGTCATCTTAATACTGATAATAATAGGCCAAATTAGTTTTGCATCAATTTGAAAGCCATGGGATTGTTCACCAAACAGCAATTAGATGAAGGTATAAATCGGTACTTAGCTCCGCAATTAGTACAAATTGCTGTCAGGATTTCGTAACACTACATGTAGCGTGTCATGTAAAGTGTCCGAATCGGTCAGCTGTGTGGTTAGTTATGACCAATTCACCTGACATGACCGGATCAATCCTGGTTCGCAAAGGCTTTCAGTGGTTTCTCTGCTCCACACACGGCTGATGTACATGTGGTCCCATGTTCGGTGATTTTATTGCGCACATTTGGTAAAAATATAAAATTAATTAGGAGACATGAGTGTAAACTTGTTGGTACCTTCATATTACCTTGTATGGCATAGTTGTTTTAATAGTAGTTATTTATTATCCTCGTAAGTCACGGTGATATGGTGACAACGCTTTTTATATATCGACTTCATAGTATGGGCTATCAAAAAGTTCATAGTTCACTTTGTATGGAAGAACGTTTTTGAGATTGTAAGCATGTGTAAGTTAGTCAGATTATAAGTGACTTTCTAAGTAAGTTAGTAAGTTTGGACGTAAGTTCATAAGTGAGCTCGTAGGGCCATTCGTACGTGAGTTTTCTAGTAAGTTCGTTTGTGAGTTCGTATAGTGAGAGTGTGGCATATATTTGTCCTACATCTGTTACTTTAAAGCAGTTTTCTTCCTCAACTACTATGCTCATTCCTGCCTGTGTGTTCTTACGACAGTTAGGTCTATTAGTAGCTACCGAGAAATACAACTTGTGCAAGTGATGAAACTCAAACTGCGGACTGACACATAGCCTTGCCAACAGACGTTAATTGTCATGTCTATCAGCAATATTCACGCGTCGCTGGCTCCCGGTGGCAAGTCTAATTTAGTGACATCTACTACCAGATGAACCATTTAGCAAAATCAAAGTGTATTTAAGCTAGTACCATGCACTGAAATTCTCATAAAATAGAAAACATGGGACTATTTTTCTCATTTAAATTACTTTAAAAGCAGAAACCAATTGGTTTACTAAATCATACCGCTTTGAACAGTTCGTATGACAAACGTATATTAATCTAACCTGTGAAGTGTCAGAAAATCTAATTTTAATGGCCATAATGGTACTGAGCCAACGGAGCCATTTCAACTTTAGCTTTTAATGTAAGTAATATACCATTCTGCGAACACTTTACGTCATATCTATTTCGCATCTCTAGTCAATTTAAAACACATGCGGTTTATATAACCAGAGAAGTTGCTATCACCGTGTTTGTTGTATTTGTACCTCATGTACACATACTTCACAGAGAATTTGACATTATTGCCCATGCGTACATGTGTTTTATAGTTCAGGCTATAATATGTACCCATGTAAACATTTGTTTATTGAGTGGCGTATTTTTCAAATGTTTTAAACATGTTGTTTTAGAGCACAGGAATGTTACATACAGTAGGTCCTCTAATTAAGGGCACCTCTATCAAGAAGTAACCTCTGTAACAGAACAATATTTTACAGCTAAAATCGTTCATTAAATACAACCGCAATCTCATCAGAAAGACCACCTTTCTATTGAGACCAGATGAGGCTACTCTACTTAATTATCTCGATAGGTGTTCTACTATGAGTCTATATCTAAATTATTCTCTTTTCTAAAGAGGTAATTAAACTACATGAAATTGATACACAGACTTTCTAGAGTCATTATAATTAGTAACGAAATAAATGTCATTTTTTGCAGCAATCTCTTCACAGCCTATCTGTCTTCATGTTTGCACTCTGTGTACATTGCTTAATGAAACCAATCTGTACAAACTATTCAGTTGAATTACATCTTTCATGTGTGTCACATTCAAATGGATTGGTTGCACATTCTTCAACACACTTATCAACATTAAACGTGGATGCATTCCAAAGTAAATGTTATACTTTATAATAACAAAAGTCATCCTGAATGGCATTACCATAATGTTCTCATGTTTGCATTATGTTCATTTGAAGAAAAATAGATAAGGCCAAATGTGCCTATGTCAGGGTGGTTATGATTATCGAGATTGATAAAGCATGCATTTTTGATAACATTTCAAATGACTACTGTGAACAATTTTGATCATGTTTAACATGAAAACTGTTACCATTCAAACTGTATGTAACATGCAGTATACATTTAAAACCGATGACCAAAATACGTTGAGTGTAATACCAAATCCTCAATAACAGTTGAACATCTGATTAAGGCTGCGTCTAAAGAGAGGCCATATCTATAACTAGGTCATTTTTGATGATCCCGAGCATTTAAAAAGAGACTGCAAACTTCTATAAAGAGACCACCTTTCTATTGGGACTACAACAGGGCAGTCCACGTGGTGTTCTTAATAGAGAGGTTCTACTTACCTGCAAGTAATCGTGCGCGTTATCTCCTTCGGCATTTCCACAAAAGGAAAAACATGGCTTTATTTATGTCCATTTAAAATGCCCCAGAGAACCACCAGATTGTCGATTTGCATATCTAGATTGAACACACCCGTCCACATGTCCGACCAAGCTATATGTCAACGCGTTTTAACCAGCGATCATCCTAATATATTAGGGGTTCATTGTTTAATTTACAACCTGATTCAAACAACTACAGTTATTTTTGCTGAAAGATTCTTCAAGACTTTAGCCAATCAGACGTTGAGAAAAACGTTGCTTCCACCAAGAAAAACGTACATGTACAATGTATAGTAATTCTTATATGGCCAAGTAAGAAGTAAACAATTATTGTTTTCGTTTGCAGCAGAATTCTAACTCAAGACAATATTTTCTATCAGAACAAGACATGTTGACTCACAAGTAGATATTAAAGTCTAACAACTGTACACAGTTAAAGAGTTTCACGTGAACAGAAGATGAATAATGATATAAATTGTTTCAATTGTCACTGAGCATATACATGTAGTTGGTGGAAGCTAACCTTGCAATAAACACCCAGAAACCCATTTAAGATCAGAAGGAGGAGATACAGTGGCGATAAAACAAGATTTTGATGCCTTCTCACAAAATAAATGTTGCTGAATCAGCAGGATTATCAACAAAAACATTAAAACCATGAGGATTTTACAAGTATCCACAGTAGGGATGGACAGAGCTCAATGGAAATGAAACCTTCCATTTGGCACATAGAGAGATGCTATTTGATTTATTAGATTTCGCTTAAAGTAGATATGAAAAACAACTCCACACAATCTGTAATTCTGTATGGTTTCACACATTGTTGTGCAATTCCACTGATTATCATACTCCAGAACTGCCTGATAACTCGACTAGCTTGTTCATGCTTGTTCGAACTAACCATATACAGCCTCCTACCACGCATGTCCTATATATTGTACCAAGGATGCAATGATGACTTGGCGTGCGCGGTGTATTTTTATTGCTGGGAGCTGTCATGAAAGCTCTCCATTTCTCTTATTAATCCTCGAGTATTTATAGCCTCGGACAATAGGCGTTGCAGGCCGAGTTTGATTATCCTGATATACAGCATCAGATAAATCGCCTGTAAGTAATAAATCTAGTAACAGCTACAGGAGAACCTCTCTATGAAGACCACCTATTGCTGGCCTCAAGTAGTTTCAATTGAGGTGTGCTATCTTCATTAAGGGCACGTGGGTATTTAGATAAAAAAAAACTTGGTATTGTAAGCTTTGGTGTAGAGGTGATCTTAATATAGTGTGGAAGCTGATGTTGGTCTCTAGGGACGTTTGGGACCATCCCAGGTTGCATGCAGTGAAATCCCTGCTATGTACAGTGGAACCTGTCTGTCTTATGTGGACACCTCTTTTGCAACGCAGATCGCAACAGCTGGATGCGAATACAAAATAATAGACTAATATTTCATTATTGTAAATCAAAGAGTGCCTTTGGTCCTATTGATAGCTCTCTAATACCAGCGAGGATATCTATTACAAAGGCACTCAGTGAATAGCCGTGGGAAGCCTTCAGTGGAAGGAGAAAGTCTAATTGAAGACTGTTAAACACAGCTTTTAAAACTCATTGAGCAATGAGTGTGCGTATTGGATTAAACACACAACTTCCGCAATGTTCCTTGGGCAAAATACCTGTTAATTATTTTAGTTCAAACACACATGGGTGGTTCTTTTAAAATGTTGGTTTGCCTGTTAGAAAAAAAAACATAACTAACTCAACAACTCATGGCCATGTAATTGAGTATACACGGTACGGTGGAAGACTCACCTCTTTCAAGGACACCTGTCTTATTTGGACACCCTTTACTTCTCCCGTTCTCAATTTTCCAGATCTATCATAATTATATACAGTGAATCTATTAGGGACACCTGTATTTCGTGGACACTTCTCTTCACCCGGGTGTAACCCCATGAGACAAGTTTGACTGTTGGGTTCTAATGCAAAAATGTTAGTGTTTGTGGAATACATGTGCGTGTAGTACAAATCCGTCAAAATGCCTCCATACATTCTGCCTGAAACCAACACGGCTCAGCGGGTCTCCTGTTAAAATTACTTCTAAGCTCTGACCCTGAACAACGAGGTCTGACAACATGCACTGTACATAAACACAACCGGTGGGCGGTCATGAGTTCGAGTAAGACTCTTTTAAGTGAGTTCATTGATACCAGCAGGATAGCATGGGCGAAGTGTGTAATTGTGTCCACCTTCATGTTTGCTTATGTCATGTTTCCGTATTCGTTGTAGTCGATCACTGGCATATGCAGTAGACGCGCAATTGCGCACCCCCCCCCAACCCCCCCCCCCCCCACCCCCCAAAAAAAGGGGGGGGGGGCAGAAGAAAGGTAAAGACAAATGAAAAATTTAAGAAAGAAATATGGAATATTTCATTTTAATGGGTTATTCACTTTGCACCTCAGCAAGCTTTCGTGAGCATGGATCTCATAAATTTATTCCGCTAGTTCCACTAGCGCCGGCCTTCCCCATGCCTGAAAGTCTGACTCTGCAAGTGGTATCACAATGGTTTTATCAAACGGTGATTATACGAGAAGACCCAATGTGTTGCGTTGGGGGCATCAAACCTGCATTTCTTTTCCATAAAGAGAAAGTCGTTTCATCTGGTAAAATCACCATCCTAACATGATTACATCCTACAGCATCAGATCGCCGTCTCACCATCTTTACAAGTATGTACACCTCTGTAAAGAGACCACCTCTCTAATGAGACCATTTTGTGGTCTCATAGTTTGTAAAATGACCACCACCAACCCTTTTAATTAGACCATCTCTCATGTCTTCTCTATTAAGACCACGTAAAGGAAGTCCCAAAGCTCGACTTGCTTTAGAAGTTATACTGAAAAGACAGACACATGCCTGTAATCTTGCTACTCAACAAAAAAAAGTGCAGTAGACCAGCTTTTGGAATTGACTATATCACAACATTGTAGCCATAAATTACCCATGTTTTAACCAATGTATGTCCATATAAACGCACTAATAATGCCCGGGTGTACTGGAATAACAGCCGTGTCTACCATTACTCAAGACAAACATTGATTTTCCAGCCGGCAAAGCAGATATCTGAAAATCTTAAGCCCCCGGTGAAAAGAATTAGCTCTCTCACTGGGCAATGAAAAGCTGAGATTAGATGTGATTTAGAATTGAGTGAAGGCTTATTAACTAGGTTCAGATTAACAGTGGTTGTGTCAGGTATTAGAATCGATTTTGAATGTTTCTGATTTAGAAAAAGAAACGTGAAGAATAAGAACATCAGCAAAACATGAAGATGGCCAAGATGATGAGGAAGATGAGCGAAAAAGAACTAAGCAGCAGCAGCAGCAGCAGCAGCAGCAGCAGCAGCAGCAGCAGCAGTAGCGGCAACCCACAACCATTACAACAGCTACAGCTACCACCTGGCTACAGTTACCGATATCACCATGGTCTAATTCTCATCCAATGAAACGTGTACAATGTTGTTCATGATTATAGTCATGTGAATTTGCAGGTCTCACACGAATGTGAAATCCTCCTATCAATGTTTTATCAGATAGACATGAATGTTTTTTTATAAAACGCCGTCATGTAGCCGTGCATGTTTTAACTGGTAATTACTTATGCTGTTTAGTCATACTTTGCAATGTATATCCACCCAAAAAGGATTACAGTAGAATCTTCAATGATAAGACCACCTCTATAGTAAAAAACATCGTGCTCGGTCCTAAGGCTACATGCAGAGATAGCTGCTTTATATTAAGACCCCCTCTACCATATTGAGACGACTTGGAGCAAGCAATAGACAGTCAAAAATAGAGAAGTTCTACTGAATATCACTTAACTGATATCATAATGTACCCCATTTTCGATTTGGGGAGCCGTTTTGATCTAAAGTCAACACAATTCTCACTTCATGACGACTTGAACAAAGAAAGTGAGTACAAACAGTTTCTTCAAATCAGCCAAGCGTGACGGTTACACTTGCTAAGCACGGGTCGTGGGGAGGACGCAATCAGGCGTAATGCGACCACCACATGCACACGGGACAGTGGGTGGAAGGGGTGGGAGTAGGTCTTCTCAGAAGGGGGTGGGGATTGAAGAGAGAGTGGTTGGTGGCTAGGAACCAGAGGTGGGGTAATGGGGTATATAATTTTATGCTGCTCTCTTTGTTTGCCATTGAGTGTCCTATTTTTGGTTAAAGAAAATGCTTTATTTAAATTTCAATGCACCAGCATCCTTGTCAAAGAATAATATGAATCCATTTGCCGTTTACTTCGTAAATACAAATGTAGAATTATTGTAATGCGGCATGCTTACAGGGTATGGGGTATGGCGTCTTCCAATAATCCCTCCTTTTTGTTTGTTTAATCTTATCAATAAAATCCATTAAAACCACCCTCCCATCGCTCGCTCGCTCACTCAACCACCCCCACCCAAAAAAACAAAAAAAAAAAAAAACAAAAACCAAAACAAAAAACAATAGCAGCATCACTAAAAGTGCTAAAATGGTCCATATGGATCCAAGACGCGCCATGTTTTGACTATCGCAATCACAGTTATGATAAACACCCAGCTCCAGAAGATCCAGAGGCAATCACACTACACACAATACAGCCGCCGACAGACACATGTAGCAGACGATACTCGCAGTACAACCTCTATTAGAACCACGTTTGTACCTGGACGCACGTGGTCTCAACAGAGGTGGTCTCTTTGTAAGGTTTCTACATTCAAGGGTCGACTAGGACTGCAAACGGTGGTTTCATTATAAAGCAGGTCTTAATTAGAGGTTATAATGTACAGTGGAACCTACCAAATGAGGACACCTTTTTGACAAGCTAACAGTGTCAGTATAAGACAGACGTCCACAACACACTGGCTCACTCAAAGGCATATCCAGGATTTAGTAATTAAGGAATGTGTACTGTGGGGCCCAGTACAGTAGTTGGACAGTTAGAGGAGGGCATTATGCATTAGTAGTACATATAGGAAGTAAATGAAAAATAATGAAGAAAAAGACTTCAAACTGGAAATTTAGGGGTGGAAAAGAGGAGCATGCCCCTTCCTGCCCTGACCCTGAATCTGCCTGCCGGATCACTTAGTGCGATAAAAGGCTTGAAAAGTCCGAAGCAAATAATATTCGAGCAAGTTACGCAACCGTTTTAATGAACATCTCTACTTTGTTATAAATCTTGAGCAGATGATAAACATTCAACAGAAGATGGACAGGTTCTACTGTATGAGCGTGTGTCTCGCCTCGCACCTGATACAGTTTAGCCAGTTAATGCAGGTTCTGCACATCTGCAACGGGATCTGGTGCGAATTGCAAGCTTGGCGGAGCAATATGGCAATAACTTGCAATGGAGCCTTCTTATTATGTGTCGTCTGCACTCGGCAGTTTGGGTTTTTACGTCTAATTCTATATTAACTCACTACTCGACACAGGCCTACTCTAAATATTATATTTCCAGAAATGATTGTTGCTAAAAATTTGTAGGCGGTCAATTAACTGCAATGATCCAGTATAAATAACAACAACACGAGCGCACGGTACTTTTCATGTGTTTGCGCCCCGTGTGGAGGCCTGGGGGTACAATGCATTAAATCCTCAACATCCTGATCAATAATAAGCGAACTTCATTACCGCTCTTCATATAAGCATCATAATCAGACTACGAGAATGGATTGCTTTTCGCACATGGTATCATTTCGCCTGCTGTGCGAAACTCTCCTTCCAAAACGGAAATGAGAAAAGATTGATTTCTGGTGGACTGAGATTTCAGCACCAGGGTAAAAGAGAAGAATCGCTATTGCCGACAATCGAATGAGATTGGTTGATTTGAGATTTGAGGCTGGAACCAGTGGAGCGTACGGACAATATGAGTGCTATCACTTTAACTTTTTTCTTCCTATCAAGATCAATTCTATAATTCCGTATTTTTGAAAGAATAAATGAATTCGTGTGACCTACGAATGGGATTGTTCACTGTTTCTACTTATATAAGACCAGTGGGTTACTGACCTCAATTACTGACTCATTTTTCAAAGTTCACGGCGATCTTTTCTAGAGAAAGTCTTCACTCTCTTGAAACACAGATGACATGTACATACATTTTCTATTTATAGGTTGGCAGGCTATAAACATAATCGAAAAGGACTTTAAACTAGATGGCCCCATTCCACCAATTCACCACAAAAACTCAATCCGTCAAATTCTCCCGTCCTCACTGTTTGACCAATATCACCCAGCTGAGAACCGCTGATAGATATGATTGCACATCCGGGATAATTCAGGGCTTCAGACCAAATGGATCTGTTTCCATTTGGTAGAAATGTTTTGCACACGGTTGGAATGGTTGCGATTTTTCCTGTTAAGTTCTACTTCCAATTTCTCAGTCTATGTGAAGTCTTTAAAAAGATTGCCAAACACGTATGCTGAATACACGTTGATCAGTTTTGATATTGGCAAGAAAACAGTTAAGATGTTGCTTATTTTTTATTAAAATTTCATCTGTAACATATGAAAGAGAAGTCCGTACTCTTTTATGAAAAGTAAAATACTCGTGTAAATCAAATAAAAATGACTTTGTTCATTGAAAACTACAATCGGCCGTACGTGGACACCTTTAGAAGAAATGAAAAGTGGCCATAAAATAGGGGCTTCCTTCTTATATGATGATACATACGTAGACTAAAAATGGGAAACGGGAGAAATGAAAAGATGTTAACGTAAGCCAGGTGTCTTTAAAATCTAGGTTTCCGCGTATAGATGTTCCAATATACACAACTTTTGCAGCAAAATTAAAATTAATAAAATAGTATCTACTATAAAATGCGTAAATGATGTGATAAATGGTTCGCTTTCTCCTTAAAAACATACAACAGTCGGCTTATCCTTGTTTAAATCTATACAAGGTTCATCGCTGATAAAATGGATTCCGCGTCAAAGGTAAAATTGGCCCAAGACCCAGATAGTTTAACCTCTTCTTCCTGTCTATGACTAGAAATCGTGGTAGCGTCAAAGCTACACGCCAAAGAACGTCTACTGGACTTGCCAACACTGACATTCAGCAAGCCATCGTCCTTCATGATTGGAACATTGTGATTATTCTTCTCGTCGACGATCTCAATCGTTTGGTAACTTTGCTGCTTAGAGGAGCACATTTGATCCTTTTGTGCCTGCCCAGACTGCTCATAGAGCTGTTGATAAATATCACACTCCTCATGAATGTGATTGAAGTGATCTTGTTGGCTTGTCCTATTCTCATCCATAAGTACAACGTCCTCTTCTGCTTGTGTATAAGTAGGGCCTTCGGGGCCCATCTCCCATCTGCCCCTTTGCTCTCGGTCGATTTGTGAATACAAAATCCCCGCAGTACCCACTTCTCCCAATTCTATTTTCTCACTGTCAACCTTGCGTTTCCCTCCCTGTCTGAGCTTCTTAGCAATCCATCTCCGCAGAGCACGCACATAGGGTATGACCAAGAAAAAGTTTCTGGCTTTGAGATCGTACATTTCCTGGCAAATGGTATCGTCCTTTGTCGAAGGCAAATATTCCACGCGAAACCATTGCAGATCCTTTATCTCCCGTCTGACTCTCGGCTGAAACATGGTCGTCTTCATGGAAACTCCGTGAATGATATACAATCGGGAGTACTGTTTATTGAAAGTGTAATCAATATACTCGTCCTTGTCGATAAGTTCTGATATATCAAATCCTGTTTCTTCAAGAACCTCGCGTCTTGCACACATGTGTGGCCTTTCTTCTTCGTTTACCTTTCCTTTGGGAAATCCCCAACTTTTCCCAGAGTTGTAGCCTTGTACTAGGAGACAGTGTTGACAAGATTCATCCAGCAGGATTGCTCCATATGTGGGTATGGTCAGCTTATACTTCCTCCAGGAGACGTAATGTTCATTAAATCGGTCAATGTGCTGTGAAAGCATCGGTGCGTGCTTAAAGATCTGGTATGAAAAATCAAATATACTGATGCCCTTCAGGTCGAGATCTAGCGGCAAGTAGAAATCAATATAAAACCAATGAGCCTGCTCTATATAGTGGAAGATTCGAACCAAGTCTTTGCGCGATGGTATGGGAATGTTGATGATGAATCGGCTGCACAAATCATCGAGAATTTGTGTGGGAAGCTGAAAGTTTTGCGTAGCAGAATTTGTGCCGTTCACTTTATCTTCGGAACTCCCTGCATTTCTATTATTTGGGGAACACCCTGCATTCTTCTTAAGTGGGGAGTCCTCTATTTTTTTCTCATCTGGGGAAATCACGAAATTGTTCTCATCCACGGAAGTCCGGGCATTCTTATCTGGGGTACCTCCTGCATTCTTCTTATGCGGAGCATCCATGATAAATTTCTTAGAAGTGGGGTCTCTGGTATTTTTCTTATCTGGGTAGTCCCCAGCATTCTTTTTTTGCGGGGAAACCAGTACCTTGTTCTCATCCAGAGAACCCCCGGTATTTTTCTTGTGCAAAGAAACTTCATCTTCTCTATCCAGGGAACCCCCAGCTTTCTTATCCGGAGAATACTCGGGATTCTTCATACGCGGGGAACTCGGGGCATTAGTCTTTTCGAAGGAACCTTCGGCATTTTTCTTATCAGGGGAAACCCCGGCATTCTTCTTTTTTGGGGAAACCACAGCACTTTTCTTATCCAGGGAAACAATGACATTCTTCTTACGTGGGGAAACCCTGGCATCCTTCTTATCCAAAGAAATCTGTGCCATCGCCTTATCCAGAGAGTTTGGGTCATTCTTATCCGGGGAGCATTCTGCATTTTCCTCCTCCAGGGGTTTCCAGATATTCTTATCTTGCAAATAACCTGCATTCTTCTCATCTGTAAAAAGCCCCGAATGCATTCTATTTATGATAATAACTTAAGAGTAATCTTCAATATCGAGGCATATGCAATTTGGAATCTACATATTTTCATACCACCCACGTGGCATATTATCATTCCTTAATTATTACTGAATTAGCTGTGATTCCATTGACAGTAGCTTATTGCCAGAACACCTACATGACAGAGGATTATCGTATAAAAGCATGCAATGTTAGAATACAGAACAATATCAAAGCACATTTTATATTCTGCGGCTATGTTAAAACAGCTGATCATGAAAGCCCCTTTCTTTTTTCCAATGTCAACTATATATACACAAATGACCAACTTTATTTCATGTGTTGTTATCCGTCTGACTATCATTATAGCGCTCATAGTGCATATGTACGAGAATGTAGATGATAGAAGATGTAGATCGGTGCCAATAAACCACTTGATAGATTGCTTTAGTACAAACACGAAAGACACACTAAAAAAACAAACATATGCAAACACTTTTCATGGCGATCTCGAAAGCACAAGCAAGAACCACCAAATATGAATAACAATAGGAGCGTACATTATCTGATTTTTTAAAAAGTGTTTACAACTCCAATACCAATATCTCGACATCTCCCTCTAAAGCCTTTCTATATTGTTCACAAGCAATATCACTGATGTCTGAATGAATAGGAAATAATGAAAAACTCTAGCTACACACTAACTCCTCCCCCTCTCCCCCCCTAGAGGTATATCTTCACCTCTTCTCAAGAACGTTGCATTCATGGTGGGACTGTCTTGGTGTCCGATTACAGAGCACACAGACATCATCATGTTTGCAAGAACCAGACAGAACACACATCAAACCATGAAAACTTAAACTAAACACTATTTCATCTTCTTCCAGGTCTCTCCGCGCCTCTTCCTAAGAAAGTCGCGTTCATGGTGGGACTCTCCGAGAACCTGGGTCCAGTTACGGAGCACACGGACATCGTTTTTGACCGCGTGGTGACCAACCTGGGCGGCGCATATGAGCCAGCCACTGGGCGCTTCACCGCTCCAGTCAACGCCACATACCAGTTCAACGTCATTGTGTCAGCGCAGGGAAGACAGAAGGTGAGTGTGTGAACAGGATTCAATTCGATTATTTTTTTTTGCATATTGTCATATTCATCCTTAAAAAGGTTTTGGGATAAATATGATTGGAATTGCCATTAGACGATTCTTTCCCCAAGTCTATAGCGCTATATCACATAGCCTCTGCCGGAACTCGAACCCTGGTACGCCACCTCTATGGTAACTATTCACCAACACTTAAGACAGACGCAATATTAGACCGCTCGGCCATCCTGACACAACTTTCTTTTCTAAACTGTTTTGAAGAATTTGTTTTCATCAGAAGACAATAACAACGACTTACTACTATTCTAACTATAGTTGATTCATCTTTGATAATTGAAAGTGTCGTAACCTCACGAAATCTCCATGGTATAAAATCTGGGATGCGTATATATTCCTCTTTGTAGGCGGCTGTGATGATCCTGAAGAACGGCGGCATGGTGGCCACGGTGTGGGCGGAGAGCATCCCGTACTGGGCCACGGCCTCCAATATCGCCGTGCTCAGTCTTGACAAAGGAGACCAGGTGAGCCAAACACACACCAGGGGTCGATCTAACCCATAGGCAATTCCCGGGCCGGTGCACCCTGGGCATTAAGAAGATGTTTGGGGGGGGGGGGGTTCTTTTGTTTCATGATTGCTTGCTTTTTCCGCTTATAAAACCCATAAAATTGTGAAAAATATTCGCAATCAATTTGTTTTTTAATATTTCGCCGTGTAATGCAGTAAATTAGTTGTATTTTCTTGTAGGTTTGGTTGATGCTTCTGAACCGGGCGTCCTATCTTCACGGCTACATGTACACAACGTTCTCTGGCTTCATCATATTTGAGAATTGAACAAATAATCATAAAAACTGGGTGTGAATCATTAAGTTTGCATTGTGATTGTGTGAATGGAAAAGCGGAGATTATTGCAGCAGGACAATAGACAGAAAAACAGGGATTTTTGGCAAATACTTGAATGTATTTCTTGTGATCTCTATATAAAATGCATGGCAGACCACAGACATGAGATGCCATGCGTAAGTTTTTCATATGTTTATGCAGAAATAATAGTATTTGTAAATGTTACCAACCAGATGCTCGTGGTATCAAATCACGTCTTAGTGGACACAATGCACCCGACACATACTTTGCTGCATGGACAGTCATCATACGGTCGGTGTTACATTTCTTCCTGTTCACAATTTAAGACTAAATACATGTAAGATTTTACATATAATACAGCGGTAGGTGCACACATTGTAATACGTGTATTTTATTGGGAACTTTTCCATAAAACTGCACTAGTCTAAATTAGTCTAGCGAATTCGTGGTCACTGCTTATAAAATAGCTCGTACAAAATATAGTGTTTAGCCTACCTCAATAAAATGAGATTATTATTATCAACATAGAGTGTGCACACTTTGTAGTTTCATGTGCTCTCCTTGTAGTGTTTAACTTATTTAATTGACAGAGTTTCATTGCTATTGTAAACCCGAACTTCTTTAACTTTTAAAATATACGTGCGTATTACTTTCAAAGACATTTCATATACTGTGAAAATATAAGTTTCAGTACAGTACTGTATTTTTATAGAACTTATTATTGCAGAATATAATAAAAAAAACGATTTAAGATTTATGTGTGGATGTAAATAAAGGGCTTACTGCTTCATAACGTTCATAAAAAGTTTTCAAAGCAGTTTTCGTGCATCTAAAGTAGAACCTCGCGGGGAACTGGCCTCAAGTGGTCTCCGTGGAGAGGTGGTCTCTATATGGAGGTGCATATTTATCATGTTATGAAGATTCTGGTCCACATAAATAGCTAGATATGGTTTTCATATAGAGGTGGTCTCTTTTATACAGAGAGAGAGGTGGTCCTTCTGTATTCTAGAGTAGACAGAACTGTCTGGTCATTGGTACATTTGTACTTGCGGTCAGTATTCAGTTTATATTTAATACATTTATTAATACAGAAAATAATGCTCCAAATTACTTGACAGGTTGTGACTACGATGACCATGCATAATACAACATATAAAACTTTGCATCGCATGACAAATAATATTATAATACACCTAAAACGATGTTGCAATCTCACGCTAAAATGATTGCTGAAAAGAACATCATGTTATAATATTAAGAAACATTGTTTATTGAATAATTAGTTCAATGCTTGTGCTATACATTTATAAGTGTGTAGGTAGATATGTACATACAGATGTAAATATCTAATGCTTAATGCTAAAAATACTTGACTTTAATTTGTTGAATAGAAGCCAGTTACAAGTTTGGTTATTTACTTAGTTCATGAAACAAAATTATTGGAAAATGCATCATGCATTACGTGAAATGGTGAGTTTATATGTCTTTCGGCATTTCTGTTATTCTGCAACAACATTCAACATTAAACAAACTCTATTTTGATCTAAACTATTATTAATCTGGATTGGTTGAAACATAGCTTTGTGTGGCTATACATTTTTCATATTATTTCCACGTTATCTATTATATTTTCATTACAATAATGTACTGTTGTTACCACAGATGTTAGATAATTAAATATTGTTATTCATTATACTTGTCATTACCAATTATGTGATTAATTTTATAATATATTGTTGTTATCAAATAAAAACTTGTAGATTAAAATGAGATGGTGTATGTAATAAATCTTTTTATAAACACGTTTTTGCCTATGTTGAATATTTAAAACTACTTACATGCATACTGTACAGTAAACAGGTTGACAATTGAGGATATCTATTAAATACTCTGTAAATGATCATGTCCTACCTATACATATCTGCAACATCTAGAATAGATTAAAAGTGTACACAAGTAGTAAAAGATGAACAGCAATTGATACAAAGATTGTTTATCATTTCCTACTGGTGCATCAATAATCAATATATGTTAGATTATATGCATATTTACCCTAGAAAACAAACACACACATAACACATATCATAGACAACACAATCATAGCACCCTACATTACAATAACACCCATATATTTATATGTAGATTTAAAAGGACACTACATCAGAACAGTCGTCCTATGAAAATCCTGATGCCGTTGTGGATATATTGAACCATGATGACGTTGTGGCATTGACGTCTTCTAAACCAGCAAACGCCGTGTCCTCTTCGTAAAGGAGACCTGAAAGCATCTAATATTCATAGAACAGGAATATGGTATCGAATGATAAATAGGGGGATGATTTCCAAGTTTAAAGTTTTTATGTGCTTTTTTTTTCTTTTCACACAGAACTGATACTTGTAATATTTAAAGAACTTGGTTCCATGCGGGCCCCCTAATTAGCTGGTGTGTAATAAACACATTTTTAATGCATTATACATTTTTTCATGTTCAAAGTATTTCTTCTTACAATATGATTTTCATTAATTTCATTCTGTAATCATAATATGCATTAATGTAAAAAAAAAGCCTTATTATGTCTTCTACACCCCAACCCCAAACCAAATAAATATCAATCTAATTTGAAGTTTTCAGCAGCTAAACTTTGCATCCAATAACTTGATGCCATGCTCCAGAAAAAAATCTTGTTGGGCAGCTGAAACTTCTGATACTAAAACAATATGGTTCAAATCTCCAATTGAAAGTGCAGTCTGTCCTACCTGCCACGCAGGCGGTCATGAAGGCGGCGATGTTGCCGTTCACCAAGGCTCTGGGCACGAGGAGTGCGATGGCGCCACGCCGGCCGGGCGATAGTGACAGCATGGCGCCCATCGCCACTCCCATTGCGCCGATGCTGCCGAAGCCGCAGCACGCGTACGTGGCGATCACCGTGGATCGGCGCTGAAACCAACAGATAATCAGTCTGCCAATCTGGTTATAGGCAGAGGTAACTAAAAGCAATACTAACAGGGTAGTTACAAGTCGACTCAATGACGGGTGTTGAAGCGTTCAAAGGTTTTTATTACCCGAGTGTAAGTCGAGGTGAAATATTGCTACGAATTTTGCATAACTGGAAACCGTGTCCCGCTTACTGAACGTAGTTTACATATCTAACAACTCAACATCATCGACTCTCTGCTCTGCAGACCTCCTGTGGACTAATGTCGCAAAGCTGCCGTCTTGAATCCAGCCGAGTTTGATTACCACGTGTCTGATCATGATAGAGTGTACACTAATCGGGCGTTTACCAGAATTGTATTGATGCAAACGCTACTTTTTCCTTTACTATACATGCTTAATCTATTGTTTGCCAAAGAGTCTCATAGTATCGCAACAACAAACTACACTTGGACACGCAACATTAACTAAGACCACCTCCATAAAGAGGCCGCCTCTATAACAACTATTAACAAAACCATTTCATTCGGTCTCAAACGTTCATCAGAAAACAGACCGTCATGAAGCTCCATCTGTGTAATTGAGACCGCTAGAACAAGTCTCAACCATGGTCTTCATAAAAAGGTTTTAGTGTAAATAAAAGGGTGGTGTCAATGGTCCACTGTTACCGAGATCTCGCCGTTCTTGATGGCCTCGCCCAGGTCCGCGTAGCACAGGATGTCGTCCAGGAAGATCTTGAGCCCCATCTGGCGGGCGACGCGCTGGGCGTCCGCCGTCTCCACGCCCATGAGGACGACAAGCGGCCAGAACACGTAGCTGCAGATGTCCTGGATTGACAGACAAACACGTGTTTTATGTTGAAAAAAAAATGACAATGTAATCTGTCACTTGTACAATTGTGTTACTTGCCATTATCTATGTAGGCCGACGTTTTTGTATGTCACTTCACCAACACGGAGCACAAGCCAAAACACGTAGGAGTCTTTTCGGTAAGACTTTGATATTCACCCCTCCCCAATTGAATAAGTCGGCACTCACTCACCCTAACTTATCTCTGGGGAGCCACGTGAATACTGCCTGCCCGCAAGCACACACACACACACACACACACACACACACACACACACATGCACACACACACACACACACACACACACACACACACACACACACACACACACACACGTCATTCACCCTAACTTACCTGGAAGGAGAAGGGCGTGAGTCCGGCCATGTGGCCGAGCCAGGCGAGCACGCCATTGAGGAAGGCGACTATGGCGATGAAGGAGATGAGGCAGACGACGATGCCGGCCACCAGCGAGATGGCTACCATCGACCCGTTGGCGGCCGCCTCGATGAAGTTACGCTCCTTCCTGAGTACGGTGAAACCTCCAATTAAGACCAAGTCGATCGATAAAGTGGCCATGTCCACTTCTCACTGTGACTGACAGACCATGCCTATTCCTTTCTTACAACTCAGCATGTGTTTTTGTTTGTTACGTTTATATGCTACACCAATGCTAAACCCGGCCAAAAAAAGACCACATATCCAAAAACGACCTCTTGAAGATAGTTCTGCGATGAGTTACGCTCATTCTTAGTTAACAGCAAAACCTTGAGATTAGGGACATTTAACCAAGTTGTAGTGAGAATACAAAATACTAGCCCTATTACAGGAGTCTCCCAATCAATGAAACAATTTTGCTGACTGTATAGAGCCAACAGGCTAATGAGAACCTGTCCCTGTTAGTGATGTGTCCCTATTAGCGAGTTGTTTTTCCGATCACGAGTGTGCTGCTCACTACTTCACTCGCCCATCCACCTACCTACGTGGGTACGTACCCCTTGGGAAGGCCAATGTCAGCCTGGTGCCTGGTGAGGGAGACCTTGGTCTCAGGGTAGCTCAGCTTGGCGATGGCCATGGCTGCGGGCGCAGACACGATACAGGCGGGAATCAGGTGCTCCGGAGGCGCCTACAGTACAACAGTTTACTACACAGTAATATACAGTACTTAATTATTTCACAAGTAAATTGATGAGAATGAGATGGGAACAGTAAAAACTATTACATCATCCCGTCGCTCTCCAATATTTCACACTTTTCGGGTCCACCAATCAAGTGATTAAACTTAAAACTGGAAGGTTTTAATGAGGACTAGGATTATATACAATATTTAGTTTCATGAAAATCATGAGACATGAGACCATTGTGATTTAATATTCAAACGTATAATTATCTTTTTAGAGAAACCTTCATGCAATATAATGTTGCTGCTTTTGTTGAAGTAGATATATAATCAATTATTTTAAATCCATGATATAGATATTTTAAATGTAGACATATAGCTTTTATATTCTCATAGAAAAAATTAAACACACTTTGAAGAATGATTATAGAGCTATATATATATAATATCTGTTTACATGAATAAATGTTAACTGTTCCTGAAATTAGAAATTAACTAAGCACTAATAAATTGGGGTTGCACCAATGAGGGTACATTAATGTAGCATCATTGGTTGTTCCCCAGGGCCGGCCTCCGCCCGTTACATAAAATAAGTAAAGTAAGAACCAGTAAATCAGTGTTCTCAATTATATGAATATTCGGACCAATGCAGTTGGCCTTCGGACCAATGAGCCTTCGGGCGAATGGACCTTCGGACTAACGGGCAGTCCTCATACAGTACAACAGTGTGTTACTCAGAACATTCAGAGATAGTTTAACGAGATACGCAACCATCCCCGAGAACGCACCTGCTAGCACCTGTTCAGTACTTTACGTCCACTATAGGAAACATACGACGTTAGATTTCTTGGAAATGCTCTTTGGTACATTGTAATATACAGTACAGCTTAAAATGGATTTAATTCAAAATTAGTTATGCGATGTTTTATCCAGAAGAAATCCAGTGAGTTTTTCCCAGCATTGTAAAAGTGTGTGTGTGTGTGTGTGTGGGGGAGTCTGAAATAAAACAAACATCCACAATTTTTTGCCTATTTTCCGACATCCCACTTGTTTGGGTCTTATCCCACTAATTTTCCCTCAAAATAAATTTCAATTTACATTTGTTTCGTTTTACGGGAATCAGACATATATAGCATGCGTCAGGTCAATATATGAATCCATCACTGCAAGAAATTTTAAAAAAAGACTAAAATAGGCCATCTTCCTTTGTAGGAAGAAATAAGCTGGATATCTCCCCAACGTGCACCTAATGAAACGAAAACATTGTCAATGACGACTATAGCAAAAGTGATAAATAGTATGGAAAGCCGTGTATACAGGTTGATAAAACAAACCAGAAACAACTAGACGGAGGAAGCATAGGCAATGTCCTAGCCAGAGAAATAGCAAAACTAATAATGTCTTGGTGGATGGAAAAAATTATTACTCTAGCTGAGAATGCCACACCAAACTTAATGGACACATTCGTTATAGAAACTGCAATCTACGTAGACGATATGAATGTCGTCTTCCACCTGTTACAACCAGGAGCGAGATGGTGCACACAAGAATGCATAATGATAATTGATGAAAACCAAGTCGAACATGATAAACAAAGTCCTGATCACGATGAAAGAAGTATGATAGAGATGGAAAAGTTGCCAATACTATGTGTCCCATTATACAGATGGAAGAGGACTACCCAAGCAGGAATAGAGACAATGGAAATCAGTGGCAGAGAATATAAGGAAGACTGGTAGAAACACAGTTAGAGCAAGTATAATTTAAAAACAAGGAGGGGCACCTTTATCATCACTTCTCTGTAAAGGTGCACCACGCGAAAAAGAGAAATGCCTTGATGAAAACTGCCAGATATTCTCATCAGAGTGCAACAAAATAGCCATTTGTAGGGTGACAACAAAAGGTTGAAGTGGATATGACATCCAATGCATGTAATGCCTCTGGAAGGGAAAAATAAGTGTCTACCACGGAGAAACCAGCAGGAACAAAAGAACACTTTCAAAGTCTCCAAGGAGACCAGGTGCAACCTAACAAGCCAGTACATAAATACCAAATTACATATCACCCCAATGAAGAACCCAATTCCAAACTAGGCCATAGCAAAAATCCCAGACCCACTCACCAGATAAATAAATGAAGGCATAAGAATTAATATGACCATATCCCATGAGGGGCTATTGATGAATTCAGAAGCAAAATTTCATCAAGGGGAGGGTGATACAGATTACAGAGAGGCCTAAATTCATAATTCACTTCCTATTTCTATACCTTCATTCTTTTGTCTATTTTTGTTTAATTATACTTTCATGTTTACATATTGCAGACTATAAATTAGACAGCATATGCATCTGGTCTCCCTGGATTATAGTTTTAGATAGTTTTAAGTACTTCAGTAAAAATTCAGTATATTAATATAATTTTGTAAGTTAATTTTGGAAGTTAGTTGATTCCTGGTGAGGCAAAATAATGTAAATGTAATAAAATATTATAAATTAAATTATAAATTAAATAGTATAAAGAATAAATAAAAAAATGAAGATACAAGCATATTCATCAAATAAAATGTGGAAAGAGACAATTAAAGAGTCATGAAGAATACCACCTGCTGGCAGATAAAACAATTGTGTATAAAGAAAATAATGTGAAGGTTATGTTAAGATTATTGAATTTTTGTCATTTTAAACTAAATTCAATATTGTTTTGCTTTATTTTTCAGATTACACCTATAAAACTGAAAGTTAGCCAAGAAGCAGACAAGAGTGAGCCAAAATGGAAAGCTTAGAAAATCTTAGAAGTCATATTGACAATAGAGAATGGGTACAAGCTACTGAAATATTTAGTAGCCTTTTATATGTAGAAATTGAGGAATTAGAGGAATTCCAAAGTGAACTTTATACTGACTATGAAATTGTTCATACTGCAATAGAAAATGAGGCTCCCAGTGAGCTTATCAGCAAGCTATTGTATCCAACAAATATCAATTTGCAGGATAGGGATGGTAACAGTGCCCTACACGTGTTGATAAAAAAAGAAACGATTGAGCTGGTACCAGTTTTCATTGCCAATGGAGCTGATCTAGATTTGTGTAATTATGAGAAATCCACTCCATTACATTTAGCTGCCCAAACTTGTAACACAGCAGACATAATGGAGCAGTTGATTTCTTCCCAAAACATAAACATGCAGAATCGGAACCAACTCGCACCTCTTCAAATAGTATTGAAAGAAAAAAAGTGGGATATAGTGCCTTTACTCTTACGAAATGGGGCTCATGTCAATTTGTCCGACAAAATTGATGATACTCCTCTACATGACGCTGTCTTTGCTCCAGTGTTAATCTTAAAGCAGCTCATTTCACAACAAAACATTAATATTCCAAATAAGAACGGTATGACACCTCTACGCAAGGCAATAAAGTACAAAAAATGGGAAGTTGTGGAAGTCCTTATCGAAGGAGGGGCAGATATCAATCTGTATAATGAATTAAGAGAAACTCCGTTATGTTTTGCTATACGGTTTGATGCCCCATTATGCATCATTTCCAAGCTAATATCACAACAAAACATCAACCATCAGGATAGAGATGGCCGAACTGCCCTCCATGTTGCAGTGAGAGAAAAACACTGGCATCATGTAGAACTTTTGATAAGCAATAATGCTGATCTCAACATGACTGATAACTTTTATTTATATTCCCCCTTAAGCTGGGCTATAGTTGTTAACGCTCCGGCCAAAATTATTAAAAGACTAAGATCTAAAGTCAACGTCAATCGACCAGATAGTGAAGGATGTATGCCACTCCACACCTTAGTGAGAGAAAAAAATTGGGCTCTTGTGCCATGGTTTTGTCAACGCAGAGCTGATATCAATGCGCGTGATTATTCAGGAAAAACTCCATTGCATTGGGCTGTATCTAATAGTGTCCAGCCATTCATCATGTCTAGCTACCTTCTTTGTCAACGGAACATAAATGTCCAGGATGAAAGTGGTCAAACAGCCCTCCATTTAGCTTTGAAAGAAAAAGAGTGGAACCTTGTGCCAATCTTCATTCAGAATGGGGCTGATATCTGCATTCGTGATTATAGAGGCTGGACACCATTACATTTTGGTGTATCTAGCAGTGCCCCTGTGAACATTATCACTCTACTTCTTTGTCCAGGGAACATTAACACCCGGGATTATAAAGGGTTTTCTGCCCTCCACGTTGCTATGGGAAAACAATGGAACCTTATTCCTGAGTTGATTCAGAATGGTGCAGATATTAACCTGTGTGATTTGTCTGGTAAAACATCATTACATTGGGCTATATTAAACAGTGCAGAGGCTGAGATCATTGGTCAGCTTATTTGCCCAGAGAATATCAATATCCAGGATGAAGAGAAAACTACGGCTCTTCATATAGCATTGAAGCAAAAAGAGTGGAATCTAATTCCAATCTTGATTCACAAAGGGGCTGATATAAACATGTGTGATTGTGACGGAAAAACCCCATTGCATTGGGCTGTATTCAACTGTGCAGAGAGAGACATTATCACACGGCTTATAAGTCCAGAAAACATTAATATTCAGGATAGGTCTGGTTCTACAGCCCTCCACTTGGTACGGGGTATAATGTGGAAACTTGTGCCTGTCTTCATTCAACATGGGGCTAATATTATCTTGTGTGATAATTTGGGTAGAACCCCATTACATTTTGCCATAATGTGCCTTCAGACTGACATGATCAACAACCTTATTTGTCCACAGAACATTAATATCAAGATGAAACATGGGTATACAGCCTTACACTCAGCTGTAAAATGCAAAGTATGGGATATTGTACCTGTGCTAATTCAGAATGGTGCTGATATCAACATGTGTGATGATTCCGGCCGCACACCGTTACTTATGGCTCTACATAAAAGTGACCGTACAGTATTTAATCGTACCCCAGATGTCACTATCACTCAGCTTCTTAGTTCACAGAGCATTAATTTCCAGAATAAACAAGGTATTTCAGCCCTGCATATGGCGGTAATGAATAAAATGTGGGATCTAGTTCCCCTTTTCATTGAGTATGGTGCTGATATTAACCTGTATGATACCAAGAATTCAACTTCCCTGATATGTGCTGTGTTCAATCGTGCCCCAGAAAATATCATAAAGCTTCTGATTTCTTCTAATAATATCAATATGCAACAAAGACACCCTAAGCTTCTCACAGCACTCCAAGCGGCAGTAGCACATAGAAGATGGGAGTTAGTACCAGTTTTGCTCCAGCATGGAGCTGATGTTAATCTAGTTGGTTTTCATCGGAAAACCCCATTACACTTTGCTGTAGAAAGAGGTGCTCCCATAGACATTGTACGACAGTTAGTGTCCCCAATGAACATTAATATGGAAACTCTCCATGGGTACACTGTTCTACAGTTGGCAGTGATGATTCGAAAGCGGGATCTGGTGCAACTGTTACTTCAATATGGAGCTGATCCATACAAGCCAGGCCTACTATCAGAACCACCTCGACCACATACGCTCGAAGCAATAGCCATCTCATCCATTAGGAGCTACATGCCAAACAAATCAGATGAGGCATACAAGAGACTTAAACTACCGGAAATTATACTTAATGAAATAAAGTTTAAAATACAGGCTGACGAACTTGTGGCTAGAATTGTGGATGTCACTTTGTAAAACAGTAATTCTTTTCGCATTATAATGGTTTTAAGCAGTAACTGACAATAGCAAAAGAAGTGATCTGTTTATGATTGTGGTACATGTCGCATTCATTGATAGCGTGGCAACTCTGTAAAGAACCTCCTTAAAAGATAACAAACCTGACACCTATGTACCATATTCTGGTACATGTACTAGTTAGATTTTTTAATTCACATGTAAGAATCCATCAAGCGGGAAAATGTGACAATCAAGTGATAACAAAACGACTGCTGTAAAACTAAACGTATACTGTTGTACTTCACTGCTGTGAACTTGTTTTTAAATCATCATTTTTATATGACTCTTTTTATTTATTAAGTTGGGTAATGTTATATAGTAATGAATAATCTCACATTTTACATGTAGAGGTTACTTAGTTAGCTATTTTGTAAATGGTCATACAATTCACACATTGGATTTTTCACGAATATCCCTAGTTTTAGAATATTGAAAGATTACCAGTTACCAGATTACCTCAATCAATTGTCATATCTTTTATTCTAAAGAGGAAAATCAAAGTTGAATGATAATTTTAGAGAAATTAGAAGATATTTAAACAGACGTGTTCTGGTCTATGTGATTTTATATGATTGTAATGTAAACTGGTTTTTAAATTTGATTGAAATTGCTACTTATAAACTTCTATGCAATATGTGGAGAATCGTAAAATGTCAAGAATCGTAGCATCTTGTTTTTACTATGTTCAAATGTACATGTATTATTATGACATACAAAGAGTATGCATAGTTTCTGATATTTGTGCTCATTAACTCTTTGTCTAATCAATGTAATTTATCTCTCATTGATTGATTTGTTATGTGTACACATGCATTTTATTTACTAGTATTTATTAATGACAATTAAGAATATGAGAAGAAATAAGGCATCTTTATATTTCTGTTTTCACCCAAAAATATTTTATCTTTTGTATGATTATGCCTTGACAAGCACGATTGTAGACATTTAAAAGTTACAGATCCTAAAAATTGGTAGTTATAATACTGGATGTGAAAATTATTAGTCGTTCCTTATGAATGGTGTCCAGGTGTATTTAGCAGCATTTTACTTTTATGAAAATAACTCCAACTGTATTTTTACTCCTTTCATGTTTAAGTTAGTTTACTCTCACCAAAAATACTGAATTTGGGTAATTGGTGGCGGAGGATAATGCATTTGGATGTCATACATGTATATATAGGGAAAAAATAAAGTAGATTACAATAGTTTTCCTCGCATTTGCTTTTTAAAATGAACAGCCCAAACAGTTTATGTGAAATTTGAAACGAAGACGTCCCTGGACTTTGCGATGTAACATAACGTACCCCTGCGTTGACGTAGAGCGCCAGGATGGAGCCGGCGGCCGTGGCGAAGCCGCTGGTGAGGATGGCGTGGATCTCCGACTTGGTGAGGCGCTCCAGGTACGGCAGCGTCATGGGCGCCACCTCCACCTGCAGGGGTGAGGAATGGATGTAAGAAAAGCATTATTTTGTTTTGTTTCCATTTTGTTTTGCTTTCTCTTATTTGTTGTTTGTTTGTGCAGTCTTTTTTGTTGTTGTTGGTATAATAGTGTTTCGTTTTCGTAGATGTTTTGTTACTTTTTATTCTTTTTCATTTATTTTTATTATTATTTATTTATTTTTATTTTATTTTTAGTTTATTTTTAGTTTTTATCTTTTTTATTTTTTATTTATTTTTTTTTTGGGGGGGGGTTTCAGTGATTCTATGACCTGTACAATTTTAAGCATTTTTATGAAAGTGTTCAATGAGCTGGAATTTGCTAATTATGTGCTCGTCATATCTAAAGGAAAGCAGAGCGCCTTGAAACGAAGGTCTATGGAAAACTATACAAAATATCCGTCCACTCTTTTTTAATCCTTCAAGCCAATATGTCGGCGTCGCCAGAAGCATACTAACACACTTTCAATGAAATAGATATCATACTTCTTGGAGATAATCCCCTCATTCAATTCTTATAAGAACCTGAAAAGACCCAGGCCTAAAATCCAACTCACGTAGCTGACGAAGATGTTGGAGACGGAAGCGAGGCTCTCGAGCGCCGTGGTCGCCATGGTGACCTGCATGGCGGCGGCCAGCACGCGCACCAGGCCCTGCATGAGGCCCCAGTGGTACAGCACCGAGATCACCGAGGAGAAGAACACCACCACCGGCAGCGACTGGAAGAGAACAGAGAGGCTCAATCAGACATCCGGGCACTGCAAGAAAAAGGGATGAATCGGGAATCCCAAGAGCAGGAAGTCAGAGAACCCTAGGATAAAAAGAATATGATAAGATCACTTTGGCCTCAATGCCAGCATGCACTATAGCGTGAATCAGATATCGGCGTGTGTGAAGCTCAGCAACAGAGAGTAAGGACGATGATGGGACTCTGAATTTCTGTTTGCATTGTGTTCGTAATTACCAGTGCGTACTAGTAGTGCACAGTGGACAACATGTGGCTTTGCTATGGTAGGGAATGGAAATCGTAATTTAATGTTTAGCGCAGTTACAAGATGTGTAATTATATACAAAAAGATACTTACAACCAGACCTTGGACCAGGTTGGATTTTAAGAGATATTTTATGTCAGTTTTAGTGTGTTCAGCGTAATCTCTACATTTACACTTTCCTTTTGCGTGTTGATGCACAAATACATTTAAATGCGGATATGAAGTCATATTTTTTTCCTATGAATAGTGCAAGATATATAAAACCAACTCATTGCTTTGAAATTAATGTAAAGAGTCCCATTAAATCCACTTCATTGGAAAACATCCCAAGGGGCAGAGAAATGAAAGAATACAATTAACAGAGTAAACTGCAGCTGGATGCTTTGAACCTGGTCAAATCGTGAGTACAAATTGTCCATCCTTGGCATAAGTCATTATAGTCAAGGTCGACCCATAGATGTAATTATATATACAACCATAAATACCATCCAACACAGACCCCCTCTATAGAGATCAGCTGTGTAACAAGACTATTACGTTCAGAGGTCCTAATAAACAGACCACCACGACCTCTATACACAAACCACATCGCTATTGAGAGCACTTGGTGTTGGCCCCTGGGTAGTCTTATACAGAGTTTATTCTGTAATCACAAGTACATCCACAATTCAGATGTAACCTGATAATAAGTACATTAGTACGCTGGCCCACCATCTGGTGTCACGATAATCTTGTAATCAACTTGTTCCCTGTGGGCTTCATTATCATCTCCTAATTTACAATGAGTAGATACATCTGAACCTGCGTAAATTGCAGAAAAATTCTTATTAAGAACACTCGTTCATGGTGTCAATAGTAGGTCTATCACTGGCGATTACATATAACACATATATGTTCACATTGTGTCCACTCCCCGTACCTGGAAGGCAAATGGGTGATCCATGTAAGTATCCTCTCCAAACACGAACTTTGACCCCTCGTCAGCGTACTCCAGAAAGATGACCACCTGCGCCGCGAACCACTCGACAGCGCGGCGGCCGGGCGGCCAGCGGAGCACCACCAGACCGAACAGCAGCTGGAGGATGAGGCCCCAGACAACAGGACGCCATTTTACCTGGGTTGCAAAAATTAGATCCAGATCAGGTCTTGTTGAGCTACATGTTATGCATTGCTATTTGCGGAGAACCACTCTGCACCGTAGTATCACAAGACTGAATACCAGCTGGAACATGAGGCCCCATACCACGGGCCGCCATTTCACTTGTATTTCGTATACAGTATTTTAATTCATTTATTTTCCTCTTTGTTTTCATTTGTTTTATACTATACTTTTATGATCAACAGTAAAACAAAAAGGATGAAATAGCAATCGCCTTATATGTTTCATTTGGATTTTAGATCCAGATTATTATATTGCGTGCATTTTTGTTTAATTCACCCAGATGTCTGCTATTGTGATGAAGTCTCACGGTAATTTCGGTGCACCGAATCCTTATTTTCTTATATGAAATATGTTTTAGGCCAATTTTAAATTCTTATGTAGAATGTTTATCACTGGCAAATGAGAAAAAGAAGGATTTTAAAAAGACCTACTTTAAATGGGTTTTGTAAAATGTTTGTCTATGCAACATACTAAGACCCAGGTTTTGGAAATATTTTGGTCATTGGTTTTGTGTGCGCGATCAATGTCGGACATATAAAAAACTATGAAAATACTGCCGTGGAGAAAGGGAGTTATATATCCCCCAACCCCGTCCTGGATTTACGGGCCCCGTGAGGGCAGCAAGCAAATTGGCATGAAGCATATACTGCCGTGCAAAGTATATATCTAAAATAAATGGATTTTCAGCATCCAACGATTAGAAAAAAAAAAGGGCAGCAAGTTGTTGATTATTCTTCTTAATCAAATATTTTATTGACATGTAGCATAATTTCAAAACAAAGTATTTGAATCTAGCTATACAACTCGAATCTTCATCTAATTATGATGAAGCTTCGAATACTCTAACAATATCTCTACTAACACCAATTTAGTGACATATCATATGCCATGAGTGTGTCACTTCCATGTGTTAAGCTCGCATATGATGTCATAATCAAAGGGCCAGCCGCGGCCAGAACACTCACCCTGGCGGGATTGGTGGAGAACAAGAACGTGACTATGACGAGCGCCAGCAGCCCGGACAGTGACGTCAGACGCCGCACGTCACGCGCTACGTCTAGCGCGATGAACACCACTAGACTAGTGAGCAGCGCTACGTAGATCAGCCTGCAGGGAGAGATGAGGAGTGAGTCTAGTCTACATGGTGTGATATTTTATTGAATTTGTGGCTCGGGGGGGGGGGGGGGGGGGGTACTTCCGTAGTCGTCCTATATGGCATGTGCCACTGATAGGGGTTACCTTTTTCAACCCATCTGTTTCATTGGGGGTCACCTTTTTCACCACCCAGTTTCACTAGGGGTCATGATTTCAACATTCCAGCCAGTTTCACTACCCCCCCCAATTACATACTTGCCGGCGACACGTGTACCGCGGGGGTATACCGACGGCACAGCTGTTGTTTTTCTTTGTACTTTAAAATAATTAAAATAAATTTAAACAAGTGCGGGGTTCATGCCATGGCGATGTCGCCAACAGTGCATTAGAGCCGCCGACGAACCCCGCCCACGGTGCCTTAAAGGAGGTGGTCATATAGTAAAAATGTGATTGGTGATTTGCCCTAAATCTTGAGCGTGAATTGTGAATTGCCTGTATTTACGTGCGTGAAATGTGATGCAACCTATTATTGGTGACTGGTGATCTGCTCATTACAAAGGCGGTGATTGGTGATTTGCTTAAAATCTTGAGCATGAATTGTGAATTGCCTTTATTTAAGTGTGTGAAATGTGATGAAAACTATTCAATTACAATTTCTTGTGATTGGTGAATGACAATGAAATGTATTGGTGACTGGTGATTTAGGAAAAAAAATGTTGGTGAATTGATTTTCATCAAGGCTCTATACCCCCCCCCCCCCCTTAAAGCTGCCTACGAAGGTGGGGGCGAGATCAAAGGGAATAATCCCCTACCAGCACGGGCTTCGACAGCACCGTGCGACCTTTTAGAAGTGTCAGGAAAATGTCAGTATAATGACATTTTTCGCGCCGGTCCTTGCCGTTGGCCTCAACACGGCGTTGCGCCCCCCTCCCGCCCCCCCACCCGGGGACCAATGGTTAAGCAAAAATGCTATTTTTAGTAACAAATCCTCGGTGCCGCCGGGAAGAAGGTGGGTGCGGCACGTATGTAATTGGGGGGGGGGGGGGAGGTTCAATCTCGAGGTTCAATATCTATCTAACTCTCTTTTCATGTGATTTTGCATTTTTGAGCCATAAAAAGCATAAAAAGTAAATATAAGTTATAGAAAATCTTGTTTTCATTATAATATCACGTAGAATAATACCCCTTTGGGATAATACCCCATTTCTTTCATCAGGTGGTTTCACTACGTGTATCATTTTCATAGTTTCACTGGTTTCACTAAGGGGCATGATTTTGGACCTTAAGTGGCACCCCCGACCCTACACATTCACCCCTGAAGTACCCCCCCCCCTCCCCCACCACCACCACCACCACCACCACCACCACCCCGAGATTTGTAGTAGTGTTGTTCTTTAATGCTAGTCATGTACTTATCAAGTTCTAAAGGTTTGTAAAGAGATTCATTGGATTTCTTTTTTCTATCAACAAGTAACACTAATTTTGTGATAAATCCTTAAAAAAAACTTACTATAATGTCTTAATATTTTCGGACATTTTCAATGTCCATCGTCTGAGACTTTTCTGTCACCAGGTGGCAGCACGTGAAAGAATGTCTAAGGTTTTAAAAGACACAAGATCTGTTCAGCCTTCAAACCTTATAAGACTCTCCGCAAGATTTTACTTCATCCCAAGGACAAAGTCAAACAGGAAGAAGTATGTGGGAGTGTGTACAGTATTGGGTGCAAGAACTGTCCAAGTTTATACATTGGTGAATCAGGCAGGAAGTTTGGCACACGGCTCAAGGAGCATCAAAGAAATGTGGAAACACATGACCATAAAAATGTGCGCACAAGAGCCACTCGCCTCAGCACCACAGAAGTTCACCAATCAGCCATAACTGACCACATGAACAACCTCAACCATGTACCAGATTGGGATAGTGCTAAAGTTGTGAGTAAGGAGTCGAACCTACTGGACAGACAAATCCTAGAGTCGATAACAATCCGGAAAACTGAGGAGAACATGAACAGAGATGAAGGAGCATACCAGTTATCTCACGCCTACGACAACCTTCTGAGACCTAGGGCAGCCCCAAACCACCGCGCGCGCCCTCGACCACCCCCCAACAACAAACACTGACCGACTTCTACTTCTGTCACGTGCTGCCACCTGGTGACAGAAAAGTCTCAAACGATGGACATTGAAAATGTCCGAAAATATTAAGACAATATAGTACGTTTTTTAAGGATTTATCACAAAATTAGTGTTATTTGTTGGAAGTTCTAAAGGTGTATACTTTTAATTAATAATCATACAATTTATAGATGCAAGCACGGGCGCACATGCACATATGTTGACGGATTGCAGTAGGATTGCAATTTGCTTATCCACAAACACGTGGTGTGACACGCGACTGTATCACGTGACATTGAACCGGATTCAAGCCCTACTGTCCTGCTTGTTAGACCAGCAGGAATGATAGCCCTATCTATAACAAAAGATGTCAAACACTATACAGCTGGTTCCAGCTGCTGTGAGGTCAAAACCACCAGCTACAGTTGAAACTCAACTAAGATGACCATGTGTTTGGCTGTGAGTGGTTTCAATAGAGAGGTGGTCGGTTTAAGGAGGTTCAATGTGATGCCTCTCTGGAGGTTTGTGACCGCAAGGAATTGTCATAATTTTGAGATGATCTAAATAGATGTGTTCTTATTATAGAGGTTCTACTGTAAACTAGTTCTAAATCGTCAGTCCATCATCGTCTCAAACAAGGCGTCGAAAGATTAATCATTTAAAAGATTATTTGAAATCACTGTGATCATAGCACTCCCAGAAACAGCCGCAGTCTAAATGTCTCAGCTTAGCGAGATGATATTCTTGGCCTTTGCTAATCCCTAGCTGGTGACGTCACGCAGCCTTAGCTTGGCCACACCGGCTACGTCATAGCCTGTTGAATATTTACTAGCACATAACAAATACAGCCGTAATCAGCTCTCACATGTGTTGGTCATGTATACATACTAGAGTGTGTTTCTGGCTATGTTTTGTTTACATGCATATGCATAAAATATCTCATGCTAGCAATGTTTCTGGCAGTGTATGTATAGGCATGAGTGTCTACTGTGACAGACAAGTCACTTATGCGATGCCATAGAGGTCATAGAGAAACAATAATCTCTCTGTCACCAACACCCAACAGCATGACAACTAGGCTTATGCAAGCCTTGAATGTGGTTGATCTATGGAATTGCTTAGATTTAGTATATTTTTATTCATGGCAAATGTTATATTTGTATACATGTACTTCAATTGGGAATTTCAAAGAATGTGTAATAACACGAATATTGATTCTATTGGGAAAATGGAAATTTCATAGAAAGTAAACTGTACATCTCTCAGTATCACACAAAAAATGTTTGATTATATCACTGATAGCATACACATTATAAGTGTGTATATAAATGAAATTAAGAAACACTAAGTTTTCTTATTTTGCATACTACAAGAGTATATTTAGCAACTTAGTACGGCACATTTATTAGGTCATTGTGAAATACTAAACATTAATTACGTACATGTATTTACTTGTTGTAAACTATCAAAAATCAGCTGTCAAAAATACATGCTATGCAACGTGAGTGCTACCAGTGAGCACATGGTTTTGTCTTGTATGCAAAGCTGATAAAGACTGTATTCCTTAGAAAGCGGGCTAGGATTGATGCTAGGACTCTGACCGCATGTTTTTTGTTTACCACAGCATAAGCCAGCCTTCAGAAAAGGCTATGATATTTAAACATCAGTCTATTAGAGTCAGTCTAACATATGCACATCCATGTGAACAGAATTGTGTTCTGTGTGGCTGTTTTCATATGAAGGAAACTATATATATTTAAACTAAATTATAAATAGCATAGCCTTAGGAAAGGCTAAGTAGAATCTTGATATTGCTTATCTCGAATTTTCTGTTGTCTCAAGTTTAACTTTATATCCCTTCACCTACATTATGAACAGTCATCTTGAATATTGGCATCTCAAGCATTTTACTGTTCTTAATATGCATCGTCGGTTTTCACGGCTTGATCACTCACACTGCCTTAAAGTCCTTGTTCATACCAACTGCGTATATAGTCGTGAGATATGACGATGTTAATATGTAGTTTCGAGAAAATGAGTTTCTACTGTTTTTGGTACACAGCATTGTTACAAACTTGTTTAGTTTCTTGTTTTTTTTCTTCCTTTTTTTAGTTTAATCATATTTTCCACTATTAATTACTCATCTGCCGAACAGAATAGAACAAATTCAGTGAACGACATTTGTGACTGTCAGACTGGGGCCCTAAACTGATACTACATGAAGTGAATTAGATTAATGTCACCCGCAATGTCACGTTGCCATTGCTTATGCAAGCAAATGAATGATGAATATTCCGCTAAGAACTGTTTATACCATGAAAGTACTAAATATCCAAATTAAGTAATATAATATAAGGCACTTCATGGCACATTAACTTTGCTATGTTGATAAACACTGTAAGCATTACATAGACGTGGCAGGAAGTTTATAGTTTAGTGGGATGGTTTCCATTTATTTCACATGCACTGATGCACTGTCATAATATGTTTCCATATTTGGGGACATACTTCTGACATAAACAACACAAGCACTTATTATATGTTAGAAACTTAACCATGTAGTCTATGCGTTACAATAGAGTAAAATGGTGCAAGAATCATTTATGAGATACTGATTTTGTTTGGTTTGATTTTTATTTGGGTTAGTTTGTTTGTTTTGTTTTGTTTTTGTTTTTTGTTATTTGCTAGTTTCTTGGAAGGAATTAATCTGCTGCGGCCATACATTGTAATTTGTACGATTTTGTTTGAATACCCTACCTCATCATCAGTGTGGGTTTTTTTCTACATGAAACATTTGAAAAGCGTCAATAACTTGGTCGCCATGTCTACGAAACCCCAACATGGACATCAATTATCCGTTTTGGTCCATTTTGGTAATCATTTTCAAATTGGGAAACAACTGTGAGTGCCCTAATGCAAACGATACAGCCTATAAAGGTGTAAATGGACCAACGGAATCGAACCATTAGCCATGTAGAGGGGACATGTCTGACCATCAGTTGGACGCTTAAAGGTGCTTGCTCGAATGCAACTAACTGTCCATAAGCCAGCGTCTTCACACTCTGCAATGGTGCCAACTGTAGTTTCTCTGTCGCACATACACGTACAATATATTTCTCATCTAAAGTTGAACAACCTTCAATGAGTGACGTCTTGGCACCAAAACACACAAACATCTTGTCATTTT
>CM032665.1:16746320-16874351 GCA_019095985.1 Streblospio benedicti
TGATATTGCTTATCTCGAATTTCTGCTGTTGTCTCAAGTTTAACTTTTATCCCTTCACTACATTATGAACAGTCATCTTGAATATTGGCATCTCAAGCATTTTACTGTTCTTAATATGCATCGTCAGTTTTCACGGCTTGATCACTCACCCTGCCTTAAAGTCCTTTGTTCATCCCAACTGCGTATAGTCGTGAGATATAACGATGTTAATATGTAGTTTCGAGAAAATGAGTTTCTACTGTTTTTGGTACACAGCATTGTTACAAACTTGTTTGGTTTCTTTTTTTTTTCTTTTTTTTTAGTTTAATCATATTTTCCACTATTAATTACTCATCTGCCGAACAGAATAGAACAAATTCAGTGAACGACATTTGTGACTGTCAGACTGGGGCCCTAAACTGATACTACATGAAGTGAATTAGATTAATGTCACCCGCAATCACGTTGCCATTGCTTATGCAAGCAAATGAATGATGAATATTCCGCTAAGAACTGTTTATACCATGAAAGTACTAAATATCCAAATTAAGTAATATAATATAAGGCACTTCATGGCACATTAACTTTGCTATGTTGATAAACACTGTAAGCATTACATAGACGTAGCAGAAGTTTATAGTTTAGTGGGATGGTTTCCATTTATTTCACATGCACTGATGCACTGTCATAAAATGTTTCCATATTTGGGGACATACTTCTGACATAAACAACACAAGCACTTATTATATGTTAGAAACTTAACCATGTAGTCTATGCGTTACAATAGAGTAAAATGGTGCAAGAATCATTTATGTGATACTGATTTTGTTTGGTTTGATTTTTATTTGGGTTAGTTTGTTTTTTTTGTTTTGTTTTTTTTTTTTTTTTTTTGTGATTTTCTAGTTTCTTGGAAAGAATTAATCCGTCGCGGCCATACATTGTAATTTGTACGATTTTGTTTGAATACCCTACCTCATCATCAGTGTGCGGGGTTTTTTCTACATGAAACATTTGAAAAGAGTCCATAACTTGGTCGCCATGTCTACGAAACCCCCCAACATGGACATCAATTATCCGTTTTTGGTCCATTTTTGGTAAATCATTTTCAAATTGGGAAACAACTGTAAGTGCCCTAATGCAAACGATACAGCCTATAAAGGTGTAAATGGACCAAAAAGGAATCGAACCATTAGCCCTGTAGGGGGGACATGTCTGACCATCAGTTGGACGCTTAAAGGTGCTTGCTCGAATGCAACTAACTGTCCATAAGCCAGCGTCTTCACACTCTGCAATGGTGCCAACTGTAGTTTCTCTGTCGCACATACACGTACAATATATTTCTCATCTAAAGTTGAACAACCTTCAATGAGTGACGTCTTGGCACCAAAACACACAAACATCTTGTCATTTTCGACACATTGGGATTAATGAGACGTACCATTAGTTGGTGCGTGTTTGGTGGTGGTGGTGGTGGTGGTGGTTGGGGTGGGGTGGGGTGGGGTGGGGGCGGTTACAAGGATACAGGATGTGGGATATGACCAAATGAAATTAGTTGCAGGTTGGAAAATGGTAAACATAGTCAAATAGATTTGTAAAATATGGTGTGTGATAAAATTGCAAACAAGCCGGAACATCAAAATGTGATCAAGAGAACCTCCATAAAACCACCTCTACGTTTACACCATTTTTGGTATCTAGCCTTCATAAAAAACGCGAATCAACGTAAAGATACCAGACTATGTATGGAGACCTCTTGAAGGCAGACTACTAATAGTCATACTAGAGATGTTCTAATGTAGGAAAATAACAAAACCTGAGGTTACGGTCTCTTGTTTCCTATACACACCCACTACACACATCAAGTCCAATCTGATTGGCTAATTCTCTGTGAATTGGAGTCCAGCAATTTACTTCAATGAAAACACTGAGGTGGTGATTAATGTCAGCTGAAATCCCAGCAGTCAATCAGGATTGGCGTGGTGAGTAGGTCACGGTAAGAAGAAACAACAACTTGCAAGCTCAGTCTGCATGTCAGTTACTAATGGAAAGCACATGACAATTTTGCCATGGTTATACGTATTCAGTGATGGGCTGTCCTATCATACGTGTATTATCAAATGCAAATGTGCTTATTCACAGTCGCAACTCACTGTGATATGCACTAGTGACGTTGTAAACACATCTTGACATTCTGTATCTTCCTCAAATTCCTGGGGAGCATACAGCAAAATGCAACCGGAGCACAGACTTATTTATCACTCACATTTGGGTTCACTCACCTGACCTGGACATGTAGTTACCATTATGCATGTTAGAGATAAGTTTGCTCAACACCCATCTACAGACCCAGCCGTGCGTATGCCCTATTTTCCAATAAGATATACATTGTATCATTGCATTCTACATTTTTACCATGCTTATTATAGCCTCATATCGTCGGTTCATGGGAATCTCTTACACTGCCCAAAATCATATAATTTTCATCACTAGTCTAGGACTGTGAAATGCCACCCTCATTGTCTATGACATTGTTTTGGGATGTCTGCTCTATTTCTCTGCTGTTGCTATCACCAACTGGAGCCTAATACACTCGCTCGTCAATCTGTCATTATAGAGACCTGTTCCACTTTCACTTGCCACTGACAGTGCAAAGGAATGTACAGTAGAAACTGTCCTTAGAACCACCACTGTAAAATATCACCATTCAGAAAGAGATCGCTGTGAACCTCTGCAAGAGACCACTTCTCTAATACGACCACTTAAATGTCGTCCAAAGGGTGGTCATATTGAAGGGGCTCTGTTGTATTTTAGGCTATCCCAAAGAACCATGCGTTATTAAGTTAATGACCTAGATACACTACCATTATCATCACATAGTTTACAGTCGTGTGACGTTAGCTATCTTTTATTGAAGAAAGCTTTATTTTTTTTTTTTTATTTTTTTTTTTACATTTTTGTTACGGTGGCCGGATATCTAAAAGAAATTATGATTATGAATACAATTAATCTTTTTTCCGCGTGGCTGATATACACAATATAATACAAATAAAAGCAAAGTACGGAAAGTATAAAGCCTTAAACTAGTTATATAGTGCATGTATTCAGAAGACTTGTTTAAACGTATGACATTTACAGGTACATATATCTATCCTAGCATAGTTTCAATGTTTATGTTTTTGTTGTCATATTTCAAGACGGCCCAGAATCTTTGCTGACCTAGAAAATGGAATAATAAATATGCACAGTACTTACCACTTGGTATATTTCCAATATTTATCCCAGTATCTGGAGACTATAGTCCACCACCTGCTTAAACGAACCTTGTTGAATTTCAATGCGTATTTGAGACCAACTATTGCCACAATCGTACAGAATATAGCTATCAAGCCAACCGACTGGTCAAAGTTAGTGGCCACGACGTAGATAAAGAATATATCAAACAGAATGAACACCAATCCAAACAAGCCATACTTGAACCACTTTTTCTTGCTTTTAAAGAATCGAACCAGGGCACCATGGGTTTTGTCAACGCAACGTGAACATCTCGTCTCGACAAATTCCTCATCTTCAAAAATCACACCACCGGGCGCATTCGATTTGCAATCGCAAATATCGTACGTAATAATGGTATCCCTGGAGGGAATTCCCTTCAGAGTCGGTTCCACTGAAGGGGTATTTTCCCGGTTTCCTGGCGGCGTTTCGCTTGATTGGCTGTCATTGTTGTTATTTCCTATTTCTATTATTTCTGACCCATTTTCAGATTTTACTTCAACAGGGGGTGTATTAGTTAGATCCGTGTGAATTTCACCACTGTCTCTCTGGTATCCTGGGTTATCCGTGGCAGTTTTATCTTTGCCGCCCAATGTCTCATCCTCTTTTGGCTCTTTTAGCATGATCTCCATTTCGGTTGCTGTCGTCTCTGTTTCTGTGGTTACGTTCCGCATACCAACTATTTTAAAGCACACCATACGATACCGTTACCTTAAAAAGTTGACCTTTTTTACCAAAAAAGTAGAGCAGATATTCAGTTAGAAATTTTGTACAGCCGAACAGATAGCACTTTAAAAACTCTAAAATTCAAACGATAAAGTGTGGTGCTTGCGAAGTATTCCATTTTATGACGGTGCAAATCACATCTGATTTGATAATATTAGTCCATGATCTTTTATTTATTGTCAAAAAGCCTTTCATTTCTCAATGACAAAATCTCCAATGGAGAGACCTTTACATGCATGAACTTCCGTCCATGTCTATTTATCACTTCTAATCCCATGTGAAAACAAAATATCTGCTATTATATTGTGCGTAAAGAAAGTATAAACCAAATGCCATGTATTCTAGTATAGTAATGAATTTTGATTATATTCATGACAGTGAACTAGCTAACTGAACACACTTCTTTCTATGAAGATTCTATTCTATCAAGTATCCATCCAACACTTCAATAGAATGGGATTTTAGCTACATTAAATCCCACATACGTCACAGATGAAATGCACACGCTTGCACAACTGTCCTCACCCTTAATCTGGACTTCTTCATGTCACACAATGACATCCTTTCCACTTCGGACAACTGTTACACCACAATTCACAAAGGACATTCGCATTGCATAGCCCCAAGAAGCATACTCAAACTAATTGGCTGGAAAAATGATCTCAACACAGAATTTCTAAAGTAAACACGTAAAAAATCAGAGATGTATCTCTTCTTTCACACAAAAGAAACACTGCTTTTCGTGTTAGACGCGGAAGAACATGTTTGGCTACAGTTGGAAAATCGTTTGAGTCGCGACTTTGACAATCTGTCTTCCATCGCTCGCTCGTTCAAACCGACTCAGCGCGTGTTGAGGAAGGATCAAGAATTATTTCGGGGAGGGGTCTATGAAATCGAGGTGAGGGTCATTCATTACTGAAAAGTGTTTATAAGTGTGTCCGGGGGTGGGGGTGGGGGTGGGGGTGGGGGGGTCGCTCAGTTTAAAGTTGTGGCAAAGGGAGTGTCGCAGGCTTAATATTTGACATACGTAAAACTTGAAAATTTCCACAATTGTTAGCAATTTATTCAATAACCGCTCATTCATTCTATTAGATTTTTATTGAGGTGGGGATCATCATCCACTATATACCTAGGGTCACTTTATTTTCTACTGAGCTCGCTGGCAATTCCCCACCCCCCTTTCCCCCAGTAGTATTTGAACCGTCTCTCAGAGCGTGTTAACGTTTGGTAGATACTCTCACGTATCTGTCCAACATTGTTTATATTTATTTTGTACTGTCGAAAAGCGGACAAGGAATGCGGTGAACGACCCATGAATTTTAAGTTCATTTTTTGGTGCAAGAGAATTAGTTTTATGTAGAAAAAATGTGTACTTGTAATTTTGTGTAGACACGCTTCATATGCATGAAGTGTCACATGACCATTTTGATACGTGAATTTAATCTAATTTCATACTGTTTGCTTCCATGAGTATTTTACTTTATATTTGAGCGTCTCATATTTAATGAAAATAACAAGAAGTATTTCTATGGAATGGCACCAACATAATAAGGATGGTCGAGTGGTCTAGTGCCCCTACGTGAAGTGCTTGGTGAATGTGTGCCGCAGTTGTAGTGATACAGGGGTCGAGTCCCAGCATTGACTATGTGATACAGCCCCATGGACTTGGAGCAATAATCATCTATGCTCAGTCCCATTAATAACAATATATCCATACATAGAATAAAACACTCCAGCTTTCTGATAGCACATGTAGTCGATTGTGAATTGCACTCACTCGAGAAGTCAAATACAGCAAGCGTACATACATTCTATGATCTAACGACCCAACCTTAGCACATACCATTGACCATAAGCCCCAGGCAGACGATTCTTCACATCATAAACAACACGACTGCAACGAGACAACGAGCATGTAAACAATGGTTACAATTGAGTAAAACCGCCATTTAAAACCACCTCTCTTTTGAGTTCACCACCTCTATAATAAGACTATTTCTCGTGGTACCAAACCTCTGTAACGAGACCAGTATAAACCTTCATACAGCGATCTTCTCTCTATTTAGACCACTTGAAGTCAGCCTCTTTGGTAGTCTTACCATAAAGATTCTACTGGTTTACAAGTCATTCCGCTTGTGTCTGACCTATAGCGTTCCAATCTAATCGTAGTAGCAGCAGCATTCGTGAACACGGCCATTAAAATTCTACGCCATTAAAAAGACTGACAGGAAATAAGTATCTGGATGCGCCTTCGTGTTTGTGTTACAGATTTCCAGGTTTTCAGGGTGTGAACATTTGACTTCCTGGTACCAACTGAGTTTTCACAAACGAGCTATTACGTAACACCGGCGAAATGCCAAACTCGTAAATGAAAGAAATTGCCATTCCGTTTTTTGTGTGGGTGAGTTTCTGTTTTCTTCTTTTTGTATGCGGTACTTATCCATATTCAAATGTAGCAGACAGTGTGCACGCAACAAACTGTAAATAGAATTAGTATGTGCAATTCTTAAAATGCCCCCACCCCTCCCCTACCACCACAACTACCACGACCACCACCTCCCAACAAAAAAGGTACACGCGTAAAAAAAGGCTACACGCACCCAATTATGATAACAACTTCATAACTTCAAATGAAAGTGAATATTTGTTTGTTCAGTGTTGTAAGAGTAACAGATATCTCAGCGTGAAGGAAATCATACCTAGATTGATATCTCGTACAAATATCACGTACGCCCGATCGGTTTTGATCTGTCAATTTAACGTTTTGTCGCCTGCGTGTCAGCAAGAAAACGAAACGTTCACACAACAGTTGAAATGTTTTTCGGCAATATCAATGTTACAGTTTAACAGTGGTTTGAATCAAATGCACCAGCATCATTGCTTGTGTACATAAACTACTAGTAATACACTGTCACCGAGGACACTATTGTGTGTGTGTGTGCGCGTGCATGCGCGCGTGCGTGCGTGCGCGCGCGCGCGTGTGAGTGATGGTAGACTGGCAAAACAATGGAAAGCCGTGGAATCGAACTCACGATCTCGTGATACACTACGGACCGCATATTCAAGTCAAGCGCCTTATCCATTCGACCAACTTTCCCACACGTTCGAGCCGTCACAGTTTTCATACTTGGAGACAGTCAGCCACTAATCCCTTCCGGGATTACTAGTTCTGCTGATGCCGAGTGCGTGGGGCCGCCAAGACCCTTGGAGGCAGCACTCCCGTTGATTGACAGCGCTATCATGTCGTGTCTATTTCTGTCTATCCCTTGTCATCTAATATTTAAACTCGAACCTTTTTCACCACCCCCTCCCCGCCCCCTCCAGTTGCACGTACCACACTTGACAGCAAGTCGCCGTGCTGTAGCCCATTTTCTTTACACTTTTACCTTTGTAAACGTTTTGCACTGACTATACATGTATATGTCTGAAATAGATTATGAGGTCTGCACCATACTTTCCACACGTGTTGCCTTTTTACCATATACCATGGTACAACACTCTGTGTTGGAGGGGGGGTTTGCACGTCACTGTTATCCACCCCACAGTATTTACCATTACTATTTAGACAACTATTTTTTATAGCTTTCGTCAGATCGAAACAAAATATATCTACGAGTAGTTTGTCGCGAAAGCAAAAATCGGTTTGGCGTTAGCTAGATCTATTTGCAATTTTAAGCATTCTTCTCCTAAATAAATCTCCAGCATATTCTTTTTTATTTCATATTTCTAACCATGTCTTTTCACCCAACCGAAGGTTAGGTTGTCCCATCATTTTTGTGTGATAAATTGATAAATGACACAGTAGACTGGGATGTGTCTTTTGAATATATTTATACCTTTTTACTCTTTCTTTGCATGCATTTGTTTCCATTAGAACGTACTAATATACACATCATGATCTCCACAAACGCTGTACTGATGCTGATACATGTGTTCCTGACCACCGCCTACATGTATCTATCGTTGGCCTTGCTATAAACTGCTTAACAACATGCTTTCTGGACGACTATTATTACAGCAGCGATTATTTACAGGCGTCTGGTCATTCTAGACTCAGGTCAGCTGTGTAATCATGTTCACAGCTGGCCATAGTACTTAACATAATCTGAAAGAGGGCGTTGATTGTCATCATGATAATATTGACGTTTAGAGGAGATCACATTAATGTACAGTAGAATTAACTCTCTGTTAAGACGACACTGGAAAACGGCATCACATGGTCTCAGTAGGGAAATCATCTTTTTAGGGAGTTTCGTGGTGGGCTCTTTATTAAATCTAAGAACGTTGTTAATTGGTCTATTTATATCGGTGATCTCAGTAGGGAGGTGATCTATTTTGATGATGGTCTCTTTATTGAAGGGTAGGGTCTAATAAAATTGGTCTTATTAAAGAACTGGTCTCTACATAGAAGTGCTCACGATTGGAGGTTATGCAGATAAAATAAGATTTATCATTACATATTCGAAATAGATTAAAATTTGTAGGTAAATGTGTAAGCATTTGTCGTACACATTGATTTGGTGTTGGTTTTGACAATACAATCGAACGCAAAAAAATTAATAGTGAACGCAGTTTTCACTAATGATTAGAACTCATTTTACAAGCAAAGAAATTAGAGGTTATGATATAACAAAATACTATATTAGATCACAATGTAAGTGTTCTATTCAATTATCTTCCCTACAACATGCTTACAAGCCGCGTTTTGTGAGAATTTGCAATATTCGCCGAGTATAAACTTTCTTTCGCATACACATACTGAGCACCAACTCCGTATTTAACGCTGAAATGGGATTTTCACCGTGAAAAGGGGATTAGTGTACACTTTTTGGTACTATATATTTTGATATTGTTGATACTGTGTCTGGTATTGTACAATCATTTAAACACAACTTTTTGTTGGTTGAACACACGATCTTTTAAATCGTATCCAAACAATTAGTTTCATTAAAAGAACATCCCACCATGTCTAACTTGAATGAACCAATGGACGATGGAAATACTGCACACAATAAACTTGATAATGATGAAAAAGTGAAGTCGGAAAAGGCTAATTTCGATGGCGAAAAAACGGGAGACTCTCCAGAAAAGATTATAATACAATCGTGTCCAGCAAATAGTCCCTCCTCGTCTCCATCAGACAGTAACGTAAGTTAAAAAATTGATACTATATATTGTAACACTATTGTGTGATTGTACAGTAGACCCTCGTTATCTTAATATTGCTGATTTTGATTTTACTGTTCTAAGAACTTATATTGATGTTTTATTTACCTTAATTTTTTAGTATGAACACACATTACTACAATATGTGGTTATCGCAAGAGGTGGTTATCTGTAATGTTGGCCAAAGGAACGATCATAAATAGTGATACAGGGGGAGGTCGTCCAAAAAGGTGTGAGGGGGGAGTCTTCCAGCATTTCTAATTCGTTTTTTGGGGGGGGGGGTCGCTGAACTTTTTTCATACTACAGTATATTTTTTTCAAATATTTTCTTTTAGCAATTGTCAAAAATGCAATAACTATGTAGAGGACTTTTGCTTTATCGGTGCGAGGGCGGTCACTCAACTTTTTAAGATGTTGATGTTGATAAGCCCCCACCCCGGTATGATTATTTATGATCATTCCCTAACAGTTAGAGATACTTGTAGGGGTATGGAAAAGTGTAACCATTAATCAAGTGTAAATGTAAATGTGGTGGTTATAGTCATGATGCTAATGTGCTCACAACTTTACATTTTACACTAGGTTATTGGCACACTCCGTGATCAGCAATTGATCATTCTCATATATTTGCATCGGCACCACATTCAGCGCACAATGCTAATCACTCATGCACGCACTCACACACTCTTTCAACCCAATGCCTATTCATGAATAATTTTAGTAACATGTAGGCGACCGGAGAATGAAAAGGTGTCCCAAATTGATATGTGTCCATTATTTGTCTCTCCATAGTGAGGTTTAACTGCATAACCTATGATTGTCTCATATTACAATTGTGTAACCATAAAAACAATTTTATAAAAATCAAATATGCCAAGGCTTCTTTCTTCCTCATTAATTTTTATATACAGGATTCTTACTTAATCATTCAGATAGGACCCACTCTGGTTCACTTAAATGTAGTTGAGAAATGCTTGCCAATTGCTTGTTTTCAGAAAATTACAAACAGAATGTCGGTTTTACTGAAATTTATATTCGGTAATTGTTTTAATCCGCAGGTTGAAGAAAACAAAATAACAAATCTGCCTATGGTCAGGGAAAAACTGTCTGAATTCAACGAATATGAAAATAATGTAAAGTCTGCAGAAACGTCTGCAGAAACGTCTGCAGAAACGTCTGCAGAAACGTCTGCAGAAACGTCTGCAGAAACGTCTGCAGAAACGTCTGCAGAAACGTCTGCAGAAACGTCTGCAGAAACGTCGGCAGAAACGTCGGCAGAAACGTCGGCAGAAACGTCGGCAGAAACGTCGGCAGAAACGTCGGCAGAAACGTCGGCAGAAACGTCGGCAGAAACGTCGGCAGAAAGCAGAAACGTTCGGCAGAAACGCCGGCAGAAACGCGTTGCAAACGTCTGCAGAAACGTCGGCAGAAACGTCGGCAGAAACGTCGGCAGAAACGTCGGCAGAAACGTCGGCAGAAACGTCGGCAGAAAACGTCGGCAGAAACGTCGGCAGAAACGTCGGCAGAAACGTCGGCAGAAACGTCGGCAAAAAGGTCTCCACAAAGGTCTCCACAAAGGTCTCCACAAAGGTCTCCACAAAGGTCTCCACAAAGGTCTCCACAAAGGTCTCCACAAAGGTCTCCACAAAGGTCTCCACAAAGGTCTCCACAAAGGTCTCCACAAAGGTCTCCACAAAGGTCTCCACAAAGGTCTTCAGAAAGGTCTTCAGAAAGGTCTTCAGAAAGGTCTTCAGAAAAGTCGCCAGAAAGGTCTTCAGAAAAGTCGCCAGAAAAGTCTCTAGAAAAGATTTCTACTGTGTCACCATCAGTGAAGGATAACATCGAAGTAAGCTTGAAACTTTTCAATTAGTGTTTCATATTCACTATCGTGTTATTGTGCTATTACAAAGAATTCTCACTTTTTAGCATTTGAGGCTCTAATAAAATATGTAAATTCATAAAGATTGAACAGTTATTGCAAACAAAATCTGTTCAGTTGTACCCCAGTACATGTTGATTTTGTAATTGTTCTAATCCAAAGGTTGAAATATCTGAGGTCAACATTATCAAAAATAAAGTGAAGTCTCCAGAAGAGGTCCCAGAAAACATCTCTTCTGTGTCAACTTTAGTGAAGGACAAGAATAAAGTAAGTTTGAAAGTTATCCTTCAGTTTTGTCATTTACTATTATGTCATTGTGCAATTGCAATATGTACGTTTGAAACTGAGGCTATACAAAAATATGTAGATTCATAAAGATTGACCAGTTATTGAGACTTTGTATACTCTGCTAGACTACTCACTAATTTTTCAATCTACAATGTATGAATGGAATGCATGAATTTCTGATGAATTTTATTCTGTTATAGCTTTAAAATCTTCCAACATCTGCAAAATTTCCATAAGTATGTTCTGTACACATTTCTAGTTAGCTTCATTAATTCTTTCGATTTCATGAGTTAGGTGAATCAGGGAAACTCTTTTACAATAGATTTAAAAAAGACCAACCTATTTTTCATGCATATGTACAGATGAAAGGATGGTGGATGGCATCAGCGAAAAAGTTTCTCCCATAACCTAAAATTTGCAGACATTTATCTTTATACAATTATTGAAAACTGTAATATCTTATTTATAATATACATGTATATGGAAATACAATAATGTAGATGTTTTGCTAAATGGATCGACTATATCTGGATATCCATTTTTCGGATGATTTTATGTGACATTCTCCCATGTTTATTGAAAATACTTTATTTTGATTGGCTAAGAATAGGTATAAAAAACATTCTACACTACAAAGTTTAAGACCATAGGCGGTCGCATCAGTACACTAAATTGTTATTAGCCCTATGACTATATAATTGAGAAAAATAAATTTGAAAGAAAGGTATCAAACAGACATTAAAAAATTCTCCTACCCTGACGAATTTTGTTTCATCTCATTCTATAGTTTGACCTTTTCTTAAAACAGCACAATATTGGCTGTGACACCACCCAAGTACCTAATAATTAATCATTTTATGTATAAATTATCACAGTGAACAAAGATTTCCACACGGTTCAGGAAGTTATGTGTGTCTCTTTACACAGCCCTTCATTCTTTGAGAGCCTTTCACCGAAAGTCGGTGAGTGGCTGTGAAAGAGATCAGTTCATGTTTTAAAACCGCCTTTCAGCTAAGGCGCACTCTTTGACACAAAACTATCTGATTTGGTTTTTGCTTAAGTGATCATATAATTACTCAATAAAGTGACTATAATCATTAATTTATAGTGCTTCTTTATCCTTTTGGATAAAATGTGACTTGGGACCTATAATTGTGGGTTTGCATAGTGCCAAATTTTTAGTGGAGATTTCTGTTCGCATTATTACAAATTTCACGTGAGACACCTATTCCGATTCCGGATCTTAGAGGAAACTGTAGCTCAAATGTAAATATTGCCAAATTTTTCAAACAAAATGATGATTATCTAAGTCTTTGATTAGTGCCAGTGTTTTTGACTGATGAACTTTTAAGTAGTTTGATTCAGAGAACAATATGATGATAGAAGATTGCGTGGTAAAAAAATCTGTTTGTTACCTTGTCATTCTTTAAATAAATTCTCTTTTCAACTCCCTAAGTTTAGCATAGTAAAGTCTCTTGATGCGAGCGCCTGTGTTTAAGACCAAATATGATAAGTAAACATCTTTACCTGAAACATTTGAAAAGATAATGGACAATTGCATTGCAACAATCAGGACATGCAGGTTTCTTTGCAGGTTCTGTGCATGATCTTAAGCCCACTAAGAGCCAGCAAACCAAATAAATTTAGGTTTAAATTCTGCACCCCATCCACATAATAATTTCAAACCCACACCTGCACATGTAGTAAAAGTTACAAATCAGCCCGCAAATTCAAGGGTGCAGATGCGGGACCCATGTGCTGCGGGGTCCCGCACAGGACTGATCTGTATGGATACGTAATAACACAAGTACATATGTAGTTCTATACAATGGCGCCATTTTGTAAAGTGGAAAAATATTCCCGTCTTTCAAGCCACTGTCTTTGCATTTTGATACACATTTACTGGCACTTCCCATTCTCATTTGTATACAGTATATACATATTACCAAAATCATTACAAAATTATCATTCTTATTGTCTCCAATGTAGTTGACAATTTTATTTTAAAAACATTCAGTCAAATGAAGTATGATCGTTTTCATTGAAGTATATAGATATTCTGCGTTCCAACTATTTGCTAATTGTTTTTCTTCTCAGGTTGAAGAAGCTAAAGGAGTGACTGTCACACCTATAGCCAGCGCTAAAAAATCTGATTTCCTGCATGCATCTCAAAAGATAGAACATACAGCCAAAAATGAAACTGTGGATATGAAAATTGTGAAGACCTCCAAAGAAAAACCAAAGTCTTCTGTAAGTAATGCACAAGGGGAGGAGATTTCAACAGATGAAATGTCTGCTAAAATTGAAAGTTCAAAGAGCAACCATCAATCAGGGCAAAGGTATAAAGACTACCAGGGTTTGGAGAAGATAAAAAGTTCAAAGTATGAAAAACCGCAGCAAGACATGAAGTATGCAATCCTTGAAGAGTACTGCACATGTAAAACAATGATTGACGATGAAATGGGAAAATTTGAAGCTAAACACATCCGTGTAAGCAATGATATAAATGCTCAATATCTGAGAATAACAGACAAATACCGCTATTTGCACAATCAAATGGATGATTATAGAAAAAACAGCCTGGTAATCAAAGGCTTGGCAGAAACTGGTAGACAGATTAGTGATACAGTTGCAGCAAAGAACTTTCTTCGTCATAACTTTCAAGTTGACATACAAGTTACAACATGTCATAGATTGGGCAACAAACATAATTCGAACTTCAACGGTGTTATAAAAAGACCTCTTATGATTCAAATAGCCAATTCAAGCATGAAACATATGATTCTGCAAAATGCAAAGAAATGTAAAGATCAGGGCATCACTCTAGAACCATATTTTTCTCAAGAAATCAACAGTCGACGTAGTGAGCTCAGAATTATGAAAAACTACTTGGAGAAGATGGAAAACTTTAAATGTACTCTTAGAGAAGATCAGTTGTTCATCAGTGAAAATGGAGAAAATGAACTAAAATGCACTCTTGAATCACCAGAGCTAGATCGCTATAGAAGTGATTTTGAAATAGCTATGAAAAGGCGCAATGATAAGATGCTGTTTTTTAACGGCCCTTTGAGTCCGCTGAGCAATCAATTCAGATGCGGTTTGGAGATTGATGGAAAGATTTACAACTGCGTAGAACAATATTATCATGCTGAGAGGGCCAGGCTGGTGGGCAATGAAATTCTGCGTATGACAATTCTTGAAACATCCAATTCAAATGAACTGAAAAGATTAGCATCTAAGCTACCAAAGATGGAAGAAAGAGACATGCCAATGACACTAATGTCAAGAGCCATTGAAGCAAAGTTTAGATTGCCATATTTCAATAAATACATTCAAGAATTGCCAGAATTAATGCTGGTCTTTGCCGATAAGGATCAATTTTGGGGATGTGGGTTGAATCTTGATAGTAAAGGTATTTTTGATCAGTTTAATTGGACTGGGGAGAATAGGGTTGGAGAAATTTTGATGCATACACGCAACCGGATTCTGGAAGGACATCTATGAATAGAAAAGTTTATCTAGAAATTTGCTTCGTGATGGCTTACTACTTCTTTTCGTACATTTAATTTAAACTTTCATAAGGTTGAGTTCATTTATCCCAGACTGTCCTGGTGGTTTTCATAGCTGTTCATAAGGCTGGATTCATTTATTATAGAACTACTCCAATCAAAGATTTGTTCAGCAGTTTCCTTATCATTTTTGTTTAATTTGTATTGTGGTACATTGTGAAAAAAGCTGAAGTCTGTGACCTTATGGTCTCATTTAAATAGTATTTCATTTTTGATTTATAATTGTTCAGTTGTGTATGTTGCTAAAAATAAACTAAGTTTTTGTTCAAAAATGCTAGATTTCAGAGTTCTCTTATTTGTTTGCATTGTGATAGACTGTCCTGGTGGTTTTCATTGAAATAGAGCCAAAACCGAGCCTTCAACTGTTCACAAACACACTTTTTCCATCATTTAACCATAATCTTTTTCTACTATTCATTTGTTCTATTTCTTAGGTAGAAGCAGAAAACGAAAAAGTGAAAGCCAGTGATGAAATATCCGTTCTGTCTCAAAAGATCGACAAAAATAAACTGGAATGTGAAAATGTGGACAAGTTTCCAGCTATACCTGAAATGTGCGAAAATAATGCATCTTGTGACACTGTTTCTGTGAGTGGGACAATTGAAGAGGATGTTATGGACATAGACTTGGTATCTATAAAAGAAGAAATATCATCTTCATTTTGTGAGAAAGATGAGGCCAGTGATACAAATAGTGATGATGACAAATTAGATTCTCAATCTGAAGAAGCAGAAATGAAACAAGAAAAACATTCCAAACAAGAACATGAAGAGCAAAAATTTATGCGTGAAAGGCTTGAAGAACAATTTAGACCTATCATTCAAGATAAGATTCAAGAAATTGAAAGAAAGTACATGATAGCAAACAACGAAGCTTTGAAGGCTCAATTTCTATGCTTTGCTGAAAAATATAAAAGTGTAGAAAATATATTAAGAAAAGTCATAGACAATGATAGACAAGATGGTATTATCATCAAAGGCCTACAGGAATCTGAAGTCAACGTTAGTGATAAAGCAAGAGTGAAGGAAATGCTTCTTCATATACAAGCAATTGATGGTGATACACAGATTGTAAGCTGTCGCAGATTCGGTAGTAAGAAAAATCACCCTAATGCTTGTCGACCTTTAATGATCAAAGTAGCATCATCAGATATGAAATTAAGAATTCTGCAAAAAGCAAGGAAACTGAGAGGTGACTCTAAGTACGGCCATGTATACATATCCAAGTGGTATTCAGAAGAAACTTCAAACCGACACCAAGAGCTTCGATTTCTGAAAAACTTCTTGGTCAAGAACAAGCAGATTCAATGTAATCTTGTGGGAGATGTGTTGTATGTCGATTTAAAAGGTCAGAGAAGGTCCGTGAAATATACCCTTGAATCGCCAGGACTAGATGAATATAGAAGTGATTTTGAGAAGTACACGAAGAGGCGAAATGACCAAAGGCTTCTTTTCGATGGTCCTATCAGTCCTTTGAGCAATCTCTTCAAATGTTACTTTGAAGAGGATGGAATTATCTACAATAGCGTGGAGCAATATTTCCAAGCTGAAAAGGCAAGGTGTTTTGGAAAAGCAGATATTCAAGCACTGATACTTGAAACTTCAGATCCCATAAAGCAAAGAAAAATAGGATCTAGCATCCGTGAAAACAGAGAATGGAGGGGTGATGATGTAGCGGGCATCATGAGAAAAGCCATAGAAGCCAAGTTTAGATTGCCGTACCTTAACAAATATTTGACAGAATTGCCAGAGACATTGGAGTTTTTGTATGCCAATCCAAGAGATGATTACTGGGGATGCGGATTGAATATACGTGGTGAAGGTGTTTTACAAAGTGAATACAGAGGCTTAAACATCCTTGGAGACTTATTGAAGGAAACGCGATCATTACTGAAACCATCCAAATAAACATATAGAATCAACAAAGTAATCTGCCAGAGACTTTGCTTAGAAAAGACTGCTTTTAAATGTTTTTAGAAATTGGTGAAGGGTTAATTTATTCAATAGTGTATGTATTTGAAATGATTTAATAAGTTTTCAGCATAGAACTGATTTATAGAAAATTATTTGTAAAACTTGTTTTGTAGTTTATAGTACAAATTACTGCTAATTCTTTGTGAAAAAAGTACATTATTTTAATGATTTAATAAAATGTTTTTATCTGCACGCTGCTTTGTTTCTATGTCCGTTTGCGTTATGACTCGACTGACTGTACCGGCGTGTTACTAAAAAGTAATCTGTTTACCCTTTAGAAATATTAAAATTGCATTGAAATAGAACTCCGCTTAAATCATTTTGGGTATCCAGTTTCTCTTTTACTTTGGTACCATATGCCAACATATCAATTTGGGATTCCCAATTGTCAAATGTGTTAAGGATACATAGTCTAAAGATCCCGAGTATGACAGACTACCAACTTTCTGATATTTTAATTAAATCGTACACTTCTTGCCGTTTGAATGTCCCCTGCATTAGCATGGGAAATAATGTTCTGAAGTTTTAGTCTTAGGGAGTGAGAATTAGTATTTGAAATTAAAAATCTTGCGTGGCAAACTTTTAAACGTGATTGAGGATGAAAATACGTTTGCATTGTGACCCATAGAGGACCAGTCGCTAAAACCGGCCATTCACGTATTTAATTGGGGATACAAAATGTAAAACTTTACATCCAAACATTATCTACCCTGATATAGTGATGCATTGATAACACCAATTAATTCTTTTTAAAATTACTTTTTATTTAATAAAGTGACCTTTTTAAAATTTTAATGTCACCTAAACAATAAACTCGCTGATTGTGTGCATGGCTGACCAAGTCCGTTTGATGCTCTAGACAGAATTTGTCCACACCAGCTGTGTACCACACTGCACGGATGCCGCCGGTTCAGGGGTTGTATGCCAAATAAAGCTTCAAATATAATAGGAAACGTTTTGGGACGTAACTATTTCAAGTACAATAGTATTTTAAAGTAAATGAGATGCTATTTTTCCATGTATGTTTTTTTATGTAACGGCAGAATATTGTTAAACGAAAGATTTAAAACCTTTATTCCGCTTAATTCATTTTCACTAACTTACTAGTTGAAAGGCACGAAATATGTGCTGATTGGTAATTGAAGACCCCGCCCTGTGACTAAGAAGATGAAAAGTAATGGGGAAATTTCATATAAAATATTGAAAAATAAGTAATTATAGACTTCTTTCATAAAATGCGAGAACTATGCCCGCCTCTCAAATTATGGACTGCCACCAGTATCTATAGACACTGGACATTAAACTACCAAATTGCTTGAGGTTGTGAGTTCCTGGTATTTGCAAGAACTTGATATAATGAGTTTCTACGCCAATGACATGAACTCTACATGCAAATTCATCAGTGATAACTCGGCATTTAAAAACCTTAATTGCAACAAAACTATTAAAAAAAAAGAAATTATAAACACAAGAAATAAAATCCCAATAAAACTCTAAATAAAATATACGGACACCCCAAATGTTGGAAGTAAATCCAATGTTTTTACTAGCAATAAAAATATCGTCAGCAAATAAATCATTCCCTTGCCGTGTCGTCCGGAGGAGCATAGTGTTCCTTGGCACGCATGAAGCTTGGAGTGGTTAGATGCGCCAGCCCCTTAATTGTTGTCACCCAAGACAAAACTGCTGTCCATCTTAGCAATTTTACAATCCCACTAATTGAAACTTTGCGTGGGAAGTGTAGCTGGTTTCCAACTTGTCAGCGGCGAAGGATTTTTGTGGTCCGATTTTTAGCGCCACTATGTCCCAAGTGTTCGACGAAGGTGTCGTTAAAAAGCACTGATTTACGTTTGTGTCCGACTTGTCGCAGAATTACAGGTTATGGTTTGGGAACGACATCTACGCGTATACATATAGGTGTTTTGGGTGACGTAAATGAAAATATTTGCTGTAATCATTTTGAATTTATTTTTCATACTGTTGGACTAATTTTGAGTGACCAAAATCATATTTCAATGCTCTATCATAATCCAATGCAGCTTTAGTTAGTTTAATTAATAATGAAGGAAAAACATTTAAAAGCAAACAGCAATAATAGTATATTTTATTATTTGAAATCGTGATGTACTTTTCTAGGTTTGTTATATTCAATTTACATGTAGTGGAACAAAGCAAAGGGTTTTCACTGTGTTTATAAATTGAAATCAATAAATGCTGGTTTACCGAAACTTTTTTCATTCTACATTGCTGCAATCCATATGGGGAAATATAACGCTTGTCAATTATATTAGACAGTTTGGATCTGTTTGCGCTTATTTATATGATCTTCACATGGTTTGGGTCCATCGTTCGATCCAGGTTATTGAAAGAATGGTTTCACTAACGATGCGACAGTTTAAATAATCAGTAATGCCAATATAACAAGGGTTTTAAAAATGTAAGAACCTGCAGATTCTGCTGTTAAATATAAAGATATAAAAAAAATCTCTGAAATATGAGTAGACGTTCTTAATCTAGTTTTGTAGAGGGTGAAGTATGATGTGTATAGAATAATATGGAGTAATAATTAAAGTTCGGCTGTCTTTATTTTTTACAGAAGTCCGTATTATTCCATTGCCCTATAGCAACCTACGACAGACCTACTGACACAGAATAGTTTTTAGAATTATTCCTTGCAAGAGTAGCGCACGCACTAGCCTATAATAAAGATTGTTGCCATTCAATTGATAATTGAGCACGTGAAATTTGAACTATATTCATACCTACGATTTTAAACTCTGGACTCAATTACTGTTTCCCCGTCTATATTACAGTTATTATCACCTCCAACATATTCAATGTTGGACTTACCCCAAGAATACAGAAGAGCCTTGTTAATTAGATATTGCTTTAAACATGAAGATTCCATTATAACGAGGTTAGTTTCATTCCCCTTCAACTCTATGTACATAATGATCAGCATAGCATATGTTGGTTATCTCGAATATCGGCTATTGTGAGAATTCAACTGATAGCCTCACAGCTTTGAGATAACAAGGTCCTACTGTAATGCTCCTTGCACGTCCATGACCCGTGTGGATGTGGGCCACTCGGTGCACGGCACGATAAATATGTTCCACGCTGTTTGTTACTGGTAGTTTATTATTAGATATAAATACTCGTATATATTACTTTCTTCTACCGCCCATGGTGGTCTTATGCTATTACACTGGGTCAAAAACGTAAAAATGCAAGTGAGCACGAATTCTATGCGGTCGCAATTCACTGTTGCCGTGCGTTAGCCACAGTTGAAATCCATACCAGGATATTTGCGTCTTGTCTTTCTCAACTCCCCGGGGAGTATCATTTCTATGCATCAATTGTGTTCCATTACTCACATAAGCATTCACTCGCATGACCTGTACTTGTTTAATCTGTAGAGATACCACGGATTGTTTAGATCATTAATTGATCTCTGCATTAAATGTTTAGAAAACGTGTTATTTATGTGACCACGGAGCACGAACTCAATATACCTGATTGTATTTATCATTGTTAAACACAGGTTTACCAGTAGCAATGAAAATAGTCTCACACAAAAAACAAAGAAGCTAGTCTACAAAACTACTGGCAATTTCGGGCAATCTTCAACGAATTCGGACATCAAATCACACTGTATTGCCCTCAAATAAGTAAGTATTCCCTATAAGCCGCTCGCATCTCTCCAATTTCACCTGGAGCTCCATCTCAAGTGTCGTCTGTTATGCAGTATCTTCTATTTCCTGCACATAATCTTCGTCTCCGCCTTAGCACGTGACTATCATTTATAAGTTCACGTTACCAAACGAAAAATCCACCGACGTGTCCAGAGGCGATTTTACCGTCTACGCCAAACAAAATATAGGTGTTGGAAAAACGGGCTCTCTTTGAAGCTACCGGATATAGATTACCGCTGAGAACTGTTCGTGTACACGTACAGCATTCCGTGCGGCAAAGACCCTCCTCCATAAAGAGACCACCTGTGTCGTGTAAAACAGAACCATTTTCTTGGCGATCTCAAAACTTTTTTTTTCTCAAGAAAGACCACGCACGCACCTCGACAAAAGACCACCTCTTTAATGAGCAAGTCCCAAACGGCAGCCTACTTGGAGGCGCTAAAATATACATACACGAACTTAGTGCAGCAACGTGCGACGAAATATCTCCCACTCCGCAAACAACCCAAAGACAGGTAAAATAACTGCGGCACTCTGACGCTGAGCGATAATATGAGCTTTTGAGCGATAATGGAGGACGACGTGTTATGATGAAATATCCCGCCTCTCCTGGATACGCAATTATGAGAGCGGGAAATTATAGGGAAGGTGCTTTTGTGCTGAGTGCGCTCGATAGAACATGTCTGTGGTGGCTGCCGCCCTTGGTGCGTGGTCCTATACGCTCAGTGTTTCTGTGGCTGATTTTCTCTTTTCTTTTTTTTCTTTTTACGGTTCTGGTTTATTTTTTATTTTTTATTTTTTGCTCTTCTGTGAAATAGTTGTATGGATTCCTGCTTGATTCATTGTTTTTTTTTAAAGTTTTTTATGGTTGCAGGTTCTGCATCTGCATCTGCTTCTGCTCCTGCTGCTGCTGGTGCTGCTGCTGCTCATATACGCTTACGACTTACTATTTCTGGTTTAGACACTTTTTATCTCGGGCAATTTTTAGAAACGTTTAGGAATATTTCAGCATAGCTAATAGATTCCTCCTTCAAACTTTATTGTTTTCAAGTTGTTTTATTATCTTTATCCTAATCCCCACCTTTACATGACCGTGGCTTTGTCGTTACTATACGCTCACGAGATCGTAGTTTGTGGTTTAGACATTTTCCCTCTTCTATAGCTAATGGATTCCCGTTTGATTCATGGTCGCCTTTTTATGTTCAAAGTTTATTTTCTGTATTCTAATTTATAATGCATATACGTGTACGCAAATTCCGTAAGCAAAGGACGCTAACCATAAAAGGCTCCATAACAACTGTTGTAATATCACGTTCGCCTAAAAATCTCAACAGGCGACGCTCGTTTTTTCACGGTGCGCTTGCGTATGTTACACACGCTAGCATTACAGCGCACCTGTTCCCTCGGTACAATTAGACACTTATTCCATGTAATCAATTGCGCTATAGCTGTCAGGGATATTGTGCGATCATTCGTATAGGTCACGTGCCCTGGCCTGCTGAGTTAATCCTCCTATGACCTATTAGGCCACGTGGCGACGGTTTTGGAAGTAACGCTTGAACCACGTGGTATGTGACGTAACTTGAGTTTGATCCCTGGGATTGAAGGTTGATACAGTCCAAGCTCCATTTAAAACCACTCCTGTAAAGTGAACGCGTCTACAATAAGACAATTTCTTGAGGACCCAAGCCTGAAACGAGACACCATTACCCTTCATGAAGAAACCACCTCTATATATTGAGATCACTTGAAGACCAGTCACCCTGGATGGTCCTATTAGGGGTGGTCTACCTAACATTCGAACCACGTTGGTCATCTGACGTAACTTGAGTTCCATCCCGCTGGTCGAGGGTTAATAATCCATATGGCAAGGCGATAGCGACTGCTTCAAAGGGTTAATAGTCCATATGGACTAGTTGTGGTGTGACGCAACTGGGTGTGTGTTACTTGAAAGGAGTTAATAATCCATATGGACTTTGCCATCAGGGGGTGTGATGGGGGTGCGTGTGTGTCGATTATGTTGGTGATGAGACGACGCACCAGTGGTCAAGTTGTTATGTGCTGGGAGGGGATTACAGGTTGAATGTAAGAGAACACATTGAGACTTAAGTACTTGCATCTATTCTATAGGGTTCGGGTGGCCAGTGTTTATTAGAGAATTGGTTCTAGACACTAAAAACGCAAGGGGAAAGAGAACTTCAATTCATGGCTCATAAAAATCTAGTAAACGTTCAAAGTATGTTTCTCATGGTTTACTACGTTTGCTTCATCGGTTTTTACGGTGATATATAAATATTCATATATAAAATTAAAGTAGAATTATTGCCGTTGTTGTTTAATGTATTCCAAGATTACATAAGAATAATTTAGAATAATCTATGTGTTATTTCTGATATTTCGACACACGAGTGTCCTCTTTGGGCGAAAAATACAGTTAATGGAGGTACAACCTGAACACAATTTTGTTATGTTAATTATTTCATGCATAATAAAGACACGGTGAATAAAAACTACACTCTTGTCATTCACATACACATCTAGGTGGTTGTGGTTGTGCCAGATAAAATGGCGATTTTGCAACGGGACCATGATTTCTAGGCTTCAGTACCTGACAATGGGAACAGAATAGACAAGATATTGCCCAAAGAGTGGCCTAGCCCGAGCCCACACAGCCCATCAGCTAGTGACGACCCTGCATAGTCAATCTTCACTGCATGGCATGACTACAAATGTAGCACCCGTGCACACATGTCAAGTGTCAACCACTGCCACTCATCACTACACCGCAAAACTCAGCTCCAAAACAATCCACCCCCATCCCGTACAGCCGCCACCCTGCCACAACCCAGCAGTGACGACGATCCATGCGGACAACTCGCCCGTACCCACACTCCCTGGCTCCCTAGGGGTCCCCCTTCTCTCCCCCACCTACGTCTCTGCCACTTGTTGTTCTTGTTGCTTCTACAGAACAACGTGTGCAACATCATTCGGTCCTACACGAGGTCCCCCAAAAGTGTACACATGTGTGGTTCTAGGTGTTTGCCGGGTGGGTTAGATGCGGGGAAAGTTAAGATGGATATTTTGCTTTAAATCCTTAGGTTCTCAGCAATGCTTGTCCTCTACAATTAAATATGGTCAGGACTCTCCGATTATGTAGGGTAGAATTTCTCTAAAAGGACCACCAGAGCACTACACTGGGCTGAAGTGGTCTCAATAGAAAGATGATTTTATTCACGGTGGTCTACTTACGAAGGGTCAGGACCATGAAAAAGTTGCTATTCTGGAGGCAAACAGAAAAAGGGGGTATAATCTAACAATTGCAGGTTATTCGCTATGGTATACAAATGCTCAAAAACTGTCGTGTCGTCTCCGCACGACTCAACTTTTAACCCACGCAGAGCCCCACATAGTGGCATGCAGGTCGCACGCGGAAATTATACTCTCTGTCCGAGCAATTTACTGCATTAGGACGCGCAATTATCGGCAATTATCCCCTATTTATCGAGCTGCCGGAAACTCGCACTGCGCAGACTCGGAAGATCGCGCATGCGTCGTGCCGCGTTGTTTCTTTCGTACGCCAATGATTATCATTAGGTGTCAGTAGAAAAAGCTACACGTAAGCCAAGGAAAGTGGGGTCATGACTCAGGAGACTGAGTTTTCTTCACTTCACTGAAGATTGCAGTCTCCCCTCCCGAATGGTGATTGATTATTCGAAGATTATCGTCATTAAGTGGGCGGGGTGGCTTGAGTTTGCCACTGCTGTAGTTCTCGCTCACTAGTTTTTTTTCTCTAAAACGTAAAAGCTACATTAGTGTCAAAGTGCAGTCCTGATTTAGGGACAGATCCAGGTTTGTGCAACAAGAAAGGGTTGTGAAGGATTACACCTGAGTATTCGAGAAGGTCGTCATTTCTGTTTTTACCCGAGCCAAGTCTATGTATGTATAAATGCTCTCTTTTTTCTTTTCTTTTTCTTTTTCTTTATTTTTTTAGGTGTGGGGGGGGGGGGCACTCGACGTGTGGCCTTCATTTTCTGTCATTCTCCTCCATTATTTTTTACAGAATCCATGTCAAATATATTTTACGACGCAGTCTGCCTAAAGAACAAATGTGATGTTCCCACAATTTTCAAATCATATCAGAAGGTTGAAGCCCAGCTTGGAGGTGTCTCTAGGCATTTGAAAAATTCTCAATCATATCTTCGCCTCCTTCGCCTTACTGGCAAACTCCATGTTTTCGGAAAAATGTGGGGGGCCACATGCTTTGATGAGTTTTGTACGTGTAACGATTTGCAGAGATGAAAAACCCAGGAAAATTGTATTTTCAGATTAATAAGCGGAGACTCATACCCCATGCGCCCGCTGGATCTATACTCATGTAATCTCCCACCCCAACTCCCAAACCAAATGCGCGTAACTTCCGTAACTCTACCAATCCTCCCTCCCTCGCCACCAACTCCCGCGTCCAACAAGCAGCAAATATTAGCGGCTCCCCTCACTCATCCCGCGTGCACGTGTCAGTTGAGTGGTTGAGTAGCTCAGTAATGCCCGGCGCTGACAGTTGTCATGACGTATTGTCTCCTTCCCATCATCAGGAGAGACACGTGAAGAAAAATCCCCTGTCAGCGTCTTCTGGACGAACTCTGATCTTTTTGGAGCTCAGTGCCTTCTCGGGTATTGGGTAATAACCCTTATTTCTGGTACTTATCGGACGCAATAAATTGTGAGTCTGCGCTGACATTATGCGATTGTGTTGCACTTTTGTGTTGCGTTTGTATAATTAGCCACGTGTGAATAGTCGGTGTTTTGTCGTCTGTTTTTTGTTTTTTTGTTTTTTTTTTTGTTTTTTTTTAATTATTCTAATCTTATTTTTATGGGTGTTCTAGTAGCTATCAAAGTAGCCGTCAAGAAAAGTAATTAACAGACTAAATGATTTGATTCGGAAATAAAAAATAAGTTTGCATTTTCATCCCGTCAAGTACATTCTTATTTTGTAATTATTTCACGTATACAGTTATGATTTTATGATGAAGCGTGTGTCAATTATGTAAAATTGATTGAGCAGCCAATACGAATGAAATAAAAGACAACTAAAAATGCAAGATTTTAGATTATATTTTCATTTGTTTAAACACAAACAATCAAAATTGTATACTAGTATCTGTCCTCACAAACTCAAAACACTAAACAAAGCCAGCAAATTATACATACTCTCACATTCAAATAAAAAATCATTCTGTAAAACATTTCTCTCCAAGCATTTAAAAAATTATATTGAAACATGATACAAAACCTAATAAATGGGTAGACATAATTATATCAGACACGCATTAATGCCAAATGAATCTATTTCTGTTACAAATACAAATATTATATTTCTGTGAGTAAAAAAACTCACTGCCCCCTAGCAAGCTATCATGGACATCGATAAGATTATAGCCTATTAGAGTAGCACCCTGGAAAAGCATATAATTTCAGCTTATTATCAATCAACATCCAGCAGAATAACTCTTTCATACACTGCGTGACACAGCGTCCAAGTCCAAGGCACTGGTGATTTAATTAAGGGCTATTTTGTATCAAAGACAATTGCACAGAAAAGTCACAACAGTGGAAGTGTTTCTCCTCAGAGTTGCGTGGAGTCTGTGCAGAGTGTGGGGCAGCGTGAGGCAGTTTTCTTTGACTCTGCTGTAGCCTTGTTCTAGTGCCTAATGAAGTAATTGTTGCAACACGCGAGCGCACTTGAGCGAGTCTAATCGCTTGGAACTGACGTTCAGAGACGCGGAAGGTTTGTTTTAATACCACGACGCCAGTTGTGGATTTGGGATAAGGATCTGACTTGCCACACTGCGTGCACTGGCATTTTAACCCATCAACTTTGGGAATAATATATCCCCAACGCATACATTTTAATCTATGCTAGACCTATCCCAGCTTCACTTTATATAAATAGCCTAACCTTGCTTCGCAGCAAAAAATATTCCCATGGTCATATTCATGTAGATCATAATATGCGTTAGACATCCTGCTTAATTTCTGATTGGTTTTTTTTTACAGTTGCCTCTTTAAAAGTGAAACTGGAATGTACCTACACATACACATGTATGTCTACAGCATAATAGCTGTGGTGTTTCAATCATGAAATGCAATACTGGTGTAGCTGTGGTAGATCCAGTGGAGATGTGGATAGTTTTGGTGGCTTTTGCCATAATGTTGACCATGCCAAGCCCCAAAGACCCTTGTCTACAACATAAATTGTACTATAACGAAACAATGGTGGGATCCCATACCATAAACCTACCACTCTACAAGTGCTCGTGCAGACTAAATTTGAAAGTTATCAAATATGTGATTAAAAACTATGCTATAAGTATTTAAACAAAGTTGCTGACGCGCTAAACCTTATCTCCAGCGAGCGAGGTCCGAGGCAAAGTCATCCTTGATAAGGTCACATAAAACAAAGCCCGTCCCTTGCAATTATCCAACTGGAACAATCGACCTCGTGCCAGCGTTCTCCGCATCCTGGATCAAACGCTCAAATTATCGAGCAATTACAGTAATAACGGAGGTCGTGGGAAACCAAACAACATATAATAAATTCTGTCTGCGTTGGACAAAACTTCAAACAGTTGACATAAACCGTGTTGTCTCTCTGAGCGGAAATAGGGGATGAGGATTTTGCTGACTCCATCCACAATGAGAGAGTTGCGTGTTCAAGAGAGCCTATGAGTATGGGAAACAGGCTCGTAACGACTCTGTCAAGAGCTTTTTAATGGTGGGAATCGTCTGATATTTTTTCGTTCAAGTATTTAGACATGGTCCGGAAGAACTCGCTTGAAGCTGCTGTTTGAAGAGTTCCATGAGTCATGTTAATAAGGTTCTGCAACTATTTCCAGTCCTTTTGTTTGTTCCTAGATGGTGTGGTAGAATCGTCAGTTCGGCTAGGAGAGTTTTGTTTCTGGGTTGGGTGTTTATGTGTTTCTGTGTTTTTTTTTAATCTTTTGTTATGTTTTTCTTTCATACTTTCTACTGGAGCGGTATTTTTTTCAATTGAAAATTGGTCTTCATCTTTATTTAAATGTGTATATGTTTGGTTGTTTATTTTTCAGACTGAAGCTAACCTATTCATAAATTAGTACATAATAAAAACTCCAATGTTCATTTCATAGTGCAACCATCACCAAAATACAATGTTAAAAGTTAAGTAAATAAAAACCCCAATACACACTATACTATCACAGCAATGGCGAATATGACTGGGTATTAGTGGTTTAAGCTCACCTCCTCTCACTCTGAACCTGAAAGCACACAGAAATTCAGAATTTTTCCGGGGAGACGGCTATACTCCACTACACAGACCCCCAGTTGAAACCTAAATCCGCCCCTGTACGCACATTTCATCAACCAATCACTTAACGTGCTTGTGTCAAACGTATAAGATCTACACACAGACAACCTACATCCGACACTCACAACATTCCCTTGCTCGCAGAATGTACGCACATCCTCAATACACTTTAGCGCCAAAACCAACGGGTTTAGTGTTTCACACACACACACCCCTGACCTCCCCCTCCTACTGGAAGAGATTATCAATTTTATAAATCCCGTTTACCCCTTCTGGTAGAAACTAAAATTCACCGCTGGACACAGGAGCGCCACTTGCATACAGCGCCGATTTCTGTACGGCTTAAAATGACAACGTAGTACACAAAAGGGGTTGGGTCCGATCCCACCCGCGAGTAACGCCCTGTTCCATCAACGGGCACCTAGCGTGCGCATGCGGTGCGTATATATACATCAAGACCTACATCCGACACGCAAATCACACACACTCACTTACCGTCTGCTCTAATGCGCAACAAAACTGCGCAGAAGCGACACTCCAAACCCAGAGAACGTCCGTCCACCGCCATTTCCCGTAATTTTCTCGAAAATTGCCCATAGAAAATTACGCCGAACAGCGCAATTTTCGACGTAGCCCAGCCCGACGTAGCCCAATTATGCGTCATTATTTTGCGCTTGTTATATTCCGAGATGACAGAGCAGTGAGAGCAAAAAGACTTATTGGGTGAAATTGGCCGCTCGCAAAGCAAACTCGAGATGTCACATCATCGCGACGAAAACAAGTTGGGAGCAGAGGTTTCTTTAAGTCAGATTCCCAGGCAGGGAGACTTCCTGATGTTGTTGTTTGTTTTTCTTCCGCGAAGCGGGGTTCTTATCTTTTGTAATTGGAACAGCAGCTCTAGATTCAGAAATAACTGCTTATACTTACCAGTTGCGCTTTGAGAATGCATTGGAGCTACCGATGTGTATGTTTTTTTTTGTGTGTGTGTTTTTGTTGTTTTGTTTGTTTTGTTTTTTGGTTTTTTTTTGTTCGTTCAAATTTTACGTAGACCATTCAATTATAGGATTAATGAATTAGGACGATCTCTGTAGAAAGACTACCATTGGACAAACACAATTGTCTCAGGTCTTCATACACACACCACCACGAATTACCATACATAGATCACCTCTCCACTGAGACCACTTGAGGTAAAACCTTAAGGTTGTCTTGATACAGCGGTTCTACTGTAAAAAATTATGGTGGATTTGCATCTTGCTTCCGGGTAAAGTCGCCCAAAGTAGGCCCGAACGTACGCCCTATTGTACGCAGAACACCCACTTAGAGCAGATCAAGAATCGATCCAGTTAGCAACTATTGTTGACGTGCCAATCTCGTTCTCGAGTAGCCCACAAAGTTCTCAATGAGACAAACTCGCAGACAATTACTAAAGTCGGCTGCCATTGCTTTTAGTCGTTTCTATACGAAACCAATCAGGCGTGACAAGTATCTGCTTTGCTACATCTGCGGCGTTAGCGTCTGTTCTACTCCGCGATTATTGTGCGACAAGCAAAGTGCGCCCCAAAATGGGGGTCTACTTGACAGACGAAATTGCAAACAAACATTAGAGGCCTTCTCGGCTATGACAGCTCGTTGTCAGCTGTGTATACTCACTGTGGTGGTTTGGGGGCAGGTAACACGAAAATGGAGGCATGAAAGCAAGATCCGCGTATAGTTATAGTGGTTAGAAGAAAGTAGTCCGACGCCGTAGCAATTACTAATTCCCTATAATAGGGTTAATTTGGCGCTAATATAACTTATTTTCGGCTGGGTCAATGATACGCGCGGGCCTTTATTACGTCAATTGCTATAATTCGCACACTGAATTTCGTCCTTATCTTACTAATAATATAAAATTCCAGTAGTTTTCTGGACAATTTGGTCTAAATTTCTAGCCAAATGCTACCCTTTGTCTTTGTAATAGCAAATAATTGGGGAATAGTCAACGATTCTTGGTATAAAACGGAACGTCGGCTAGAGGTGTAGCGATAGTAGTTGTGCGTTATGCAAGAGTGAAGCATGTGGAGTCTGGATGTTGTGTATGTTTGCGTATTTTAAAATTCACTTTTGCGTGTGTATATCTCCGATATGGTGGACTGGTGGTTGGATTAATGGTGGTGTGGACTGAAGTATGTTTTTCATAGAATGGTGGAATAAATTTTACGTCTGTGAACAGTTTCAATACACGAACGGCTGACTGGTTTCTAGTGTAAACAGCAGTTATGTTAACCTCATTTGGTTTGAATCAATAGGTTGAAAAAAAAATAACTTTGATGTTCATACTGCCGATGTGGCTATTATAATTTTAGAAAATTAATACTTGGATATTACTTCATGGATATCCAAAGTGAAATAGGATGGATACTGAAGTGTGTCGAGTACTATACGGTTCACCTCTGATGACGTCACTTTGACCTTACTAACCCGTATCAAGGATACATTTATGCAATGCGACCTCAGAAATGGACTGATTAGTGATATTGTAATGCAGACTAACCATTTAGCGTCTAAACAACTAGAAACACTAGACCATACTACTTTTACCTATATTGGAGTTCAGCTTACATTTATAATTCACCAAGCAATTTGGATAGTATGTATTCATCTTCTCCTTGCTCATGAAAAAAATGATTATGTAACTGGGTCATATGATATAGCAAGACTATTTTGAGCATTGCAAATTGAATCTATTATAAAATATTCCTGATTGGATATGCGAGTTGCAGGGTCATCCGATGACGTCATTAATTACCTTGATGAATCATTACAGTGCAAACTTAATGTCGTGAACCGCTGACTCTAAAAGATTTGTAGTAATGATTTTGTGTGCACATATTTACTAAATACAGTTTAATGACAAATGAATCTGTGCAACTGGATTTGAACATGTTGGCCTCAGAATTAATAATTTATTTGCATCCACCATATTTCTTTCATGTTTGGACATCTTGACTCTGGCAAAATTTCTCCAAGATTATGCAATTCAAATCCATAACTAAACTGTGTAGCATGGATATAGCTTCTCACGGTGAAAGGTGCTAGACTTGGGCAATCTAGTTACAACTTATGATCATTAATGATTATATATATGAAACATTAAGGAACATCACTACGTGAGATGGCCATTTACAATAGTAACGTTACATTGTAATTTCACTGCAAATAGTTTTAATATTAAATACTATTTTTGGTCATTTAAAGGTGGTGCATTTTGATATTATTATCATAGAAGTAATAAGGAGGATGATTTTTTCCACGTTATACTAATTGGCACCTCATTTGAACATTATTATAATATTATTGTAGAGAAATATTTAGTGTTAACAGTTATTTTACTGTTAACACACTGTGGTTTCATTTCTCAGTATGTACGTCAATTAACTAATTATAGCAAGATCATTTTAGAAAAATGAGAATACTATGGATTGTATAATCTATTCAAATATAGATCTTACGTAATAAGATCATTTTTATCAACCACATGTATTTACAGATGTCAGAAACATTATATCAATAAAGCTTTTTATTCTTATCTCATATTGATTCATTGACGATTTAACTAGGTTCTATTCACGATTCTTGAAATACGTAACCCTTTTTTTTAAATCAATGTTGACCTCATAAAAAATTGAAGGTGATGTGTGGGGTTTTTTTTCTTTTCAAAATGGCCGTTCAAATTAAAGATGGCTGCTAAAAGTACATACACACAGAATTAGAGCTGGTTAGAGAATGTAAGTGGGAACAATCAATGCAGCATGATAGCACATTTTCGTGTATATAGTAAATATATTCAAGCAACATACTATTATATCTAATGTCTCCGTTTCATGAACAAAACTATTATTAACAAAACTATTAAAATTTTCAATCTATCTACGAACGGTGGTCTAATTGTTATCAACCAATAGGGTATTATCACAATATAAAATGTACATCGACGACATATTACATGTATCTATTATCTTGACCTGCCTGCCAGTGAACAGATCTACAAATTACAAAGTTAGACGTACCAAATAACATTCAAATGTCTGCTGCCCGAGATCAGCGTGTGGTTTTATAGTTATCTGTGTATTCAAACTGAATGTTTTAGCTATTTAGCAATATACGCACAAGCTAGTGGAGCACATAATCATTGTATGTGGTTTAAAACAACAACCATATAGTTCTGCCATGATCATCGATGTTTTACATACAGTCGAACCTCTTCATTTCATTCAGACTATCTGGGGGCTGGATTCAAGTGGTCTCAATAGAGGGGTGTTTCTTCTTGGGGGTTTGTATTGACGTCCTTATGGTGGCTTGTAATCACGAAATATTGTCTTATTATCGAGGTGATCTCAGTATTATAGAGGTTGTCTTTTGTAATGTTTATTCTTCTGTATTTAAATTTTTAGTTTTATGTATAAAACGACAATTCTCTCATGTTCACCAATGGCCTACATTACTTCAACGTAACCTCGTGTAAATTTGTTTGCGAATGATCATCCCCATACACATACTGCCCCTGTGAGCCTTTCATCCAGTACAGCGAAGTCGGCAATAATAGAATCACTTCTACTCAAAGACCGCCTCTATAATAACTCATTTTCTCGCTGTACCAAGCCGTGAGAAATACCAATATGAAACTCCACAATGACACCACCTCTATACTGAGACCACTTTAACCCAGTCCCAACTGTGGTCTTAATAGAGATGTTGTACTGTATACTACCCAAGCGCTTTCCATGCAGTATTCTTTATCGTCTGGTTCGCCTTGAATTCGCGATCATATATCACATAAACTACGCTTCCACTTCCGCTGAAATTAAAAGGGCATAATGGAAAACAAGCACTCTTCAATTAGCCACGAATCACACGACCATTTTAGAATATAAACATAACCTCTTTATATGGAAATGAAACATGTAATTTTCGTGTTCCGTGGTCGCCATTATTTACGCTATATACCGGGTGTTTCAAAAGAAATCAAAATCAAAATCGCACATTAAGGCGCGCGTATTGTGTACCCCTAACCCTGCGAAAACTACCGGTGTTGTCATCTAAAGTACACAGAGTACACGGGAGTTCTTATTACAATTCTTAAGTCAGTAATTTGTTGAATCTTAGACTACTATAATTTGATCTGATCACCGTTTGATATTACGATTAAAGTTGGCCAATTTTGGCCGTCAGGAGACATATCATTATTCAATTAGCAATCTAATTCAGCATGTCTAACTGCACTCTACAAGTGAATTGGTTAGCGTTAACACACTTTCTTTGTAAAAGGTGTTTCTTCTTTAAAAATGATAATTCGTGTGAATGATTATATGTTATCAGTATAAGTGTTTTGTTGCTATTTTTTCTAAAACAAAACAAACAAACAAATATGCCTGTGAACAATAATATGTTATGTGTGTAGTCTGTGTATACAAGAATTGCTATATGAATGGGGGGAAATCACGAAAATGTGACAATAAATAATAGATACATAAAAACTGAAGAATGTTTCAGTTTTTAGCCAACACGGGGGGAAATCAATATAGCCGTAATCTGTGCCTGCTTGGAGAGAGCAACATGTTGATTAAAATTTTAATAAACTTATAGCGATAAAATGATCAGCAGAGATACAAGTCCTCCAACAAAGACCTGCATTCTGTTGCCGAACCCAGAGCAAATATAAAGACTTCACTTTTAGCAATATTTTTGCCAAGGGGTTGACGTGTTCGGCTGATACACGCTTGATGAATGTGAATACGTAAACAAAGTGTTTCGACTTAAATTTCAGGGTTCTGTGTTATCAACCGCAGGTTTCGAAGGATCGAATTTCAGACAGTGCTTCATCACTGGAATACATTAATTTAATGAACACATTTTTTTTCATTATCGAGGAATTTTTGTCGATGAAATTTTGTAATGAATTCACGATTGAGACAGTAAAGTTGTTGAATGCTATTTTGAAAATAAATTTTCATTTTCAAGTCCCTTGGTGAAGAATTCAGCAGCAAGCGCATGACATATATACCTATACGTATTCAGTTCAAATGTGGCTGAATTAAAGCACATGCGCATACGGCTGATTGTAATCTATATCTTTTGTAAAACCTTTATTTTGCAGAGTGTAAATAAACATTCCAGGTTTTGATTTTCCGTTCTCAGATCTCTAGATATTCTGAGATGATTGATTAAAAATATGATATGATGATAGAAATAAAAAACCAGGCACCCACTGTCACCAGTAGAATATAGTGATACCGGCTTTTCAATATACTTGTACATTGTACATGTTATGCTATGTTAAAAGTTATGCTATTTAAAAGGTTTATATGAAACAAATGTTTAAAATCAGTAGGAAAGTCGTTTTATTTCTCATTTAGTAAAATCCAGCTCATATTAATGTTGATATCTTTTTTATTCCTCTGTTTTTCTATTTTAGTTTACATATTTACAACTTAATTTTCAACTCCATTTGGGAAGATCTATTTGATTATATCTCTCTACTTATAGTAAATTCCATCTCATATTACTTTCCCTCAATATTTTCCCCTTTGAAAACCCCCGTTTTAGGATAGTTTCTGTAAATATACTATTACACATGTTAAAACGTTTCAGCTATACGATAAAGACGTAAAAACGGTTTTACAGAACTGTCCTGTCGATTCACAAAGTGCATATATATTACCACATTGTTCCTTGTATTCTATTATGCCATCTGACAAATATCGCACACCCTCCCACCATAGATCATTCGCCAAGTCAAGACGTGCAATTAAAACACGGCACAACAAAGCGCCCACTTGATTAATAAGTTCATTATAACAGACGAAGCCATAACGCGCCGTAAATTCCAAGTTTAGTACACCAGTCGGCGGCATTTCTGCGCTGGTTCCCGCAAACCGCAGGGTAATATGTTAGCATCGTTAAAAAAGATACCATATCTTTCGGCACTTCTAAACCCATTGCTTCCTCCCGATGCAGACAGTCTGTCGCCAGGGGAGGGGTAGCACGCCATAGCCCTCAAGTAAGGGCTAAAGGGGCTGTAGGAGTTCGGGTTACTTCAAAATTAATAGAGTTGGAAAGGGAGGCCAGTGAAGCGAATAGAGCATGCTTCACGGGGTGGGACAGTTAGTTCTTTGCTTGTTTTCTGCATTTTCTTAGTTTTTCTCTTATTCTTTTTACAAGATATTTCCAGCTAACTTTTTTACAGAATGTTTTAATCATGTCCACGTGGGTTTCTATAATTATAATTTGTCTTCTGATACGATACATTACATTGAATTATATTTGCATGTATTAGGTATTATGATGCTCATCCCGTGTGTATCAAGAAGTAGAAGAAACATTTAAGAACGATGCTGACTTTATCAGGAAGGGTACACTGCGCGAACATTTATAAGGCGATCGTTCCAGCATAAGGATTTTTATCAACATCTTTTAACCCCACTTACAATCAACACATGACTTTCTACTAAAGAGGCTACACCCCGGGAAGACTGCATGCCGCGGAGAGCCTTCGTAATTAACCCTTGTATTATCACTTACTGTTGCAATCAAGATCTAAAAGATATCACTTCAAAACGTGCGCCAAGCAATAGAGATATTTCAATGTCGTATTACAAGTAAAAGACAGTGATATATAGCTGGTGTTCTGTGCCCTTCTCTTGCAACCGACACTGACTTAAAAAGCAACACGTTTTTGGCGGAGAAATATGGTTAGAAATCAACAAATATAAAGCTTGAACGCGAGGTGATATAATTATAGCAATTGAAAGTGCGTTGTTATAATTATAGTGTGCTAGTCTTTGCAAACTAGGTAATGATTTGTATGAATGCGACACAATTTACTCCTTTCAAATGAAATGTAGAGTTATGGATAATGCAATTTTCACGCCAATTTTAGCACACTTCTAATTGATTTCTTTTCTTCGTATGTGATACGTTGATAATAATGCTTTCATCAGGTATAATTCGTAATCACGTGGTAATTATATCTATGAGCAGTCAAGTGGTATTTCCTTGCACTTTGCCATAAATTTAGAAACTGTATATACGGCTCAGCCGTGTAATCTTTAACCTCTTGCTCTCTTGGGCTGGCGGCGGGGGGAGGGGGTTATGAGGAGGGGGTATCATTCACGTCTCACAACCTAGGGGTCATGAGTTCGAGTCCCGCCAAGGTAACTTGATGTAATCAAATGGAAGTGTATTGAAAAAGGCTTCTTAGAGTGGTAGAAAATAGATATGAGAAAAAATGTGAATTGTATATTTAGCCCAATTTAGCAGAGGATAAACTCTATTTTTTCTAACACTTAACATATTATCATACATCTACATCTATTGTCGTATTTGACTCTCAATATGGCACCTACATCGTTTCATCGCACAATAACAACCCATTTGACATTTCCAGATGGCACAGACCAGGTTACTTAAACCCAACATAGAAAGCTGGATCCCGGTCAAGACCCTGATATACGACTTTTAGAGAAATGTCAAGGTTCAAATGGTTTTACAATAGCAATCCATTATTTTGGAAACTTTGGTGATAATTAAAAAAACGTGGTTCTCTCACAATAGCTGTTATGCCCGCCTGATACGTCACTGCAGATTCGTCCTTTCCACAATAGCTATGTGGCGAGGGAAACACGTTCTCTCCATAATTCTGTCCGGGGTGAGATTCAAAAATTGTGATGTGGAGACTCCGTGATTCTGAGGCCGTTGTGAAAACTATTGTTTGAGCAAGAAAACCCAAAGAATATGCACAACAGACCACTGGTGATAGACAGCTGGTATTTCATTATGTGTTGAGCTGCGCGCGCAGCATCCCGGCTGTCCACGGCTGAGTCGTGTCGTCTGCTCATCGCAGACGGCGGCACACTGTCGCCAGGAGGCGGAGAGAGGGCGCTGTAGGAGGACGCCAGCGGTTGGTGCAGAGCGGGAGGCTGCCTTCCGGTGACGTTAACAGCCACGGGGATATCTTATAAATAAGGTGTAGACAAACAAAAGAAACCTGTATGAACATGATTGCATTTTTAACCCGCTTATTGATCATCCAGATTGGGAACACATATATTAGTTCATAGTGCTTAAACGGTTTGTATGTACTGCTGTTGGACTCTGTGTTCTATGGCATGAGAGGGATCTAAAAGTATGTCTAATTGTCTATGAGTCTTTGGCGTGTATTGTGGACTCTATCCGTATTTCAAGTTGGTTACGTGCTACAAGTTGAGAGATTTTTAGACTTTTTTTTTCGCTGTATACTCCTTACATCATACACTAGCAGATCAAGATGTTTTGTTTGTTGGTTGGTTTTAAGAAAATGGTCTCTGGAGAGATAGATCCCCGGTGGTTTAATGTGCGCGATCGTTAGCGGATATAAAAAAACATAATAAAACTTTAGATTGATATAAGGAAAGGGGAAATTCACGTTCCCTGCGCCCCACTCACATACACTAGATCCATCTATCTTCCCAGAAGGCTTTCACGTGCACATTGTTCATATGGGGTCATCCCAAATCTACAAAGAGATCACCTCTTTAACAAGGCCATTTTTACTATACTAATGCCTCGTAAATTTTAAGAGACACCAATGAACCTCCTGTCAGATACCACCATCTCAGACAGATTCTCGCTTTTGGGGTGAAAGGAGTGGGTGCGTACGCGCAATTGCTCACATAAAAGCCCAAAAGCTCCATAAAATGACGTTTTGGGGGTGATAAAAGGGGTGGGGTATCCCGCGCCCTCCCTGGATCTGGCTGTGACTATTTGAGTACAGACACGCGGTAGGCTGAAGCAAGAGGCTAAACTATACATTCACAAGCATTGTTTCAAACCATAGTCTAAAGCATTCTTCATCAAGTTTATGTGGGGAGTATTCGTCTTGGTGTAGCACTCTGAACAGGTTATATGCTGACAGATTACCTGTTTCTGCATATAAAGTATACGCAATTAGTCTGCATCAGTGATTATGATCGCTTCTTAATGTGGCATAGATCTCAAATGTCAATTAAAATGTCTCTCTGTAACATCTATATATCACTACAAAGTAACATGGACATCAAGCTTTAATGTGTGTTTATATATCAGGTTGGATCCTTTGAGAACTTTCTGTACTTTCTTCTTCATCTTCCCACACACAACTGCTACAGTAGAACCTCTGTTTTAAAACCACTTGGGAATTGACCTCAAGTGGTGTCAATTGAGAGGTGTTCTTTCTATAGAGGTTGTGGTTGATTATCTTTACAGAGAGCTGTGACCGCAAATAGTAATCTCATTATAGAGGTGGTCTCATTATGGAGGTGGTCTTAAGCACTGTGTTCACTGTATAATTACTATCTATGGTGTTTCCTGTGATAAATCTTATATTTGATGATATCATATCGTTTACCATATAGCTATCTTGTTAAATTTGCAACAAAGTAACTTGTTTATATAAGTAAGCCCTCAGTATTTCTTATACTTACCCCAATAAATTGTTATTTACCATGTTTTAGTGACCGCAGCAGTTATAAAGTGGTGTAGTTGACATGAAACTGTGATAGGTACTGTGGTTATGTCCGTAATTGAAAATCTTCTTTGTCCTAATATAATCAAAACTCTATACTTATTTCACACTATTGAATATATGCAAGCACGAGGATGCTCTTCCCTAGCATTTCACGTAAGTTAACTCTACAACCATTACAAAAAATATATACTGCTTTGGTAGAAAGAAACACAAAATATTAGGCTTGAAACGAGATGCATTGTACTAGCTTCGTTAATTCAATGCATACCTAGACCATCGAGTCACATGGGCTAATAAACCTTGCCAGTGGCACTTCTATCAAAGACAACCTCCCGTAAAACCCAGTGTGTTCGTCGGATCCCAAATGGACAGCGCTGCGAGCGACGGATCGGGTTTCAGACGAACTATCTCGTCTTTAGCCTCGCACATAGGCGTCTATTGAAAAGCCTGTGAAAGAAGATGAAGGGGGCGGGGCTGATAGCTTGTCCCGGCGTACCCGCACATACTAAAGCAGAAGACTAGACAGATGGATGGTAAGGAAGCCAAGAACTTATAATAGCTTTTCTGTGTTCAAACGTTTTCTTTCTTTTTTTTAAGAGAAGGATTGGTGGTATCAAATTGTTGTTTTATTTGGGCAGTGATTTTATTTTCAAATTAGATGTGCATACATGTAGTTATCATTCCAAGTTCACGTAAATCTTAAATTCTCATTGCCACATTGTCCATACATGTATGTTTATATTTTATGATTATAATTGGGATCTGGGAAATAAGATTGCCATATACAATGTATACGTTCTTTTTATCGCCGATGTTATTAGTGACCATGGCAGATGGTCATCCGCTCCCAGTTCAAGTTACATCCCTTCAAACAAGTGTCAATATATTCACGCCAGAAATATATAGCCAACACCAAGGCTGTGAAGTAACAGTTGGTCCACGGGGACCATATAACCTCAAATGGAAGTGTATTAAAAGTTAATAAAACAAACAGTTAGGCCATCTCTTCAGCATCCCTCAGGCAATACAAGAGAAGCATGTCTACTTTCAAGAGGTTCCCATTATGAATGAAACCATTAATACATCAGAATGTGCACCCTCTCCCTTTTCCCATTATCTGCCGTCTATAGGACTCTATTAGATTGCAATGGAGGGACAATAAAATAAATGTCTATATTAGCTACGTTTCCTGATCTTAATGTATGTTGTTCGTCTTCTACGGTTTGTGAAGGGGGCACGGAACGTTTGATGTAAATTTCAGGGTTATAAAACAGTCAAGAAGACGAATAATAGAGACATCACCTCGGGTAGTTTGTGTATTTTCAAATGGAACACCCATGGAGGGAGAAAGTTTGAGCTATGTCTGGTGTTAAACTAGTGGGCCTTCTAGGATAGTATTTCATTGTAATGGACTCTTTTCTATTCTCTTTTCATCTGATACAAAAATAATCATCATATAAGGAGAATTGTTGTAAAAATGGTAAAGCTTTTCATATAAAATGAAAAATGAAAACATACACTGGTCTCATTCTACATCTGTATGCTACATACTCTACGAGGAGGTGAGAAAGGCCATATAACGTGAAAAGAACGTTACCAATGACCTGGTGTGGATGTTGAGTCGTCTGAGTACATAATCAATTGATTGTCCGATTGCAAATGCTTACTTCAATATTTTTAATATTTTTATTATCATAATAATAATAATCATAACCTATTAAAACTCATCACCACAAACCAACTACTACAACCAGCAACACCAACTACCGACGACGAAAACGACCAGCAAAACTTCCGTAGAGCAGCCAAAAATAACGAGCAAAATATCATATGCCACGGCAGCCACCACCCTAGTTAGGCGTGTAATTTGCGGCCCGTAATGACTACCTACACCCCGGAGCCACCCTGCCCTCCTTCGGTCTGCCTTTTGCCACCTGAGTCGTGTGAGCAGACGACCGCCGAGCCCTGTGGATGTAAGACAAAGGCGAGGCCCGTCATTACCGCATACGGGCACTTGTCCCAGATCGATATCGTCTGCAATTATCGCATCCACTGGGCGGTAATCCTACACACGGGTGTCAGGCTGATAAGTGCGGGTTCTACTTGCATGTAGACACTGTTTCTTTTGACAGGCGATTCCTTCCAAGTTCTGTATACAGTAGACACTCCAATTAGACACTCCAAGTAAGGGCACCTTTGTAAAGAGACCACCTTTACAACAAGACTGTCTTTCCTACACATTTAATTTCTGAAAGTATTCCCATATTCACATCGTTATGATTAATAGTCAATCATATCCCCTGTAACGTGCCTGCTGATGCTGTTGTTGCATGGAGGCAGATTACTAGCGAAGGTCATATGCTATGCTTGAAATGTATGTGCGTGTGCCAGTTCATGCATCACAAGCTTTACTTTCAACTATCATCGATACCTAATTTGCTGGCTAGTATCAATTTTCTCTTACCCTTCATTACCATTCCTCCTCTTAATATAAATACTCACACCTTTGAGGGAAGAAAGCGCATCTTAATCCTTGTGTAAAAGGAACTAAACGATTTGAAAGTTTAAAAAATGTAGCGTCTGGTGAGACTAATATATTGTCCGTAAGAAATGCCGTGTATGGAATTTCAGACACTGTTGAAGCAGTTTAAAACAGTGTGATAGCATGATACATTGTCATAACAATACACTCCCCCCATTGACACCTTAGTTCTGCCATAGACAGTCAAATAAGGTCATTCACACCCATCACATCCAGCTGGCTAGATAGACGTTGAAACTATGACTTGAACTGGTGGTCATGCGCCCATGCTGTGTAAAGAAAACATTATGATAGTCTACATAAGTAGTCAGTAGTACCTCTTTATCAAGACCACCCGCTCAAGTGGTCTCTGTATTGAGGTGCATGCTGGTTTGCGTCTTTTTAAGGCAGTGTTGGACTTTGGACCGTGAGGAATAGTATTAATATAGAGGTTGTCAAAATTGGAGGTTCTACTGTACATTGCAGCTGCAATGATGACTTGTAATGGCGGCCATGATCTCATGCGCTATGTAAAGTAAAGTTTATAACCGCCCTTCAATTCTAACCATAATTTCTTTTACAGATATGGCCAGAAATACATAAAGACTCCTCTTATGGGTTTCTGATATGGCCCACTTAGCACTTATTAGCTTATCTCTCACATAAAGCACTCAGAATGCAATTTACATTTCTATATGAAAGACAAAAGCTTTCCAACTGGCTTTTATTTCAAATCTCATGATGAATGGTTAACTGTCAAAATTCTAGTTACTCCGGGCGTACTCGTGGGAAAGACTTAACTAAATGAGAAAAATGTACTAAAATACCGATAAAGTGTTCTTAATAACTCTTCTGTATTGCTTGGCACTCTGTGACATTGAAATGGGTTTGAATATAAGTAAGGAAATAAATGTATTAAATCTACAACATGCATTTTAAGTTGCAATTAAAACATTATCTAATGTATTTGTGCAATGATTAACATAGGGGATGCGGATGCTTCAAATGTTTGAACTGTTAGGAAGTTCTAAATGCACCCCACAGCTTGCCGTCTCTTTGGGTCTGTCACGTAATCTCAGGGTTTAAAGAAGCTAGAGAGAAAAACGCATTGGGTGAACAGCTTTGATTGGTGAGAGACACAAGTAGATCCAGATTTTAGGAAAAGGTGTGGAGGCAACCAGTGGATTTCATGGGCTTGTACGTGCGAAAGCTCACAGACATGTAGAATACATGAAACTGACGTGTTTGCCTCCTGTGACTCTTTGGATCTGCCAATACAATACGAGTACAGAGTTAAAATAATGAAATTGATTTTTGTGTGTGGGGTGGGATGGTTGGACTCTTCTGTCTACTAGTATAATGCATAATTTGGGAGGACTAGAATATCATAAAAAAGAAAAGGGGTGTAATGGAGGAAATGTATGGTTGTCTGCCGATGCGACATGAACGGGATCAGAGAGAATAAGAATCTCAGGACAGTAGTAAGGGCAGTGTGTAGAGAGAGTACAGAATCGCGAGTAGAATACGATGTGAAAGTGTTACTAAGCCTCGGCTGGGAGTGGTATCTCTTGCAGGTCCGGGGGAGAGGGGGGTGGTTGCAGTCAGCGATCCTCCTCTAAATTTTCCTTTCGCAAATTTTATTTTTATAAGAGGATTTTTTTGTTTGTCTTTGCGAGCTTTCGCACGTATGAAACCCATGGTACAGGCTTATTGTTCTATAATACTTACTCTTTTCCAAAGGCATGGGACTTTGCAGCAATGGATATACAGCAGAATATATATCTATCAAGATCACCGCACTTGGTCTTGAGTCGTTATGATAGAGACTTGGTCTCATAGCTATGATCTGAGACCAAGAGAAACCTTCTTATGATAGAGTTGGTCTCAATAGAGAGGTGGTCTCAATTGGAGGTTCTACTGCACATATAGAGATGAGAAATAGAGAGAAAGTATAGAGAAGAGAGACTTTGAACACATTGAACACTCAAGGTCAACGTTTGACAGGATCATACGAAGTCAGAAACAATCTGTCGATCGCCGCTAACCACAACGTCTGTGCCGTGCTACAGTATGTTTCAAATGTGCACTGCTTTGGACGTACATTCACTCAACTATAGGTTATGTTCAAACATCACTTTGTTCTGCTTACTACCTATCCATTTAGCAGAGTTAGGGCGAGGTTCGTTTTAATCGAATAATCTAATTAAAATTTATGTAATTTAGTTTAGTTTTGGTTAATTTACAACCGTTTTTAATCATGATTACTTTGGAATTTAAAAAAAAAATCGCCAAAACACGTTATCAGATATGAGTCTTGCAGAGAGCAATTGCTTATCAGTGTGAGTAGTTTAGCAATAACCACTATGATGTAATAGCGCCTATGACTGAATTTGCAATCTCTGTGTGTCTAGTTTTCGGTGAGTCTTGACTTCAGTGGCTTTATTTTCTATTGTGCATACAATTAGCAGTTTGTTTGATTCTCCCTTGAAATATATTACTTAACATTCTTGATTAAGTGAAAGGATGGTAAGTTATGTATTTTAATTTTATGATCTACTGTTTTACTGGTTATCAAAGAGATATTGCTTACTTCAGCCTAGTTGGAAATTTTAGTATTGTTTTCCTCTATTCGATGGGGTTTCAAATACTATTTGATAAGTTGAAAACAATGCTCTCAGAAAAAATAATTTTTGTTATACATTTATGTCACTTTAGTTCATTACGTAAATCCTGCATTTGCAAAATGTGGTTTAGTTTTGTTAATCAAGTGACCATTTTGTTCAGTCTAGATTAATCATAATATTTGCCCACGTCAGTTTAGTTTAGTGTTATCATGAAAATTTTCATCTATTTTAGAAAGATGTGACCGTCACTGTAATAAATTCACATGCCGATTTATTCACATTAATTAGTTTCAACTAATTAAGAAATAATTTGCAACCAGAATAGGTTACAGTAACACAATTCACTGGTGATAGTTCACACCTGAAGCGCTACGACGCTCACTAGTTTTACTATTAATTTGCAATAATTTGATTACTATTAGGAAGTTTTAATGCCGGAGTCCGACAGTCACGAATGTTCGAATGTTCATTGCCTATTTCTTACAGTGTCCAGTAGGAAAAGAGAAACACATGAATGCATAGATCACTCTCATTACAAAATGATCACGTCTATTGATCTTGACTACAATACCACGGCTCATTCGGCTTCAATATTAAAGACTGTATAACCCCAACTTATTGAATTTGGTACAATGTATACAAAAAATACCATCAACAAACTTATGTTTTACTGTCTCTTTAATTACAAGAATTCAATTAACAATACTTAGAATGCACTTAAGTAAAATTTATCTCTCCTTCTATTACAAGAATTTTTATTTTTTAACATTGCATTATCACCACGCCAGCCGAGCTAATATCATATGCATAGAGTGTTTGCCATTTTACTTCATTCGCACATTGACATATATCATCATAAAAGATGATATTATTTCCACTTCTCTTTTTTTTCTGCTTGTTTTACCCTCTGTCAAATCGAATAAGATTGCGCATATTTTCAAAACACGTTAGAGGGGTGTACGGTAGCACCTAACGTGGAACAGTCTTTACTTAGTCTAAGTGAGACACAAAGTTACTTACTTACTTACTTACTTACTTACTTACTTACTTACTTACTTACTTTCTTTTATATATACAATGTTTGAATAACCTTAATTTAATGTTTTAATTATTGACTCTTGTACTGGAACAATTTCTTTTTTGTCGTCAAAATTAGTTACTTTAGAGATTGTTCAATTTTAGTAACTGTTAAAGTATATACCTAAAACACCTATGTAAAGATATGTTTTAATAAACTTATTTGTCACATACATGTGTTATAATTGTTAGTTGATGTATCTTTGGAGTTTGAGAGTAATAAATTTCTGCGTTCTGAGTTCTGACTTCGTGGTGGAAGCTGAGAGACTAATCTCCCGTATTGTCCACCAAGCCAGCAAATATTTCAACAATAAATACAGGGGTCAAGAACACAAGTTAAATTACCAAGTTGACCTTTTATGGACAGCTGGATCATAATCCATGGTGTTGACACAAGGACAACTAGCCAATATCTTCCATCTAGAGGCTTTAATTGCACACATCCAAAGTTGTTTAAAAGACCAGTACAACCACTTCAAACTGAGAGTTGATATTGATATTTGACCCCCAGTCTCACATTCAATGCTGGTCAGTTTCGTGAGCACAGGTGATTCGCTAATTCACTCACGGGATTAAGGGGATTAATACGATGTCACCAGAGGAGTTAAGTGGCTTATTTGGAGGCAGATTTATGAAGAAGTATTGCATTTGAGTGGCACTGGACATACTTCAGTACTTAATTTCACCAATGGTGGCAGACGTCAAAAATTTGATTACTGTCATTCGTGATTTATGTCAACGTGATAATAAAATGCCGTTTTGATAGCCCTCCACTTATAGATCTCTCGGTAGTTTAGCACTTATCTGTAGATGCTTTAGCACTTATCTTTCTTTGCCTATTAACTGATAATAATTTGGGAACAACAGACTTTTGTCGAGCGTTGTAATCTCATTTTTTAGATGCAATCCAATAATTGCTTTTCTGTCCCTACTCAATTCTATCGTATTGTATAGACTGATAATGGGCATTATCTTAGTTGTCTTTCAGTTTTGGGGAGAAAACCTAATATAGACCTCAAAACGTGACTGATACTGAAGATAATATTATAAACCTGTGATAACGAGCAAAATGCCCATTTACCCTCCAAGGATACTGTTTTATGTCGTCTTTAACAGCTCTATGAATAAGTATGATATTCTTTCTGATGGTACAAAGAAGGTTTTGAATGAGAGTCATGTGCTAAGACAGATACTAAGACACGTATGATTGATAGATAATTAATAACTCGCTTAACACAATATCTTTGTGAAACCAATATTACTCAATCATGCGACAATTGCATCAAAGCACTGGCTGGATATAAAAGCAAAAAATCACAACACAACAAAGGCCCGTCCCTCAGTTTTCGAGTCCTTTGACAGACTTTAAACATTGATAGTTACATGTGTTTCCTCTGCCAAAGACAACACTACTACTGTACCTCTCAACGGATGGCACAACTAAGCCATTGTTGAGAATCATCTTTGAAATCAACTATAGCTGCCGACTGCAGAACTGTATCCCCCAGTTGTTGCATGCCCCGGGCGGCTTTGCCAGAGTAGACAGATAAAACCGTTCAAAAAAGCTGCTTCTGCAGAAAGATCAGACCAAAGTTGTCAGTTTGATCACCCCAAGCATGTTACCCGCAAAGGAGGACGCACAGCACAGCTTAGCAGAGCCAGACCCACCCCCGGGGGCCAGTATATTTGAAAGAACACCTTGTAACAGTTTTATTACAGAGTATTTCGAGGATGGGTGGTATTTATTTTCAGCTACTGAATTTTACGTGGATGGAGTTACTGTCGCATTACGTACAGAAATAAAATATCACATTTGAAAGTGCAAAGTTAGATAGTACATTCTGACTACACGTAGATAGTTATGTGTTTGATAAATATTTAAAAGTGTGTTGGTTTCGTTTTATGGAAATTTTTAACATATTTTCACACTTTACAAAAGATTTTATTTCTATAAACATGTCATATTTTGAAGTTGTAAATGCTATCTTCATCTACCATGTGTAGATGTGAAGATTCGGTTAAATAGGCTCATTATTATGCTTAAAAACTATGTAACAAATTAAATTTTCGGCACAGATGTAAGTTGACCTTAATTTCTAATCTTGAATAGTGCATTTTTTATGAAAAGGAGAGAGAGCTTCACATGATGTACTAAAATGTTCAATGCATGTGTATTCAACGACCCTAGACTTTCAGTGTTGCACTCAAACTTATGTTAATTTGCCATTAATGGAATGTGATAGAGATTTACGTTTCTTGGACATATATGAGTTCATCATGGTTTCCGTCAGTATTCGCGTTAAGAGGAAATTTGTCATTTTCAATGTAAATGAGATAGTGTACAATAACTTCCTTTGTTGAATCACTGAATTGTCGCAAATCATAAGGATGTATATCCATTTAGAAAATATGAAAATCTTTTTATTTTTCAAAAATGGTCTGCAAATGCAAGTTGTAGCAAACCAGGCAAACGGCAATGAGATTGGTGTATATACAACCTCTTGAACAAGTTACTTCAGAATTTGTTTATTAAAAGGCAAACTCTTTAAAGCGACCAATTTACCAACGGTCACGATAAAATATATATTTTTCTGCCCCTATGAGATGACACCCAGTATACAAATACAGCAGGAAATGTTAATAGTTAAAATACTATCAAAATTCCAAAACTTTGTGCTAAATATAAATGCACCATCTTGTTCTCTATTACCAATGTCTTATGACCCAAACTTATACAACGATACATCATCTTCTTCACACATTAGCATGCCTCTTTAAGCCTACTAGCAATAACAATTACTACATCACTCAAATCATTACAAATTGTATAGTAACTGCTAACAGGTCGACAAATTGTCAAATTATAACCTCTCGTGGAATTGGCAATACTGGCAAGCCTCATAAGCAGCATTAACTCCAGTCAAACATCACAATTAGAATGATAATCTGCAATCAAGGGCTAAAAATCACCTAAAGCTACCCAAGCAACCCTCCATTATTGGAAAACGTCGTCAATTTTCGAACGTTTAAAGAACCACGATATAGATATTATGTCGTTAAGAATAATTGTAACCCTCGCACCAAGAAAACGTGTTGAAGACTGTTCACTTATGACTTTCCAACCACCCTAATTTGGCGATCTATTTCGACAAGCAAAGTTCCTTTTAATCAATTAGATTTATTATTGCCAACGATGCATAAACGGTGCTGATGTCGCAATTTGCGCTCAATTATTATTCGCGGTTCATGTTTGTCGCTGACTTGTGGCCCCCTTGTTAAACTTAAACGCTACCGTGAAAATTATCTCTAATTTTCTTTCCTTGTTTGGTGTTGAACGGCTGTTAAAGTGATGGAGGCACGAGCAAGACTCGTGGTCTGGGGGAAATTGCTGTTTGAGATGTTATTTATTGGTTATGATTACTGGCAGATGATCTAGTGTACTTTTTTGTAACCCCACCCCCTTACAGGGTTCTGTCCATAAAATGATACTATTTATTCTTTATTCATGGAGGGGTTGATATGTAGAAGCAAAGCTGAACTCTCCTCCTCCCATCAGCCCAGCCCCTCCTTCATCCTGGACCGGACCCTTCTTATCTCAGTTACGTACTGCATTCGAAAACTAGACATACACTTCATTTTCATCGCCATCTACGTTTCAAAGGCTCTAAAATAATGCCATCATTCCATAATCAACATCATAGTAACACTAGCACGTTATAAATAACTTCATAACAAAGTGCAGCATAAAAATACTTGACGTGAAAAACGTTGACAATGACGTCTTTGTTTTAAACAGTACAGGCAGTATAATGATATATTGTTCACCTACGATATACATCAAACTTGAATTTACATATTGCCATACGGTTGCCTTGCAAGCCTCTTTGAACACTTTTATCTGTTATTTGTAGCAAGATTCAGGTTAAATTAAATTGTCGATATACATCACGCGTAAAGTAAAAACATCCACGCCAACTTTTATTTTCTAATTACTCCTTTGCCAGTGCTAATGAATTTTAATAAATCTCCCCTAACGCGACGTATCAAGATCACTATCTCGTCTGCAACATCGTAAACTTCTCTTTATGTAAAAGTTGCAAGCCAACATCAACAGTGTTATCCTTCCTTTGCTATCTCCCTTAAGATTCTTACCATCTCCAAAACACACTGTTACATCTATTCTCTGTATAGAGTTTACCAAAACGAGGTCTTTGAATCGTCCCAAAAAACACCGAAGACATTGAATCTAAAGTCAGCCAAAAAGCAGGGGTTTGCCTTGATTAGCTTTAACAACAGCCTGGGGCTTTGGAAACTTCCGACAATGTTGAACAATATCAAGCATTTTTACAATCCCCGTTCCCGAGGGGAGCTCGGGGTGGTGGCGACACAAGCCCCCGGACTAGGAAGCCTGTCGCCTGGGCCCAGCGGGGGGCGACACCCCCATGCCGGCTGCTGTCTCCTGACGGCAAAAACCACAAGCCACGGGTAAGGTATGGGACGTAGTTTTAGACCGCAAAACGTAGTACATGTTGTAACATTTCAATAAAATGCCATTTCATGTTTAGTTTGTAATTTTAGTTTTTGGGCTATGGTACTAAGTGGGTTATGCATTTTTCAATTTGATGTTATGTTGATTTAGAGCTCATTAATTTGGAAGAAAAAATGAGATTTAATATTTCCGAGTGTTATAAAAGGTAACCTGAACTTCAGTCTCTATGCATCAAACAACAATATAAGTCTTTAATGATTAGATCGTTCCTTTTCTAAAAACCATTTCGCATTTCTTTCTTTTTTCTCTTTCTCTCTTTTTTTCAAACAAAATATGTCCATGTGGCGTTGGTGCAAAACCTATAACGCTTGGTCGACTCCAAAACTTCCCGTTTGTGAACGCAAATGTCGAATGACGTTTGCATTCCGTACGCACCTGCCGGACGACTTTTAGGCTGGATTTATGAAACAATGCGCATTCGTGCTGGCTTCACAGAAGTGTGGCTTCTTAATGGACTGTCCAACCTGCCACCTGTCGAGAGACCAGTTCTTTCACAGGACCTAAACCTAACATTACAGACGTGCAAGTAAAAAGAAAATCACGCTCCGTCATTTCCGTTCGATCAGACGACAACCAATTCGAATTTCACGCGCTCGGGGAGATTTGAAAACGAGGCAATTCGCCCTGGTGCGCCGTTGTTCTTGTGAACGCAACAGTTGGGGATTTGGAACTTTCGCAACGCAGACGAGAAAATTACAAGTTGACGTTTGAAATCTCAGCCTCTTCAAAGGGAACTCGCGATGACGCCTGCCAAATTGAAAACATCTCAACGGTGTCATTTGAAGAAAGCGTATGTAACAGACAGAGAACAGAAGGAAAGCGCGTTACGCGCGTTATAAGATCCAACCAAGCCCGAAAAAACGACAGCGTGTATTTATTTTGCAATTATGCAACTCTGCTAGATGTATTCACATGAGGTGTTGTGGCTAACAGAAGTTCTACACACGTGACCTCCACTCTATCACGGGTAATAACAGAGTAATCGCGTCTTGATCTATGGTCTATCAACGGACACCCTCCCCCCAGATGCGAGGCACGCTAACTACCCCCCGAACCCGTCAGCCGCCCCTTGGACGCCAATAAATCTTTGGGCTGCAACGTATAATATGGCTGTATGGGAATACCTCTCTGATCATACGTTTGCCCAACGTCGGGGGAACCGAAGCTGTTGAAAGCTCCATGTAAACGAGCGAATTGCATGTCGCTGTCATGAGAATACATAGGGACAAAAAGACATAAACTTTTTTAGGGTTTGTGTTAAATTGAAAATGTTTTTCATTGTGTGTGGATTTTTTGTAGTATTTCTAGTTCTCGTGATGACGTGAACATTATTCGATTCGTGGATGCTGTGTGATAGGTGGTTTTGGCATGATAGATTACCAGCAGGTCTGATGGAGGGCTGACTTGATGGATGGGGGCTGCTATGGAGGGTTGCCCCGGGGGGACTAGCGGGAAGGCTCGGAAGTGTCTGGGTCCTGGTACCGGGCACCCGGTGACACCTATCTTTCACGTTTTGTGACAATAAAAACACGGGCCGCTGTTGCGGTGTTTTATTGTTGAATTTCACGGCTGCTGCGGTGTGGGTGTGATATATGAATTGGTAGCGTGTCTGTGGGGAATTCATATACAAAAGTATATTTTGGAATGGAAATCAGGGTTTGCTTGGCGTCAATTGTCCTATATGGGTTTTTTACTTGTGAAATAAACAACATTTTAGTGCCGCATCATGTGATTTAAAACTGTTAGTTATTCGACCTAGTTTCAAATATGACATTCGCAGAATCTGGGGGATAAAAAATTAGCTATAATGTGTAACTTATTTTATACTACTTCTACAATGTGCTCTGTTAGCTTTACATAGGCGCCCACTTAATTTTAGTTCACATAAACTCCCTGGAAAGAATCCAGTGTCCATACATGTCTAACCAATAATCCACAAACATTCAACATCTTTCACTGGCATGTTTTGCTTTCAAATTACATGTTTGCGTATGTTTGCTCTAAAGCCGTATGTGTTGATTAAGCATGGGTTTTCTCACAACCCACCACTTTCAATAACTGCGAGTTGCAAGAATGAAGTAGCAGTCACCATTGCATTGAGTCCTGCTATCGGCTCTAAAACTCGTTCTGGGCCTTGCAAAGATAATTATGCTACATACTACATACAATGAATAATTATGTATGTCACTGTAACGTGGTAATATAATAAACCGTCCAAATTGCAGAACTTAATCATACAACCTTATTCAAGGACCTGTAAAACGAGGGCACAAAATGTACAATGACAATGTCCAACAATCAAAGCATCAGAGCTTTAGAGGAAACAGTATACGGGTAATACCAGTATGACCACAATATTGCAATTTGTAAAAGGCATGCAACTGTAAACGAACATGAGTTAAATGGCCTCAAGTATAAAGCTAAGTCCGTTGTTCAACTATGTCTGTCTGACAGGGACATCTTAGCAAATCAATCAACAAATCAACAAAAACGGGCGCTTTTCTCAATGATTTCCAAGGCCAGCTTTGGAGAGCCACCACAATCGCGGCATTAACACTGCCCTGGTGCAAAGAGATTAAGAATCACATCATTTCCGTGTACAGTATTAAGAATTTCTCCAATTCCTCCAAATTCTTTTTGGCAGATAGAGAGATAAGTGGGTCTGCCGTGTAGTAGTGAGATAGGGGTCTGCATAGCCGGGGGCAGCAGAACCCCGCTTATGATATTCAAACGCGATATTAGACATGTGGGGCCTGTCCCTGCGCACTCGCGGCTTCCTTTCTTTCTGACCACTCTTTCATGAATTTAGGCGTTTTTGAAGTTGACGTGTCCCCACAGTTGTAAAGGTCAAAATCTGATAAGCCTGCGGAAGACGGAACGTGTAACAGTGTTACTTCAATGTGGCTAGTTCTTATCTGATGCCGGGGGATCTGCTCTATGCTTATTTGGCTCGCAGAAATGTAGGCGGATCTGTGCGTGGGTTAAAAGCGACAGGGCGACACGACAGTTTTTTTTTAGCAGTTTAAACTTGCGGAAGTGATAAGTTTGCATATACTTAGTATCTCTGGACACGAAACACAAGAATATTTCTTTTACACGGACATCATAGAAAAAGTGACAGAGCTATATTTCAGAATGCCCCTATATGTGTGTGGTTATTTTTGTTTTAATTGGATATTGCTGAATGTCTTAAAAATTGACACACAGTAGTAGGACATAGAACTTATTTTCTGACTCCGTGTATGGGCTATATGTACAGAATGTTATTATTAGTCATTGTGGGTTTTGGAAATGTACTTTTTATGGGGATTTGATTGAATATTTGTAAAATATTAAGTTTTGGTTACTTAATTTATGTGTTATATAGGTCAAAGCTATCCGATGTTGTTTACCTTTTGAAGCAACTTTTTAAGTTCGCACTGATATTTGAAAGCCTAGAAACATCTTTAAAAGATAAAGCTATGTTTCAGAATGCCCCTATGTGTGTGTGGTTATTTTTGTTTTAATTGGATATTGCTGAATGTGTCTTAAATCTTATTTTGTTGTGGACGTAATACTTAAAACTCAGGAATTGCTGAAGAAGACATACTGTTTTCATGTGAAACGGAACTGTATAGAGATCCAGAGCTTGGAGCGGCTGAAGCATGACTACATTATACTAAATAAAGAACGTGAATATAAGATATTTTCATTTCTTTATTTGTGTGTGAAAATCATTATTTGCATGTGAAAAATTAAAAATAGCTCTGATGACATGCTTTGGGTACATATGTAATCATGTGTCTTTTTAGAATTTAATGTGTAATACATTAATTTTTAGGTAACCGACATGCAATCAGTGTCACTTGTCATTTTTATTATCTAAAATTAGGTTAAAAGTATACACTCAGCTAAATAATGCATTTGTTTGATCAAAATATCAATTGATATTAACATATGGCTACCTGTATTCGTAGCCACTTACAGCAATCAACAGAAGGCCCACATACAGGTCCCCCTCCCTCACTCTATCTTGAAACACCACTCAACACCACTCAACTGTGCACTGCATTTTTTTACAAAACGAAACAGCATTGCTATTTCCCAAAAACCGGAAATCATTGACAAGGATGCGAATCGACAAATCATTGTGAGAAAAGTCAACTTTTGTGTTTGCCAAAACTAAAATCCATCTTGTTTGGACAGCTTTTATTTCAGTGGTGAGCGCTGAAGCCCGCATACACTCGACTCGACTAGACCGCGAATATTATTACAGTGTCGACCGCCAACATAATTACCCATATCAGAAGGGGACTGTCAAGTTTTTCACTGGCACAGACAGACCCACATCACCACGTCCCTTATCCTGCTATTCTGTTCGCCTGAGTCTCTGAGCCTGGCCTCGCTGAACCCATTATAACGGCAATTATCATCATGGTGGATTGGAAAAACTTGGTGGGCGTAGAATTGTTGACATTTCTGGATATGAGGGCAGGCAGTAGAGCATTCTAGAGCTATGGTGGGATGTGACATTTAGATTAGATGAGTTGTTTTTACTTACTGACTCACTACTGTTTCTGTTGGTGACATTTTACTTTATTTTTAAGCTTATGTGGTGTAGTTAAATGTAATTGTATTGTTGTCTATAACAACACTACTGTTTAAGATCTTTCAAATGATCTCCTACATCAGCAAAGCTACAATTTACAAAACTGTAAAAGTGTGCACTTACAGTCATAAACTGCTAATTTAGTAAAGCTACAAACTCCATAATTCTCACTTACAAAACATCAGTCCAATACAATTAACACTTGCTGCAAACCATAATTTTGCATCACATAATATAAAAATCTCAACCGAATAATATTAAAAAATCATCTGCTTTTAACAATGACGTCAACATCTACGGACTGAAGTCTCTTTTACGGCAGTCTCCAACCAGGGTGCAGTAGAACCTCCCTAACAAGTCCTCCCATTGGACAGTTCACAAGAGGTCTCAATACAGTCGAGTTCTATACATCTTCATGGTGTGGTGTTCCAATCTTAGAAAGCTTGGGGACCACGAAGAGTGGTCTTATTACGGAGGTTGTCTCTCAATAGACAAGTGATCTGAATAGAAAGGTTCTACTGTAGACTTACACACATTGTTGACTTCTCACCGCCCCAAAGAGATGACAATATGCAGCCCAACGCGCCATACAGGAGTCCCAGGGTTGTCTCTGAAAGACCTGAATGGAGTGAAGAGGTCTAAATTAGCTGTACTTTGTTGGTAATTTGTTCAGGGCGCCATTTTAACATCTCCAGTAGTCGCCAGTCAGTCCCAAACTGGGGAGAGCAAAGAAAAGAAGCTCTGGTGGTGTATTAAATAAAGAGGTTTTGGTAGGCACTCCTAATTGACTTGAGAGCTGAAAAATCCAATTGTGGTTTTAATTGTTGCTGGTGGAATGGACCTGACATGCCAAGACATTTGTGTTCGCGGGTATTGACGGGCAGTTGAATGCTTTTTTATATAGACGTTGGGATTGAATGTGTTGAGATGTCAAATGAGCAGATTAGTTAATGTGCGGTTGATTAAGAAAATATTTTAAATCTTTTTTCACACTTTTATAAGTAAAGTAATATACATATTGAATGAGCAGATTAGTTAATGTGCGGTTGATTAAGAAACTATTTTAAATCTTTTTTCACACTTTTATAAGTAAAGTAATATACATATTGCCTATACTATAACATCAGCTACAATTCTTGACCGCGCCAATCAGTTAACTCAGCTAAGTTAACTACTGAGTTAATAGTGTTAATGCTGATATCTTATAAGACATTCTGAGTCTTAAATGCGTGCGATTTTTATCTAGAGGTGTGATTGAAAATTTACTTTAAAAAGATACGATTGTCATATGAATTTCTGTGGAAAACATCATATGTTAAATGACATATCGTAGACATTACAACTCACGGGATTTCAATATCCGAAATAAGAAAAAAGAGTTAATTTCTATCAACATTTACATACCACAATTTAATGAAATAAAATCAATTATTACCATGTCCACCGTGCGGGTAGAACTAGGTTAAGTTTATGTTCGGACTTTCCACCCAGTGCAAAAGGCGATCCTCAAATTAGTGTCACTAATTATAGTAATTATCATTAGCTTCCATTGATGGCCATATCAATGACCTTTGCTTCGCGTCCAACAGGGAATTCTTCAAAACACATACACAGTACAATGAATGATGACTAAATTACACAATGAAATGAATTGCTACTTTGCCTATGAATGCCATGTTACATATTACTTCGACAATATCGTTAAATTGACTAAATGTACCTGTAGATTTTAACACCAGTGATAGCTAGTATTAGCATACATATATGTTCCATTTCACTAGCTTAAGACTGATATTCTATAACATTTTCATGTAACATACTTTGAATACCGCTATGATCTTAAACCGTAATCTGGATTTACTACGTAAATATCAATAAGGCATCTCATGTGTATATCTCACCAAATACAATTTAGTGAGTCACTCCCCAGTGTATATCATGATGCGTGTGATAAATAGAGGTTTCTAATCTATATCTACATTCTTTGCTAACCATACGACATCTTTTTATCAAAGTTTCTGACACAGGTACGTGTAGTTGAAGTGCTTTCACCACCTCAAATAACTATTACAATTAACTGAAGTAATATTACCAGCGCCAAAGTCACCATTGACGATGGAGAGGCAATTATCAGATTGTGAATATCAATGATTTCTGTTTTCTAAAATTGATAATAATGTTTAAGAATTATGAGCTTCACATGTGCCACTAGCATACCCAGGTTTTCGGTAAAAAGAGGTTGCAACCTAATTGAGCATATGGATTTCATGGGTTTTGATTACGTGATGTCTACAAAATATGCCAAATCCCATGAAATTGACATTGTGTGGCGAGATGTAGAATACGAGCCCACACACGCACAAACGTGGATCTGATCTCCCTATGGATGGTTTTATTCCGTAATCAGCTATTAGATTCGTGTTTATTAAATAAGAATTAGCTCCCTTTTGCTGATACCCGAAGTGGCTGCACCAGAACACTGGGTATTGTACAGAAAATTCTGTAAACCCAAATAGGGTGGAAGAGGCAAATGATCTGGTGTAAATCATTTCGTCGTTAGAACTTCATATGAAATATAACCACATACCCATTACATTTGTAATTGCTACGTTTTGATTAACATCATCAATCTCATCTATATAGAGTTTACCGACTTTCAATGGTTTTTAAAATGGCCATAACTATAGCAATGACCCTTTCATCATTTCATCATAAAATGCCTCGTATAGAACATTACATTTAGTATCAAATTTGCATGTTGGTAAAAACAAATCATTATATCCTCTGATTAAGACCACCTCTATAAAGAAGACCATTGTCGTAGAATCGCATAGTTTTGTCTCACATTTTACTACTAGAACTTCACAGGGAAAGACTAGCTGATCCCAATGAGGTATAATGCCATTGTTTGGATAGGCAGTGTTACAAAATAATGAAATTAGAAAAACTGCTTTGAAGTATCAGGCGCCAGTTAATTTTTTAACTAGTTCTACTGATCTTTGCTAACCCTTACTTGATCAAATCAAGCAAATGTATGAACACTTTTGCTAAAGACAATACATATTAAACAAATATTTCACTACCAATGCACTAATTCTTGCATGCTTTGCATAAGCGTTTAAAGCTGATCAAATATTTCTAGAGTATCTATCAAAAGACACCTTTCCCGAATGATCTCATGTAATTGACCCTAATTAAATGTCCCTAAGTAAACAACGGCCTTAAGGGGAAAACTCACTCTTACTTGATCGGGTTTAAGGGCACACTCGACAACAGTGGCGCCACCCAGTTTAATCCTATCAACCACGTGCTAAGATGCACTTGACGCAGTCTGGCGAACTCCTTTGTACGTAGAAGTCACAAAATTCACCAATTCAAATCAATCCAGTCTTTAAAGAAGCTTAATGACCACCAATTGTCTGTCTACCCAGGCGACATGTATGATCAATAAAATGCCAAACGAGCGGGTTAGTGTTTGTTGTAATTGAATCCATTGTTCTATACGTATTATGTCAACATTGGTCAAGTCATTGATATTGTTGCTTTTCAGATTTCAGTGAAATTGCTCTGTTTGTACAAACGCCCACGGGGTTCTACTAGCAATTACTTGTTTGTTGTGTAATGTGTACGTACCTTCATGTGTCACAATATGTGTTAGATGCACATTAAATACTACAATGCTAAGAAAAATCTACGCTTTCCGTGCCTTTAGAAATAATGTGTTAACAACAGTGTTCCTAAAAATATGATTTTTTGTTGAGATGCATTTTTTAAATCTCTCAGATTCATTTTAGGTGCAAAACCAAATCAGGAAATTGAGTAACAAGTGGAAATAGACCTAATGGTCTGATGGTAGGGCTGCTAAATACAAATGACATATGATTAGTAAAATAAATATGTGCATCTGTTTTCGTCATGCAATCATTTCGTGGCTAAAAAAAGTATCTATTATTGTGTTTAGATAGTGGTGTATGGTTCTCCCCATGAGTCGATGAGTGTTGTTGCATAACAACATTACGTCAGGACTTAAAATTGGCTATGTTCCGCATTCAGGGGCATCCGTGTGCAGTGGGTTTTTTACCATCACTCACTCACTTCCAGATATTGTTACCATTGCTTTAAATTCTACTCGAATCACTAAAGAAAAAATCAAGTTTATCTCCAGATACCAGCCGTGGTTGTGGGAGGATGGGATTCGGAATAGGAGTCAACTGACGGCATCTTCAACTTTAGCATGCTTGGTGAACATGTCAACTCAAAGACGGAACCTTTTGCAGTAATCCTGACCAAACCGATTCCTGTTCCTTGTTCTTAGTCTCTGTCCACGATGCTCAAAAATGTCTAGCCAACTCAACACAACTAACGGGTGTCCATTTAAATGTCTTAGATATGTATTAATCTACAATCAACATTCAATAAAAACACAAGTCCTCAATACCCATATTCAAACAACTTTCCTCAAAAGCACACAATACTTTATTAGCTTCAATTGGACACAAATCACATGATAGCAAACTGTGCCAATTTGATTTCTATATAATCAGGCTACCACAAAATGAGTATAATTTGAGAGTGAACCTCAGAGATTATCACCCCAAGACCCAGGGCCATATAGAGCTCCAAGTGTCAAAATATAAACACACATAACATCAGTTCCAGTTACACAAAATCATCGACAAGTCAGCGCCAACGATGACTCCGCCATTACCTATAATTTTCATCCCAATCATAGCACTTTTCTATAATTCACACTAAAATGTTTCTCTAATCACTGCCACAAGTTTAAGTCAACATTGGATTTGAAAAGCTGCTAGTTGCTAGCCCGTGTCGTCGATAATGTGTACTTAGAAAATAATGCTTCCCCCACTTTTTTCTCCGTCCATCCACCCCTCTCAATTTTCTGTGCCCAAATTTGCATCATCATAATAGCGGGGATCAGGGTCCCGGAAAATGATAAGTTTGGTAGGGTTCGGCATTGGCCAGGTTGTCATTATGCACCTTTCGGAGGGCTCCTATGGTTATGGTTATCAAAGAAAATTGATTTAATTATATCAACATTGGCGTGTGCGACAGTATCTCTGGGTGGTTGTTAAAGCGTGGGATCGCTGATCTCTTGAGACTACGGACATTTACTGCCGAATCATTCCAAAGATGCAGTACATAAAGGCAAAGAAAATAATGCTGCATCGGCTTAATGAGGTGGTCACTTTCAGGTAGCATTGTCCTCTATCAGCATTGTCTATGTAAAACAGAGCCACCCTCCTGGGACCCCCGACAAAAGCCATTAATAATCTATGGCCCATTGAGGAATCAATTCCATTGAATAATATTATTCTTTCACATTTTGAATCTTTAGCTTCTTGCCAACACTCAATTTTCAGTTGAAAACTCACCACTAGGATTATACGCGCTTTGACCGGCAAACTCGGCCCTCCCTTGACACTCGCAGATACCAATTAAGGTTAGGACCAAAGACGGCTAGCGCGGTGATTGGCTGAGGCTCGCGCTAAAGCAGCCAATCGGCGCTCGTCTTTCGCGATAAGGCGGCGGCAGTGGCTCTCACCGTATAAGGTGGCTACTGTTGATTTAAAAACACCATAGCACAAGTAGTGGAGACAAAATCGTTCAACGATCAGCCTTCGGAGAGATTCCGGAGAAAATTGTACTGGCAATTAGAGATAATAAGAGAGGACTGCGCATAGGAACTTCACTTGTTATAAACATATACCTTAAGCTCGTCACTACCGGGCTGCTGTATTTACCGTGCACTTTCAGGCATAGGGAATACCAGCGACGGCGCAAGCGAGCGATAAAACAGGACTAACGCCGAAGGATTCTTTACGTGCGTGTGTGTTACCCAACAACAACCACCACCAAAAATACATGTGATACGTATAGGGCAATGCAGGACTAAACCCAAAACTCAAGTAAGGTTTATCCATTCTTCTCTAACAACCCAACAACACAGGAACAACAGCAACAATGCTCAACATGTCGGGCAGCACGGGCAGTGCGGAGCTCGACCAGGATAACATGGGCATGTCCGCCTTCAAGCAGCTGCAGCAGGGCATGGGCGCCGCGGGGATGGGCGACTACGGCCGCTCCCCGGGAGGCTACCCGGGCGTGGGCCAGTACTCGCAGCACTCGGGCTTCGGGGGCTCTCAGGATCGAGCCACGGCGCCCCTGGGATACCCGTACCCGCTGAACACGATGAACTCTGCGATGAACGCGGGGTACCAGCACAGCATGGCCGGATACAACATGAACCCCTACCAGACGTCCACCACCCCAATGTCGGCCATGTCCGGTGGCCCCGGTGGAGGAGGGGGAGGGGGCAGAGACCGTGAGTATATAAGTACGTGGATTTTTATAGTTTTTGTTTGCATGGAGAGGGGGCAATTTTTGATTGGGTATATTCGTGTGAAATTGTGTGTAGTAGATTGTGCGCGTTGTGTAGCTCGGTATAGAGGTTAAGTTGGATTCTATTCTGTTGATCACTGTATTTTAGTGGGTGGTTGTATTTGAAATCATGTGATATTGGATCTGGGAGATGCTGTGTTTGATGGCTAGCTCAATAGGTGTTTAGATCTTGAGCACATTCAGAGAATCAGAGAGTGTAGTCTCTATATCGCCTGTGAGGTGGGATACGCTGCATATAGCGTGTAATGGCATTGTGAGGGTCTTTTCATTTTAAGTACTAGAGTCGAGCGTATGGGATGTGGTATTGAGCTTCTTCCGTCATAGTTATATAAGTGTATTAAATAGGTATTTGTTGGTAAGGGGCTTGATATCCATGTTCTTTTAATCTAGTTTGCGTGTATGATGGGCCATGGGTATACAGAACTAAGTTCTTTTCTTTCGTAGAGAACTTGAATTCACTATATGCGCCTACACAAATACATATTTAGCACTTGCCATATTATCTCTTGCAAATTGCTCTCAGCTGACATTTCAGAAGCACACCCACGGCTTATGCATATTAAAATCCTATTTACTATAAGATGCACACTGATTAGATAATTTGGAAATGTTTAGTCACATATAAAGCTAGATTTGTCGATACAATCTTCCCACCCACGTGCATTCGTGAGCAAGACTTTGAACTTCTGTAACGCAAACACAATCTGTAAATCGCGTACACCTTACCATTGGGTAATATTCATGGAAATAAAGCAAATCATCAAGTATGTAACAGTGTCAAGCGGTTATTTATTATACACACGTCAAGGCTGCTTAGTTCACGGGAGCGTAAACAATTCATTTAGTGATATAATTAATGCATCAAATAGAAATAATTCACACCCGCTACAAAACGCATGTGCGATGTGGTGCCAACCTCTGGCCAACACAGGCCTGAAAAAGGATATAGGCGCAGGCGAGAGGTGCATAGAACGCAGGTTGGAAGCCGAGATACGAATCAGCATTACGACCCCCGCAACCCCTCTGTCTATCTCCCCGAACAGAGTTATAATTATAAATTGTCACAAAGTTGATCGAGTTTCACCCCTTTGCTATGGGAATCCGCCAGGCAAATCGACATACAAGCACATCTCTTCATTATGTCTCGGGGCTGTACTGTTTTAATTAAGTCTTTCTTTCGCCTTTGACTTGCAGAGGGAGGGTTGGTTGGTGGGAATGGGGGTATAAAATCTAGATTTGGGGACCGACGCTTCATCATTTCTCGACATAAACTATACTATTGGAATGCTAGTAGGCCCGGGCAGAGTGACAGCTACGAAATTGACCACTTTTGACCGCAGGGGAAATGAGAAGACATGTAATTAAGAAAGGATAGGACAAGGCTGTAAATGAGGTTTTGGGGGAGATGTGGTGAACTGATGCTTTTATGATTTCAATATAGTATAGCTGACTAGTATTCGATTTTAGGGTGTAGAGAAGTGAAATGCTTTTTTAGATTGTAGGGTGCTTTAAGATGTGTGTGAGATTTTTATTTATTGAAAAGGTATTTCAGTTAAGGAGAGGTAGAAGTTTGTTTGTTTTTAGATCGCGAGATGTTTCCAAATGGTTCTTTTTGTTTTAATTTTAATGAAAAAGCAGTTCAACTATTTTGGCCATGTTAGTTAAGTTATGTTGTTTGCCTGGTAACTTTGTTAATTTGCTACTTTGGTCCATTGTTGTAGCTCATCTGACGAGCTATTGAACAAAATAACGATCGCAGGTAATAGAGAAATAACGTTTGGTTTTTGAAGTTGTAAAATCGGTCGATTTCCGATCGAGGTACATGAAAAGTTTGGCGAATTCTGTGCGCTCCCAGTTAATACGCGTATTCCAAACAGTTGTAATAATTCACGAGTGTTATTAGTAATTTATCGATTCATGCACTCGATCTGAAAAGTTGCTCGCGAGCCGCAAGCGCCTCACTTCTCGTCTGCAAGCTTCCACCACATACGGGTACTTTCCCCGCCCCGATTATCAATATTAGATTAGTACTGGCTATAACACTTACAGTACTGGCTGATCACATGACTTATTCATAATCCCTTTGTACACCTTGACAAGGGTTCACAATGTGCGGATAGCTCTATCGCTCATTAAAACAAAGTACACGTGATGGCTTGACACTTGGAAAGGGCGACTTTGACATTTGATGTAGTTATATTGCCTCTCTGTGGGGTCAACGGCGGGTTAACACAAACTGCTTAATAAAGTATGTACACAAACAGTAATGTGTACGCTTCTGTGGTTTTTAATTGCCACAAATCTCTAATGATGTTATTTCATAGCATGCAATAACACGCAATATAACAAAGGGTTGAATGTGTGACAGCGGGTTTGCTGAAAGCCGAAAGCTGTGTGCTCTAAGCTATCTAGCGAAAGCTGGGTCCATGTTTCAAAGAACGCCACTGTTAAAATAAAACACAGAAGGTATATACGTCTATGTGCCCTCGGGGAAGTAACACACGTTACACGAAAACGTTCGACACCAGTGTAGCAGGAACCTGAACAGTTTTGGCATCATAATTTATATGTTTATGCACGTTTAGAGTTTGCTGCGCCTCGCAAATTTATCGCGCTATGCCATGCGTGTCTTAAAATGCTCACAGAATTCATATGAGTCACATTGTGTGGTTTTATTACTTTGTGAGTGTTTTAAAAAGCCTGGATTCCTTTTACGCATTGGCATAACAGAAGATTATTTGATATTATTCACCAAAAAATACAGATAAAAAAGCCACATTGTTGCAGTATTCAGTCGATATGTAGATTGCTTTGATTAGACCTATTTTATTAGATATATACTAAAATCCATAATGTACTGTATGCATGGTTTGTACACAACATTGGTTACTGAAGAAATCCTTGGCTATGTGTACACTCAGTTGACATTTAGGAACGTAGATAGATAACATCAACAATTTACACACAGCTGAATTCATATGAATGCTAATAACATAAACACTATTTGAATTATACATTTAGCACTGCAATCAATTTCAAACAGCTAAACATGCATGTATATGCATATGTGTATTACGTGAAGACAAGTTATCATGAACGTAATCTCATTTTTTAATTTTATAAAAATGTGAAGACATTCGTAAATGATCTATGTTAATATATATCTAATTTTTTATTTCCACCTGCATCTGGCTAAAAAAATGTGCCTAAAAAGCATTTATAGCACCAAAATATGTATCGTCAATAGGATATCAGATGTGTACCATGTTCCCCATAAATGAATTTAAAAGAAACTCCGAGATGGTTAGAACATTGGCTATATGGTCAGTACGGTATCTAAAAACACCAGTCTATCAGGAGATTCAAGACTCAACTGCCTTAAATGTCACATTAGAATAACAGATTTGCCGATGGGTTTATCTTTGCTGAAACGACAGCTGAAATTTAGGAAAACATCTGCCCGACGGCTGAGAAAATTTAAACGCGCCAAATCTCGCAGCCCGCGCGACAAACGTGGAGACTTTACGAGAATTTCAAATTTTATGGACTATCGTCGGATGCGAGTACGTTCGCACGTTTCATTGTCTTGGGTGTTAGTGGCTTCCACGCGTAAGAGACGTGCTAAAAAGGCCAATTAAATTGTTGCACCATAGACACCACCGTCTTTTTGCGGGCAACAGAACTTGAAACTGCTTGACCGCAGTTCAAGTACTGAAGAGTATGTTTACGGTGCTAATAGGATTAGGAGGAAACTTTTAAATACTTTGTGAGAGTGTTTGGCAAGTGTTTGTCGCAAGTCCTATAAACTATTCAGCATTAAGCAGACTTGTTGCATTGTCGTCTGTGCCCGACAGTTGGTATGCGGTGGCCGAACCCCGCTAGGAAAGCCTCTATTCCTCGAATCAACAACTCCGAGGGGAGTCCTCTTGACGGGCCACAGTATGTAACAAATCTGATTGCCAACTGAAAAGAAAGAGCCTTTACAAGCCCTCACAACTCAATTTATAGCCTTTATAGCTCATTATCTAGCACCTGAACCCTTGCTGTGTTTTACTTAGTTTGCCCTTTGCCGGTTGCATTGTCTTTTGCCCGCTGCCCATCTGTCGTGGTAAGCCCAAATGAAGTCGTCTGCTCCAAGCGCGGTACTGTTCTTCTGATCGCCACAAGCTTTTCCTAATGTTTTCCCAGCTTGGTAAAGTAGTCGCGCGTTTCGCTTGCGTTTGCACGCAGGGGGTCGGGGAAAGGGAAGACCATTTCGCTGGACAGCGTGCAGAGAAGGGTGTGTAGAGAACACCAGGGTGGCAGACGAGAGGGTCAAGATGAAAGCGATCAGAGAGCAAAGGTTTCTAATGAGCTGACTGCGCATGCCCAGTGCACATCACCTGTTTTGCAGTATCCGTTTTAGCGGAAGAAACGAGACCTAATTTGTCGGTTACTAACTGCTAACAGGGGGGTTCCTTTTTATCTAGGGGTCTGGATGAAAAATAGAACTGGTAAAAACTGAGCTGTGGTATTTCAGAGATGAAAGTAATCTTGATAACACCGCTCTACCCCACACAATGCGCCGATAGGCTTTATATTGGATTGTTATAACGTGAAAAATACACAGTTTTATAGCTTTTCAAGGCGGAGTAAATAGAATTATATTGTTATAATATCGAAGTGCTTACAAGTGTAATTCTGATAAGATTCAAAAGGAATGTTTCTAGCCCATGCGTTTTTAGCGTTCCATAGAAAAGCCACAATGGCCTGTCAATGCATACTGATTTGGCATGACATGGAATATATAGTCTGCAGAATGCATTCAAACCCGCTTGAATAAGTAACATGTCACACTAATGATTTAGAAATGGCAGGCTAAATCCGTATAATAAGCCCATTCATAAGTCTATAATACACTGGTTTGCTAGTCTATAATGCTGAGACTGTGTCAAATATTAATTGAGAGCACCTAGATTGCTTTATTGCATTTGACAGTGTTAGAAGACAATGCCACTTGAAACCATTGACGTTTTTTACATCACTTCGTGTATTGAAATGTGTTTCTTGGGCTGTTCATTGCTGCATTGATCCCTTGTAAGAATTAATCATTAGATTAAGACTGATTATGTCGCTTTTCATGCATGACTTTTAGGAATTTGTAAAGCCAGTTTTCTCAAACTTCATAACATGCTATTTATGAGGAAGTGGACTTGAGTCCAATGCAAGCACCATGTGTCCAAAGTCTTATAGTATGTTTAGTTTGAGCTAACTCAAGTCAAGCATTTATTGCATGTAAAAATACACAGTCAATATTGAAATATACACTTTGCATTTATTAGATATTGAATTTTCAAACTTTCAAATTCGTATTTTAAGTAGCTATTACAAGGTGCAATATACATGCAAGCGTATCACACATATGGTCAAGTTGGATTGCAAAGAAGAAATGCTGCCAATTAAGATTATGAAATTCAATCATGAGGCTATCAGTTATAGACCGTCTCATGATAGCACCAAACACGTGTCCAGAGTTTAAAAATCTCAATTGTTCATTCATTTATTGAGAATACTTTATGAATCAAGCTCCTTATTTTGATCATGATACAGATTAAATATGATTGTTCGAGCAATTCCCACCGTAACAATGAGAAAAGTATTATCATTTTGCACATCACTGTATAACTAGCTGCCTGTTTTGAGGTGTTTATTGTTGATTGTTGTATCATGGACACTTTGATTAGATAAGATGAATTTCTTTCCGTGCGATTAAGAAGCCATAGAGATAATTCTATACACGCAGATAAACAAATAATGCATTTCAAATTGAAATAGATAAATTAGTGTGAAAATCATGATATCAGATACTAGGTATTCATTGCATACAAAAGAGTGCTTAAAAGCTTTTTATAGTCAATTAGAGGGTCTTGTAATTTACAGAAGGTGTCTTTATTTTCAATAATCTCTTCACATTCATTAATTTTATTACAATCTTGTTAGCGTGCATTGAATGATAGATATTAAAAGATGGCCAGATAAAGTAGATAAGGATAGATGAATACAATTGGTGAATTGATTTCAATTTGTGACACTGTAGCATTAAGAACTTACTCTATACGAGCTCTATGAAATGATCGACTACACAGATATAATCCAAGGTTGAATACTCATCTGCTCAACTTGTACATTCTATTTCTCTTGCAGTTTAAGGTTACATTTGAGTTATAATGTTTATAACGGCTTGTATATAAAGACTAATTGAATATTCACATGTTACATGTAGCTTGCATGCCTATGATGTCAACTAAAACGACTTTCTAACTATAGTATAGTCAGTATTTTATATAGTATGCACATCTGTATTACAGCGGACAAGTCACCAGACGACCTTATGAAGCAGAATGGGAAGAAGAAAATGCGCAAACCTCGTACCATCTACTCATCTCTACAGCTCCAACAACTGAACCGGCGATTCCAGAGGACCCAGTACCTAGCACTGCCCGAGCGGGCAGAGCTAGCCGCCTCATTGGGGCTGACGCAGACTCAGGTGTGTACAGAGTATAACCTCTTCGTATGTACATTGCTCATCTAGAATTTTGCGTCATCTCATTTCATGATAACCACATTATGACCACGTATCAGTTGCCATCTAGAATATTGGTTATTGTTAGCATTCTACTGCTTTCCCGACATGTTAGAAATGACGAGTAAAGTATACGGCTTTGTGAAGCCAGGTCTCTATAGTATATGCAAGTCGCCATTAACGTTACAATTACACCATGCTTTGACTGCATTGCATTAATATGACACTCATTTGCACCATAGCATTCTGACTTGTGTCTTCTAGCATCTTTATCATGATAGGTTGTTATGTAGCAAACATGCAAAAGAGCATTTGTATCTGGAATTCACAATTTGTTCAAAATTATGAGTCCTAGTTACAATGACCTCTTTAGAAACATTCTATTTACTACTAGTCGATTCGCATTATCGCCATACGATTACGAATGATTAGGTTAAGATAAGTAAGTCACAAAGTACATGTACGTGTATGAACAATATAATAGCTTTAACCCAGCACTGTTTCCACAATCCAATAATGTTAAATCATGTAAGAACATTAAATTGTTTGTTAACATATACCAATAAATCATAATAACTGTATAATTCGACCTCAATTTAATTGTCTATACTAGAGTGAACAAGAACCACGAACTTAAAATAAATTACGCATACATATTCATCATGTAATAAATGATAGTAATTTTGGCTCACTCAGCCATAGGGCTATGTATGTTTACCATTATAAGCATTATCAGCTTCCAAAAGAACATAAGGCTTTAATAAGCGAGAGTCATTCTCTAAAGGAGTTAAAATCTCCACCTATCAATACATGACTGGATTACAACTCTATCAAAAACATGTTATTTACCATCACATCCATTTATAGCTTTGCACTGGAAGGTCTGTGTTATAAAGTTAGTTGGGTTTCTATTCAGCCAGTGGAAAGTAAATAAAATAAACCAACCAAGCATTCTCTGCACACAATACCTTCACCCGCGTATGGCCCCCTCAGGAAATAAAATCATACAAAAGATTGCAACAACAAGACTCTTAATTTCATTAGAGCCTCTCCACAAGTGCTTACGTTTGGCTAGAAAATCAAACAAATGCCGTAGGATTACACGCAACTATATCTAGCAACTCTCGTGGGCTTTTCCACACTCAGTTCATAGTTCATGCAAGCATACCTCATCGCCTAATCGCTTGGAAGTGGCCCTTCTTTAAAGTTGCTTATAATTTGTGCAAGGCTTTGTTCGTCTGGCGTACTGGTTACATAGTCCGACTACGGCAGAAGATGTTGTCTTTTTAGTGGGGTTACCACGGTCCAAAACGACCTTGCAATCGTGGCCGCCTTCTGCTAGGGTTCGCTCTACCCCCTGTAATAATCTTCCACCTAATTTCACTGGTAACAAGTTTGCAGGGGCCGGATTTCGTGCATGACTTGGATTAAAAGAAGGCGCTTATGCAGCATGACGAAAAGCCAGGCCATTGGAAACTTGTCCCTAACTAGGCAAAGAAACACAAGATGCTTGAGAGGCACTGCCCCTCCCAAGGGTTTAGACGAAGTCAGCTGCTTACGTTGGCTGAATTCGTGCAAGCAACACAGCGATTGTTTTCCATTTCCCCTTGAGAAATACTAGTACGCGCTTTTTTGCTACATGTATTTCAATAGAAACTTTGATAAAGTGCTGCAGTGTCATGTTACTATCTCACAGGGCATGGCTTAATAAACTACTCTCATCTGGTGGGTGCTACTCTGAGATGCCACTGCCATAGAACCAATTGTTGTCAACCATGGCGGGGGTGAGAAGTGAATTATGTCATTAGAAGCTTAATCTGTGTCCCTGGTGGGTACCAGCACCAACAAAGTTAGCCGCTCTAACAACGCTCAATGTTTGCCCAGTTCTTGGCAGACAAACATTATCCTCGTGCCGAACAATCTCCCGACACACAATCCCCATCCGCCTCACAAAGGCAGTTGAAATCCAAGAGGCGAGCATGAAGCGTGTGCTCTAATTGAAACGAGCGACAGTTGAGAAGATGTTTATTGACTGTTTCGTCCGCTACTCAAGTGGCTTACTGTGTCGCATTCCGGCCCAATTTGGCGAGCAACAGGAGCTTTAAATTGACACTAACTAGTAGTCAGTTGGCGCGCTTAAGTGGACGGATTGGACATCAACCACTTGACGCCGTCCGCACCAGCAACTGATTAGCCTGGGCTACAACTGTCTGGATCAGATTAGCCCCATTGTAACGGGGATCCGGCAGCTCTCAATGGGCTCTAATTGGCCGTTCATGAATATTGATCGGCGAGCTTGATGGTGTTACCACTGATTGTTATGGGTGTTCGCAAGATGTCCCAGGTGTTGCCCGACAGATCGTTAAAACACTGGGATGGTGCCTGCAGGGGGGAGCTGTTAGAAGCTGCCACGGCTTGCTGCAGATCAAGTGGAGTTGCCCATCTTTTTTGTAATTGCCTGGCATTGTTGCGCAATGATGCGAGTGGCATTTTGACGGGGCTCTGACCTTCCAGCACATTAAGTGGTTGGATAAATCGATGAGCGTAGATTGTTGTACGGTTGTTGTAATGGTGGTGATTTAAACCTGTAGTAGTTGGTCTACGTTTCTTTCATTTCATTGAGGGTTAGAAAAAGTACTGAAGACAAAAAACAGAGAGTTGATTCAATGATAGTAACGGGTGGACAGAATTTCGAGTTTAAAAAACTACCCTGGTATCTAGCGATTATCCATTTCAAGAACACAAGAGCGTGCTTGGCGCTTGTACAAGACGTAAAATACAAAAGCATGGCCGCACAAACAATATCGCGAGAAAGTTGGCAGACGAACAAAGAGAATTGATGGACAAGACACACGCGGCGGTCTGATCGGAAAGCTTGTGTAAATCATTGTTAGAAAGAACTACAGGACATTACACTTATACACCAGCCAGTGCGGCGGCGGCATCTGGAGAGCTGTCGAGAGATGGACTGCGCATAGTCATCAAAAATGGCGTCTGCTGCAGCCCCTGAAACAAGGAAAAATAAAACAAGCGTCCAAAAATCTATAGCAACGATTTTTCGTCTGCCAACTTGCTTGGCATGCGGTTCAAGCAACAATGACCTCTTTCTATCCGATTCGAGTGTGAAATATTGCAACAATATTCCTTTTGCACACACATCACACACAGAAGACCAAGTGACCAACGAGACAATTAGGTGGCTGACCTCTTTTGTGACGCTTTTCAATGGAAGCCTGAGACCCCATTAGCAGTTGATCCTCTGACGTAACTCGCCCAAGCCGGTCTGGGAGGGTGGACACGGTGCTTTTAATCTTTAGCTTGGTTCGGGCCCGGGCCCTTGTTCCGTCACGAGAAGGGGAGGGCGTCTCGAACACGGCTTCTTTTCCGTCCACGTCTTTGAAGACGTCTTTGCATTATACGCATTACATTTGATCATCAACTTAAGGGAACATCCTTCTAACAGTATACTCTGTATTGTTTGGTGCGTTTTGAGACATGTATTATACATTTGAATTTTACATTTGAATCTTTTTAGAAGTGAATGGGTTGTATACGCCGCATTGCTGTGTGGGTGTCATCACGATCATTCAAGTTCTTCATCAATGTACATCCTGTGTAAACATTACAGCGTATATATAGCAGCGTCAATTATACTATAAACCAGTGCCGTAAAAAGGGTGCTGATTGCTCCACACATTATCACCTACCCATTGTGAAGAATTGAGGAAACTCACACCATTCGTAGCCGAAATGCCCACGTCACCCGTTACACCAACGGTCCGCAATCGCTCAGGGCGTCGTCTTCGTCAGCAGCAGTTTAGTTCTAGCCTACGGGCAGCGCTTGGCACATGGGGGTGACAGTAGTGGTCTTCTCTTTAATTCCCTGCCCATTGAATTTTAATAAACTTGTCAGCGTGGTCAGCAAGATGGTTAATTTAGTCCGGGTCAGCGACGTTGGGGCATAGGGTCAGTGGACAAAGCTTGGTCCCACGTTCTCTTCAGGGGGGTTGAGGTTGAAGGCCCCTGCGTACCCTCGGGGTTGGCCGTGAAAAGCCAGGCCGGCGCTCGCCCGTAACCCCGCTCTGAAAGCTCTGAAACCAGACCAGCAGCGCTTTGGGAGACGGCTGAAATCCGATACCATGCGCCAGCAGGGGCGATTGTGCTGCGGGAATAATGCATGACAACTTCATAATGTTGCCACTGTGCAGGTCTCAATGAGGCTAGATAGGGTGCAATTGTGAGAACCTACGTGTTATGATGTTAGGTTTAGGTTTTGACGGCCAAAAAAAGGAAGGCCTTAACATGGGATGTTTTAGCTACTGCAGGGATGGCTATAATGGTGTGATAGATTGAATCAATTAGTAGCTTGGCTGGGCTGTCTGACGCTGATCTGAGCTTCCTTTTTAAGCATTCTTCTTTTGAGAGAGAGGTATGTTGCTGGTGTGTAGACCTAATTTTGGATTCTGCTTAGAACAAACTTATATTTGGATAGTAGACATATGGGTAGTACACATAGTTCTGAATGCGTCTTGATATATCTATTCCATACAACTCAATGCACTATGCATATTCTTTTGAAACAAATCGCCATTGGCTTTCTACCGTACTCGACACACCACTACACAAAATGGTGAAACTGTTCAGTAGTTGTAGCCTACCACACAAAATTCTCATTTTCTAAAACTAGAGTTCCAAAGTTGAATATAATGTCTTCACACCCTGTCACAATCTAGTTCAATATAATTCCCACACACTCTGTACTACACCGTGCGCCCGCGCCCACTGGTCGGCTGCTGACACCTGCTGTGGCCGCACACCCCCGGGCCCCCGTCAGCAGCCGCCCTGGCGCCCCCGACACACACCTGCCTCGGCCCCTTGGGCACCAGGCGAGCTCGCCCAACGATTATCGTGGGCTTTCGGACCTTGGTCTTTTGAACAGTTTGCTCTTTGAAAGTGATTCTGAAGTTAGATAATTTTTGTTTGTGTTTCACACACAAAAATACCAATTCACATTTTCAAGTTGTATAGTAACTGCAAATTTATATTTTTGTTGAGATTTTGATCGCAGAAATCGACATTCTAAATATTTATGAATCCATTCATATAATCACTGATAATAGCCAGAAGTTTCACAACGATTAAATAATCTACTATAAAGTAAGACCAAATGATTGTCAATCATTTACAGAACGATAATAATCCCTTGTTTACATCCATTTCTTCACTACGGTAACTTTGTGCATCATTCATACATGCCCTGTCCATCATATAAAGAAATGGCGGCTCTTCCGGTTCACCCAAACCAGTCGTTATGGATTAGTTTTTATTTCATTATTTTCTGCTTTCATTGCTGATACACTCCTGGACAGGCAGGTGTGAGTCTGTAGGGTTATAGCTGGGTTTATTTAGGCGGCTGTGTGGGTCGCCAAAGAGAAATGAGAAACGGTTGGTAGACAGTAGGAAATTATACGTTGTCCGCACGCAATTGAATTAGCCTGTGATTTGTTGGAGGCAGTTTGCGGGGTCACGGTCTCTCGAGCCACGCACTCTCCCTAGGAAGAGACGCCAGTGACAGTTATACACTTGAGATATCTTTGTTCACACTCTGTAGCAATCATCATCATTTGCTGGGTCGCCGTGTAAATTTCTAAACGATATTAAAAGAAAGGCGTTTCGTTTTTACGAATGTAAAATCATTGATTTATCGTGTGCTGCACAAGTGGTGCTTTCTAGTGTTTCCCGTTAAAAATGAATTTCTATTTCACCCGGATGTTTCACCGTTGTGGACAGCTTTATTTACTGTTACTACTTTATTATTCTACAGAAATGGAGGACAGTTGTGTTGAAAGATGATCTGCTGATACTGTGTCTACTGCATTGAGACGCCCAGGGGGCAAAAAACGTTAATAGAGAGTAGATTCTATGCTGGCATCTGACAGGGCAACAGCTTATACCCAAAACAACTGTCTTTCTGAGATTCAATCTCCTCCTCCTCCTCCTCTCTCTATCTCTATCTATCTGCCTCTGAAAATGCGTATTCCGCAGAGAAAGCAAAGCAATTAAGTGTCATAAAATCAGCCTCGGGTTGGCGCTAATGGACTTGCAGAAGACTATGTCGCAAACTTTGGTGGGAGAAAGCCTGAACCTTATTGAGACATCAAGCCCATGACAATTTTACGACATCGATACCAAGTAGTTGTGGGTCAGTATCGGCCGGAGGAATGCTAATAGCCCATTTGAAAGAGATTTTAATGAAAATAGGATAGTTCATTTTACCATCTTTTATGGACTGCTATTGGTGGCAAGTTCATTTACGTTTGGAAGTTATCAGTGGGAAGAAAAAGATACCAGCAATGGGTTTTGTCGTAGCCCCGAGGTGTTTTCCGTTCGGGGTTAAGAGAGATGCTTAAACTGCTAGCATAAACACTTTATAAACTAATCAAAATCAATTATGGTCGCAAGTAAACACTGATATCGACTAACACTCAACTAATTATGTCAATAATGGACAATGCGGCTTGTAATAAGGGAATGTTGTTTTTTGTCGGCTGGGCGATGTTATAAGAAGTTGATCGAAATCTACTTGTGTCGTTTGGTGGCATATGCAAACTTTGCCGAACAAAGGAAAGAATGTAGCGTTTTGAGACTTAGACCTCCACACGCACTGATTTTACAAGCAAATCTAATAAAACTTTCTATTCATAATTCTCTCAAAAGGCACAAACCAGAAGCAAACCGCAAAACTCTTTTCGAACATTTCAATTTCGACGACTGTATCGTAAAATTTACACTCGGTTAGCCGGGGTCGACGCACCTGGTCTCGTCGTTATTTATGTGAATATTACTGTGAATTGAAAGTTACTTATTTCTGAACTGTTATTTTTAAGGCGAACTTGATAAATGGCTTGCTTGAACAGAGGCATTTGTGTTGGGGGTTAGGTAACGGTGATTTAGTTAGCTTGCTTTCATAAGCATCACTGTTCCTTGGGTTGCAGTCTCCGTAAATAATGTGAAGTAGCTTAATGCAATGGTTAGATGCTCATTCATTTAAATTGTATAGTTTACCTACAAAAAAAATGCCCGCTAGCGCTCTTTCGGTGACTTGTGAGAGTTAAAAACTATAAACAAACACATAATAAGTTTTTTTTTTTTCTCGCAAACGCCATCCCTATTGATTCCACTTTTTACGTCAGTTGTATTTCAATCGGTAATCCATTTAATTAACCAGGCAATTGTGGCGGTTGTGAATCTTTGTCTATTCAATATTCAATGACTGTTTTATATCACATCAATATCATTAGTTCTTATTGAATTTTGACGTGTGCAAAAATGCTATTAATTCCACATTGATCATCTAATATAGTCTACCTTTAGAATCAAAACTGCTATAATTGGTTTATAATTTAACACACTAAATAGCAACCGCTTGCTAAGCATGCATTTTGCTTAGATAAACTTGTCAATGGGCAATGAATTGGTTAACAATCAGTACAAGGCCTTTAAAATTATGTTTATTGCCCAATATTTTTCTATATAATTATTCCTGTAATGATACTACACTATTACGTTACTAATGACTATAACTGGTGGTTATGCATCAAATCCAATCATTACCAACTATTTTCCCCACAATTCACAAATTACTGGTATAATGTTTTATCTTAGACTCCCCACTATTTAGATTCCTAGATACCCCAAGCCACCCAAGAGTATATTATCACATCTAATTAAGCAAGATGAATCCCGTTTACCGGCACAGTAGTTATTCAAACTGCAAAACCATCAATTTGCTAAAGCAGTTCCTACGAAATCACCCCGTATATGTTAAGAAATTAGCGGCGATCATTAAAAGAATCGCGTACGCCACGCTCCCAACCACTGAGCGATAAAACGAGTCGATAAGCGTGGAGCCGAGCGTAGATGAAACGATAAAGGCAGCCTGTCATTAGAGATCGCCGCCCACCCCCGTACCCGCGACAAAAAAGTCCCTATCAGCTCTTGCGGCCCTTCAAAAGGACCGAGCGGAAATATCTGAAAGACGTTTGGGACAACAACACCACCAAAAAAAGAGTTGCCGGCGAGGATGCTGGCGATTGCAATCGTGCACCGCTACCGCCGATGACGAGGCAGTCGAACGATTGTAGCGCGATAATACGTGAACAATTGGCGCTTTTGTCGGGCGGAGATGGAATCACGCACGTGGTCCTGCCGACGGAGACACATAGAGAGATCGTGCTGACAGCTAATGCCGGCCTTTGTGGTGGTCTCTCCACCGACATCGCCTGCTGTAGCACACCGGACGCGATCTAACGTGCCGGTTAATCGCCACATCACGTGATCGGGTGACGTTATGTTGCGCAGTGACGAGCGGGAAATATGCGCAATGGCGCGTGTCGTTTTAGTACCCCAAAAAATGTTTTTTCTCTTTTTTATACACAGTTATTACCCTGTATTGCTGTGGTACATGGTATGTTGGTAGTGTTGCGTTTTACAAGTGTGTTTGGTTTTTTGTAGGCCTATGTACATTGTATTATTCTTTATGCCTTGAGCAATATTATAGAAGTTTTTATCTAGAATTGTTCGTGTATACAGTTCATTTGCATTCACTTCCACTGTAATGTTAATTCTTATTAAGCAACGCATTTTCAAATGATACAATTTACCATTTAGCATATCACTTAGATTGTAGAACATCATTGTTATGCTTTGTTCAAGCTCAATATCGAATTGCCTTTAAAAATTACCGCATACATATATATCTCATTAACATATATTTTCATAAATTGCATCCCAACTTTCCCAGTATATCACTATCTTTTAAAATCTGCATAGCTTACAGTTTCTGGATTCATTATTAGTACACCCAAACGTATTGTTTGGTACACGGAAACTTACAATATATCCACTTAAGAAAATATACTGTTTATTCCCACCCTCATGACAGCAAAGAACCATCCGTCAAACCTAAATACTAAAGACACACCTTCTTGTCTATTTCCAGGTGAAGATCTGGTTCCAGAACCGTCGCTCCAAGTACAAGAAGATCCTGAAGCAGAGCCAGACAGCCGGCATCCCTCCACCGCCCCCGGGAGCCATGTCTCCAGACTCCCACGACCCCGACGCCGGCACGCCCGACTCGTCCAACGGCGACCTCAGCCAGCCCATCATCAAGACCGAGGACGTGGGCGGAGGCTCCCAGACCCCGGTCAGCCACCACGGGGGCCAGCCCCAGCAGCCGCCGCCTCACCACATGCAAGGCATGGACCCCTCACAACAGCAACAGCAGCAACAGCAACAGCACGATCCCAGAGACGATTACCAGCAGCACCCGGCGGCCCACGGTGGCAACCACATGGGAGGACTGGGAGGAGGCGGCATGCACGGCGACGGGGTCAACCCTCACCACGGCGTCACGTCGCCCGTGTCGTCGGTGACCCCGCCGTCCTCGTGGCCCGAGCTGGTGAGCCACGGCCACGGCGGGCCGCCTCCCACGAGCGCGTACTCGCACGCAGGCTACAACGGGAACTATCACATGGCGGCCGCAGCTGCTGCGCAAGGACTCATGCATCAGTACGCGCCGCCACCGCCGCCACCGCCCTCCGCCTGGTACCCACAGAACGTGCTGCCCACGCACCAGAACCCACAGCCGCCGCTTCTCACCTAGACGGATGGGTGGTGAGACATGCTGGAGTGTGTGGGTGCTGCATTCAAGTGCAGGCGTGGTGCATTGATATTTCAACCCCAAGAGTGCGTGGTTGAAAGTTTATCCTTCAACTCCAAGAGTGCGTGGTTGTGAATTAATACTTCAACACTCTATTGAATGCTGGGGTTGAGTATTAGTTTTTACCAGTGTCTTGGTGGTTTGCACGGACATCATCACCAAATGGGTTTTGTCTGCTGCCGATGTGTGAATTCTTGTTGGTGATTTTGTTTAAGTAACGAACAGTCACGATGTGTGCATGTGTGAGTGTTGTTGTTATTGTTACAGCAAGCACAGTGCTTGAGAAGTGTAAAAATACATACACAAACAGACCTCAAAAACTATAAACAGGAAACAGTATTGAAGGTGACGTCTTAAGGCTCCCCTACATACCCCCAAAATGGTGCTATAGCTTGGACTGGCCCCGCCTTGGGCGGCTTCGGGGCGCTTTTAAAGCTAAGGACACGGGGAACATTTCTCTTAGATATCTCAGGGTAAAGAGCAAAGTCACTGAAATCCTACTCTGGAAGAACGCTAAAGGCTCGTGCCTTTTATTATCGCCCACCGGAAGTCGTCTGACTTCTCATCGACGAATGTCTCTCATCGTTGTTATGATGTTGTGTGAGGAAGAGACTTTTAGGAATGCTGTCTCATACAACAACAGGCTATATTTTGTACATAGGAACTGACTTTTATTGTAGGCATGTCATATATTATTGACATCAAGGAGCAAAATCAAATTGTATATTATTTAGACACTCTCTGATGGTAATACATGTATTGATGACTTTCCCAAATGCTGCCAGTGTGAGTTAAGATATCATAATGACGAAACAGTGAATGTGTGAGTGTGTTCAATATACAAGTAATTGTTGATACTAAAGTGATGTTTGGGTACCACAGAATTTCTTGTTATGACTTATTAAGGTATTTTGTGTATTACACAAGACATTATATTTTTTCCTGTAAGGTGTATGATTCTATTGTAAAAGAGTACATGTACATGTAATGTCACACAAAGTATAGAAACCCATTATAAGCAGTGAATAGCATATTGTTATTTTTCATCATAAACTACAAGTTCTGGCAGTAAATGCCTTGCAGATAAACCAGCCCATATGTGGTCACAAACACATAGTGTCGATTTTTAGCCCATTGTATTTGAGGGTCTTACAACAGGTTACTATAGAGACTTGCATGCACCATGGTTTAGTTTGGATTCCAGTGGCCCTACTCTATAGGGATTCTTTTTTTAAAACAGTGGACACACCATTAAGATGTATTGTTTTCCCACATGATGAACATTGATATGCAATATTATAGGATTTTGTTTATTGTTCTTTTGAAAAAGTCACATTTTTGTTATTTCACACGTTGACATGAGTCTTTGTTAGCATGAGCTGTTCCTTTTTTTTCAAAAAAAAATAATGGCATACTTTTGTTGTTGCTACATACAAATTACATTTTCAACTATGTATTACATGTAGCATCGTACATATGGTCAATACCATGTCACTGTTATACATGTAATAGATAAACAAACAAATAACAAACAAACAGTAATAGAAGGAGTCTCTCGTGTTTTGGACTGTAGGTCAACGATGTCTTATTGAGGTGTGTGTGTGTGTGTGAAAGTGGTCTGAATATTAATTTATGCTGTTGAATTGTTTAGATGCATGTATTTGCAATAACCGTCATTTGTCAGTGGTTAAGTCTGGATGATAAGGCTGGCGTCTCCTTGTGGTTGTATGTAAATCTGTAGCTTTTTATTTAAATGAATATTTAATTTGTAGCATATGAGGTGTAAAAGCACATCGATGATAGTAACGTTATTGTACCAGGTTTTGTATTGTGTAATCTAAATAAATGTAAGAAGTTATTTCATTGTCTTTGCTAGTTTCTGCATCCACATGTTTGCATCAGTTTTCAACTTGATTGACAAAATAGTTAATAACTAATAGCTACTATTGCTTAGTTAAATTTGAGGCAGATTTATTATTTTTTGATCATATGTGAATATCACATGTAATTGGTTTTAAACTTTACTTTTAAAGACTTATTCAATACATGCACCTAAACTGTCATCTGTTATATACATTCTCACATAACATTACAACGTAGAAAACTACCTTCATAGTTATAGTGCTTTTTTTCATTCAGCCACTAAACCTGGGTTATTACTATTCATCAGTAAAACACTTAATATCTGGAAAATATGCATTTAGCGTATGCAATTCACCATGCTCTATCATTGCCCACTAAATATGCTTCATGAATAATAGTTTCCGTTAATCCCGCATACATATAGTATTTTCATAAGAACAACACCAGTTCTGTGAATTTTTACATAATAGCAAAATATGATTAATCACCTGTGTGAACATTCCAAAATATAAACAATCTTTTGGCTTTGAAATGTACACCTTGACGCTTATCAGACCCAATGACACCGAATACACCAAAAATGTACCGAGCGATCTATCACACTTGTACCGAGCGCTCCTGCAGTCGACCCCGAATTAATCTTTGTGTCGAAAGAATAGATTTAATGAATATAAGTTCCAGTGGTATAATCTACCCACACAGAAACAGTAGTGCGTGATCAAGTTACTTCGTCATGATCAGAAATAAAGTGTGTCTGGTTTATACAGAAAACAGCGACCTGATAATAGTAATTTTCAGCGAAAATGATAGTTTTCTTTCTGCATTGCACATTTTCGACGTCGTCATATAAGGCAGTGACTTCTCCCTTGTCATGGTTATAAATGATATTTGCGTATGAATTTTTTTAATGCAGTACCTACTCAAATTATAATTATATGTCATATGAAGCAACAGTTGTCCTCATTATCTAGGGAGTTAACTGCACAATATAAAGGTGATCAACGGTAAGCGTATATCGTTAAAATTTCATCTATACAAAGTATGTGTATATCCAATTTCTGTTTATTTAAGAAACAGCTTAATTTAATTGAAGTTGCATTTTGCAGACATTATACATTGTCTCCAACAATAATAGGCATACTAAGCAGGCTATCAATAACGTTAGATGGGAATCTTTTTTACACTGCTATATACAATACCTACAATTACTAAACATGTGGAGTGATTAATACGCCCGAAATAGATGAGAATGACCCTGTACTGAATTACAATCAGCCAATATCAAATACATCACAAAAAAGTTAAAATGAATAAGGTCAATTGGCAATAATTATATAATCAGTAGTCCAAGGCCAAAAATAACCACAAAAAGCCAGCCTAAACGCCCGTAGCACGTTAATTAGCCAACGCAAACACGGCTGACCCACAAACTATAGACAATTCCCCCGTCAAACAAACGCAACCCTTATTCACCGCGCCAGTCGGCGCTGTATTACTATCATCAACAAAATTCGCTGATTTGTAAATCGACTGAACGCCGGGTAATTCCGAACAAGCGATCCCAAGTGGCAGAAATTACCAGACGACACAAAACTTCCATCCACGGGCGCTAGTAATTTAGCGAGCAATTTTCGAACCCGTGTCACTTAATGACGCCGGAATTATGGCCCCAGTTCCGACCGCGGACGTCGTCATCATTATTCCATCGTACGGCCAGTTCGTGACATTCTACTCAAAATTACGGCCTACTCGCTTGCCGCTGCGCCAGTCGCAGTCGGCTCACGTGTGCGGTTTTCCGCCGTGCGCTGACGTATGGGCGATATTCGGGCATCAAAGCGACGGTAATCGTCACCGCGTTTCTCGCTTATCGAGCGTCTAACAAGCGTGAACGGCGTCCTAAAACCCCGCGCCCTGCAATTCGGCGGCAGTAACCCCCTTTCTGGGCGCATAACTCGGAGAAATGGGAGAAATAAAGAAGGTCCGAAGAAAGAGGGTGGAAATTTCAAGATGGCGTCGTCATCTGCTGCTGCTGTTGAAATCAATAGGAGAAATGCGTATTTATTATTTTTACAATGAGGTTTTAGGATTTATGACATTGCTTTGGCTAACTTTAATGTATACTTAATGTAATGAAGGCTAGAAAAAAATCAAAATTAAATAAATTTCATGTCCCGAAAGGGACGTTTTATGCCAGTTGGAAATTGATCAGAAAGGTTACCATAGCAGACAGAGAAGAAGTGCAAGGAGACGAAAAGCGGCAAAAGTCGAGTGACGTAGTTCCCGGAAACGGCGCCACAAAATGACTGTAATTTCGCACGGCAATTTAGTCGTCTGCGATCGATGCGAAATGACAGTGATTATGCGAGCTTTGAGCGGGTTGTAGCACCGAGTATGCCGACGACCGCGGAGCGCCGGCGTACGCGATTGGATCCATTATTGAGCCACTGTGAGCCACTCTGCTCTCCAATGGCTGGCTGAGGGTGTTATACGGCCGTGGGTTTCTCCTATACCTGGCAAAGGGGATTGCTCGGATCGTTGCTGGTGCTGTTTGGCTTCTGCCACTAGAAGATGGTTGTTGTACGATTGGTGGGGATGGTGATTATATTTTAGATATATTGTTCCTATATGGTGTATAGTGATTATAAAGGTCTACAAGTAGGCGTTTGTTTCGGTTTAATGATATGCATTATATATAGCCGTTTCGTCAACGGTATATATAGCTGCGGTGTTGAGGTTGACATGGCACCAGCATCATTCAGTGTGTGTGCACTTCTAAATGTGAATTTTTAACTCTGTCTACTAATACAATATTTACGTGTACGAGCACTGGTGCTGATGTTGGACGCTTCACTTTTCCGACAGGTGTCCATATAAGACAGGTTCCACTGTATTTACCGGATAGCGCCGAGTCGCATCCCTCCCTGTAGCGTCCCCACCGCACACCTTATACCCAGACCACGCGGGCCCACTCACCGTCAGTGCCTCGGCCCCTACCGTCGCCGACAAAGCCTCTCCCCCGTCGAGAGGCCGGCTCCGCCGAGGCGACCGCGTCCAACGCGCCTTGTGCACGTCAAATGAGGCGGTTAACAGAAAGTAAGCGAGCCCGACACTTCTTTTGTGATTGCCCAGCAAGCCGTGCGCCTACAAGAATCGCTTTAATCAAAATCCACCGGCATCAGATGGGGGTTTACGGCATACACGAGTACAGAAGGCCCTGGTTGCAATATGGCCGCACTATTATAAAGACAGAATAGAGATATGATGTTTTCCTAAGTGATCTTTGGCCTTTTATGCCCTTTTAAACTTTATGATATATGGAAATATGGAGCTCTGCCATACATGGTATGCGGTTTTTTTTGTAGACAAGCGCTTTTTTAGGAATGGGTGGCTTGCTTATTATTGTCATTTATCTGATAATGTAAACGAGGCTAGGTCTCACCCTGGACATAAAAAATTAACAACCATTGATATCAATCTTTCAATGAAAGACGACAACAACTAAAAAAAACACCAGTTACATCGCTGTCATTCTTGCTGGTGTCACGAGTATGCACTGTTATGTCAATATTGTGGTAAGTTGGCGACACCACGTCAAACTGACGAACACTGCAAAAACAGAGTTTCTGGTCCACTGACTTCTCCAAAAGCGTGGTCTGTGTCCTTCAGCCAGATGTAGACGTCATGACGTCAACACAGGGCACACGCTTGCAATTCAAATATAGTCAGATATCTCTTGTAAGCTAAATAAGGCATTAGACTTTCTGATCACGGAATTTATTTCTGGATTCAGATATAGTAGTTTTAATGATAGAAAAACAGTGGTTTGAAACATATGGTCGCTGATGAAATTACCCTGGAATGTCTGGTAGGAAATTTTGTTGCACATCAGTCTACTGTGCAATTGATCCAGGCCACCGTCACTGTGCATGATGTTACTGGTGCTGCATCCAATCAGGCTAATTTGGATATTAGTGCAAAAACAGAGTACTTCTATTCATTCGTTAGAGATATCATAATTGGGGATGTTAATCGCTATCAAACCTTTTGTTGGGTGTATCTTCCCCCAAACAGTAGAAAACACAGTCATCACCAAGGATACCCAGTGAACATATAATTGCGATATATTATCAATTGTAGACGAAGTGGTGTCACCAGTGTCTAATTCATAAGCACAAGTTGTAACTGTCACTAATTACTGCTCGTTATTTAAGCGCAAGTAGCATAGCCAGGGCATAAAGTGTAGGTTCTTGTGAATCGTGTATTCAATGCAAAATAGTGAAAGCCAATCATTTACACGCATTTTAGTGATAATTTGGGTTTATTTTAATTCATAAATGTACAATCTGGTCGGTGCATTGAATACACAATTTTGATCATCTTTCTCAGTTCTCTTGCTGTAAATAAGTGAGAGAGATTATTAGAACTTCAGAATATAGTTCACATAGAACTCAAATATCTATTGAGCCTGCACCTCATTCAATAATAAGTTATAGCCAGCTGCTCTCTAAAGGCCCTCTACACGTGCATTAATAGCATAACTATTCTCAACCACAACCGCTGTACGTTCCTTGCATAACCAACACCTCAAATCGAGTAACCTTAACAAACGGAACAACTCCTCCCCTCCCATCCTTACCCACCCGAAGACAGCGATATTAGATTGGGAGAGCCCTTGAAAACTGTTCACAACCTCTTGACCTACCACTCCAAACGTATGTAGTAGTTGCGCTGTCTCTCCCATCTTGCCCCACCAAAAGACAGTGATATTAGATTGGGAGAAGTTCAGAGAACCCTTGAAAACTGCCCCCAACCCCTTGACCCACCACTTGAAATGTACGTGGTAGTTTTGCTTCAACAAAAGACGGAAACCGTCAAAGAACAATCGACATGAACTTATTGTGGAGCGCACAATGCACGCTGCCCATTACCCAAACGTGATTTGTTTTTAGCCACGTAGAGAAAATTAGTTTTGAGGTGGGTGTCGACCAAACAAAAGAGCTCTCCTCTTTCGTCTCTGCAACATCAATGGGACGCAGCCTCGTTTGGCTCGGTATGGTGGACCACGCCCACTTACAGTTAGAGAAAACGCAGACGGCATTTTGCAAAAGAAGAGAAGAAAATGGAACAATGATATACTTAATATACGTTTAGAGTACGCGGGATGACCGTTGTGAGTTTTTGTATGGAGTTCAGTTAGTTGCGTGCATGAGTCTTGATGAGTGTACAGTAGAACCTTCAATTAAGACCACCTCCCTATTTAGACCACCTTTATCATAAGAGCAATTCTGGTAGCGCAACCTTAAAAAGGCGAACGTAGGCCACTTCTCTATTGAGACTGCTTCTGCTTGAGGCTAGTTCCGGGGGTGGTCTTAATAGAGAGGTTCTACTGCATACGTTTATTATTTTGATGTATAGAGTTCATTTGCGTGCATAGAGTTAAGAGGTCTGTAGTTTTGTGTGTGGTTGTTTCAAATGGTCATTAGGAATGCTTGACCACACCTCTAGATCTTCACATGTCTCTATGGTGTAATTATACTGCTGCTCCTATAACCAGCTTACTTTTAAAAGAACCTTTCCATGGGGAAAATATATAAAATGCATATTTTGTTTGCAGACTGACCTATCATCTTTGATATTTTTTATCAAACTCTGGATATATGCTCAAATTGATTGCTGGAAACTTATCATTGGGTATTTACATTAACGGTACTTTAAACATTGAAGGTACTTTACAACCTTCTCTGCATCATTCACTTACGTTGGCATCATTCACTTACGTTGTCTAGAATGTTGCCGTGAGAATCGAATGGACGCCTCCTGCAACTTAGACATGTCAATGCTCACCCTAAAAATGAACTCTAAATTTCCACTGACACCAGCACATTCCCGTGGGTGCTCAACTAAACCATAAATTAAGCGCTTGTCTCATTAAGTGACCACCCCATGTGGCTCACCCACGTGGTCATTAACCCTCTGACTGCCAGCTGCTTTGGACTCCCAGAGGAACTACTGGTGGAAAAAGCGCACTTTCTGATTTTGACGTCCCCGTAACGGACAATTACGTTTCTAAACGTGTGATTTTGGTGTGACGGGGTTATGACAACCTCATTAAGAATGGGGGCCGCTGGTTAGTACAGAAAAACCTCTAATATTGGATGATCTCTATTGAGCCAACCTCTGCAACAGGAAGATTTCTCCTAGTCCCAAACCTCCATAAGAAGACAACTGATAACCTCAATACAGAGACCAGCTCTCTATTGAGACCGCGTGAGCCCAGTCATTGGGTGTTTTTTTACTTGAGAAGGTCTTCTGTAGTGACGGTACTTGTTGGACGTTTAAAAGATGTTTTTTAAAGACATATGGAATGTTGAGGATTTCAATCCTTTGGAGAATTGTGCAATTTTCTTTTTCATGAAGTAATCACGATAGAAGGTACACACAAACCTGTTTGGTGTGCACACCGGGAGAAGTGAAAAGGGTATACAAAGCCTTCCATGTTACTGGCCCCACCTAGAAAGGCCATGGTCTCTATATGGAGTTTGCTCTAGGTATCTCAACGGAAGTTTAGACCGCAAGAAATGATTTGATTATGGATATGTTACGAATAGAGAAGTGGTCTTAACTGGAGATTTTATTATATTTTGAAGGTGTATATTTCAAGTTCCATGTATTTTCTACAGCACGCGGTTACTATAAAAACTTTAAAACTCATCGCATTTTGTATACAACCTGATATATGTGCTTCAGTGGCCAAGTGGATAGGGAGTTAGACTCGTGACCAGAAGGTCGTGGGTTTGATTCCCAGTTAGGCCTGGCTGTGCGTGTTGAACGAACTCATACCAAAGTAGTTGCACACAGATTCGTAGCACCTATATATTAATTATAATAGGTACAGGTCATTGGCTTGCAAGAGTGCACGAGGGATTTGTACGTGATGAGCACTGTGCGCTTAATGTGCTGCCGGTGCATTGTGCAAGTATGTGACAAATGATCAATTGATCAATATGTGTGCCAACAACCTGGTGTAAAATATAAAGTCGTGAGAGCAAGACTATAACTCATCACATTTACATTTATATGACATCGAGTTTGAGGAAGAAAAACACATACGCACACGCACATTCTCGCACGCATGAGTGCACTGTCCAGTCTGAAAAAAAACTACTTAAAATTCTTTGTACATGCAAGTCTCTGAGAAAATCACAAGACATAATTATAGCTGTGTAAACAACCGAGTCTCTCGTAAATATTATGTCCATATGCGCAACACGGCTGACAAAATAAACAAGAATCATGTACAATTATGTGAAATAATTGTGCACTTACGAGCCACCGTAGCTTTGATTGTGGCCTAGTACTGGGGCGCACTTGCTTCTAGCTGGCCGGTGATGGTAATTGCAACATAATCATAAACACTGGACGGACCTGCTGCTCTCAGAAGAAGATTGCGTGGGTGTGTGACAATATGGAGACACATCTATTACGTGTGCTGGGATAATCGTTTGTCATCTTGCTGTGTATATGTGTGATATATGGTGTCGAGTGATGTCCTACGTGTACTAAGATCTTTTGCTCTGCATTATCGATCTTATCATAAACAACGATAGCTGCACTGTCACACATACAGCTTACATGTATAATGAAAAACGTTTTACAAACATTTTTCTGTGCAACATGTGCATGCTTTTTTGTCAATATCTTCAAACTCTTCAGATTCTCTTAAATGACCCAAAATAATTGTAGAATTCACAAAATTGGTATTACGATTTGAAACATAGCCTTATAAATTTCATTTTCATTCATTAACAGTACAACCAAGTCAAAGGTTCTGTACATAATTTGGTTTCTCGCAAAGGCATTGATCTACAAAACACATGCAAAATATCGTACTTTTCTAAACATTGGATGCATCTAAGAGCAAAATTTGAAAAGTAAAACCAGTTAGTTTATATCATCAACAACAACAATATACTATAGCACACGAACAAATTCATAAATCTATAAACCCCTACTTTATCAGTATATAATAAAACTCCATAAACTCTTTAAAATCGCCCAAAACACCACAAAATAAACTCAAGAGGCTACAAAATTGCGCACAATATCAGCAGCAACAATGCGACGGTAGCACACAAACCGTTCATAAATCTATCGGGCCCTACTTAGCATGCGAGCTCGCCTAGCAGTGCATCACCGGCTGACAGCTGCCGCGAAGCCAACCCCGCAATTTGCCGATGATGGAGTTCCTACGTCTTGCCTCTAATGAGAGGGCTCGCGGACGACCCAATACATCAGGGGTTGTTCTGTGCATGGTGCGACGTGGTACTTATCTATATCCCCCGCTTTTTGCGCCCCGTCCTCTCCTTTCTTTGTTGTCCGTACGTAATTACACACTGCTCGCGTTCACAATGTTGATTGTTGATTTTTAAATTATCTCCTGCTACTACTCGATGACGCGGTTTTGTTTTCGATATTTTCGATTTCAGCCGTGATGTTATTTGGGGTTTTGTGGGGTTGGGGGTGGCATGTGGAACAGGCAAAAGAAGTTTTGGCGCAAAAGAACTTTCAATTAAGATCCCCTCTCTATTGAGACTATTGAGACCACCTCTGTAATAAGAGAATTTCTTGTGGTCCAAAATCTTTATAAAGATAGGCCTACCAACATCAAACTTCATAAAGAAAGAGACCAACTCTCCTTTGAGATCAGTTGACGTCAGTCAAAAGAGCTGTCGTTATAGAGAGGTTCTACTGTGTAGCGTATAATGTTAGCCTGCTGTTGTTTTTGTCAACCTGTGATGTCGTTTTATTCAAATGCAAAGAGATCTGTAAAGCATTGGTTAGTGATGTTGTTTATTACAGCCAAAGTGATACAATGTCTTAAAGTGTCTGCAAGTTCTGTTGCCTAAACTTTATTCATAGCAATTAGTACCACGATTATCTTAGACTATCTGCTCACAGAGGGTCTTAAATTTCAATCACATTAGTCTCACCCGTTTAAATGAATTTGTGGATATTCTTTTATTAAGTTAAAATATATTTTTCTATTATTGCTATATGAGATATATGATTGGTTGCTATGGCATCATTACTATTGCGTATTCTATCACGTATTTTCTTGTTCCTGTGTTGCATGTATACTGCATACTCAATACTGTTGCGAGTCAAGGATTAGTTAAGGATGATGTTGTAACAAGAGATGGAGATTTGCTAGGGCTGGGTAGTTGTCACCATCATCACCTCCACGCGTGGTGGTGAGTGGCTGGGGGAAGGGTGGGGGGGGGGGGGCTTTTGACTAGTCAACGAGACCACACGCTGAAATTGAGGACTAATTTAGGCCTGATTAATATAAACTTGGATACTAGAATTAACAGTGGTGAGATAAAGTATCCTGCATAACCCAAGTATGAAAAGGTGAAGGTTACATAACTCATTTTCAATCATTTACGCTAATAATAGGTTCAATGCAATTAGACATCATTTTGCACAATTTGTGCGACCGGTTGCACCGTATTGTGCAGGGTAGAATGCAATGTGTTGCTCTTGTATAATGGATGATTACTCTAACACTTTGTTGATCAATTCTATAAAGAAACGCCGCTAGAAGTAGAACAAAATTCTGTTACTTTATCATGCGACTGCATTTTTTTTAAATTTGCTTTGCTTCAATGAGTGAAATCGTTCTGAGACGGGAATGAAGAACTGTGTTCATCAGAAGCAGATGTAGATGTACTCTAAAGTTATTTAAAATTTGATGCATGCATTCTTTGTGCATTGAATTCTATTTTAACTTTGTAAAATACCTGGTTTCATTTTGTGCCCACATTTCTGGCTTTCACCAAAATCTCACCCTATCTGTAACGACCCTGCATCCATGGGATTGGCCTCAAGTAATATCAATATGAAGGTGATCTCTTATGATGTTAGTATAGTTTTATGTATGTGGGGTTTGGAGCGTGAAACATTGGTCCTATTATGGATATGATCTTCATTTGAAACTGCATGTCTACTGTATGTGACTCATGCACAGTTGGCAAAGACCTACATGATCCAGTGTGGGATGCGTCACCGCCCAAAAACAAATGTGTGGTCAGTGGAGGGTCAGTGTATCTGGCTGCCGTCTGGACACATTGGCTCCCGCGCCGAAGGGGACATGTGGTCAACAGGGGGCTGCAGTGGAGACAGGTTTTAGACACAATGATCAGTGTGTGGGTTAGGTGATATAATGAAATGGTATAGCTGATCGGTAAGACCAGATTATCTACCCTCTATGCATTCACATGTACATGTTCTTTCACTTTACAAGTGAAATCCAACATAATATATATATAACGGGGACATAATTGTATCAGGACTGGCTGGTGTCACATGACAATTTCACTACGGGTCATGAGTTTTCGGTTTTGCAAACTGAAAATATGGACCAAAAGGACAAAGTTCTGCCTAAAAGGTGTTGGGCCACGGACCATACAGCCCATATTTCTTGCGTGTGCGAGTGTGATCAGGACTATAAACCACCACATTTACATTTACATTTACCACGAGGGGGTATAGAAACAAAAAAAAAGCAATTGATCAGTATATCAGTCTTTTTTTTAATGTTCCCCCAAATAAAATGGCATGGTTGCGTGAGATACCAAAGAAGGTTACACTGGACGCTGTAGTCGACCAACTTCTCGATCGAAGTCACGTGCGTATCACCAAGGACGCGTACACACGTAGTCGTGTTTCAACAGACGGCCAATCCACCTGTTTTCTCATTAACATATTTGGCACACGACAATAATTATCACAATTGTAGCCTCAATGGCACTATTTGTATTTCTAACAGCGCTATAGTACCTCATAATGGACACAGACGTGTCTAATGGCAACAATTATGTGATATAATTTATGGTTGCCCGTATTTTTTTCGTACTTCTTGGAGATTGCCCCATACTTTGACCCAGAAATATTTGTTAAAATTGAGAAGTATGCATAGTAAGTATACAGTAGGCTATAGTGCTTAGTATACATGGTAAACACATGAATCTTAAACTAAACCTTCTCTGATGAGATCAGTCTACATTATAACACAAGCTTCTCAGCCACAATGAGTATATATGTTCTTCATGAAAATGTGTATGTTTTATTTTGCTTGTGAAATTGTTAAGCACTTTTTCCTGTGTGTGCAAGATATATCAGCTATTAGTTATTAAATTAAACATATGTTGTGGACACATCTGCTTTGTGAGTATTTTAAAAGTTATGAATCATTTACCGAGCTAGTATACTCGTGATTTCTGTAGTCATTATATCAGTTGCAAAAAGAATCGCAGGACTACAATTCAGATTCGTTGTTTTAATCTACCGTAACGTTATGTTCTTTAAAAAAATATCTACCACAGTTCTATAGTTTTATTTTGTACACAGGATAATGAAATATTGCCTCAATGACGTACGCCTTTTGCTAGTGGCAGTACGCTCAACTGCATATTCATTCGGCAAAATTCATCTTCACGCAAAAAAAAATCGTACGTGCGTGTGTAACAGTCTTTTCTATAGGTTCAGCTTCAAGGACAGAATTGACAGTAAGAAATAGAAGAAAGATGAATCTGCCAAAGTTTTATAGATATCAACACCCCGTCCATTGCCAAATTCAGCCTATGTGACATGCTTTTGTTAGTATCTTTATAAGAAGGAGATATTTATGATTGGTTTTATGAGGTTTTAACGTTGAAGTGACAAAGGAGATAGGGGCTTGGGCACAGATGTTATTATTTTTTTTCCTTCTTCGGCGTTTATGATTCCTACTTGAACAGAAATATATATTTTGAATAATGGGCGCCTTCATATTCACGTAATAACAAATGTAGTATTTTATTAGCCGGGTAAATTGTATGTTCATAAAAAACGAAATTGTGGGGTGAAATAATGACTTCTCAAAAAAGAAAGGGAAAAAACGAAATTAATATTCCACGATAAAAATTACGTGGCTCCACTAGCAAAATGCTCACGGTAAAACTAATAAATTAATTAGAATAAAAGGTACGTTTTAATTGTAGAATAAAGAACCAAGAGATGAAACGAAATTCGTCAATGAAACAAGATAATATATTCCGTCCTTAATTACTCCGGTGTCATTCGCAACTGTGAAACGATAATCGTTGCACCGATACCGTAATTATCATAAACATTATCGCAGCTGGAATTTCGCGAACGATGTCGGCTTGTTTCCTCGTTGCGTGGCATTCTCCATTTTACAAAAGGCAATTATCTTTTCTGCGAGCAGTGGTCACTTTCAAATTATACTCCCATTTTACGGTGTTGGTTTCTCAATCAGGAGATATTCTAGACGAAGACTTTGGTAAGTGGCTAGTTTCAACACATCAACGGGCAATTTGCGTCCACGCCGTTTCGCGTAGCTCGTCTTCCAAAAAGTATGTGATTTTTCTCGGAAGCACTGTGTGATTTGAGCGGTGTGGCGGTACTCAAGGTCTATTTCAAATGTATCTTGTTGTTTTGTGTCTGATTTTGTTTGTACCGTTGTTTTGTTTTGTTTTTTGTTTTTTTCATATATTTATTTATTGAAATGTGTTGCCACCGAAGCCGCCGTCGCCGCCGCCGCCGCCGCTGCTGCTGCTGCTACTACTGCTGTTTTTGTTTGTTGGGTGGTTGGGTGGTTGGGGGGGGGGGTTGTTTTTGTTTTGTGTCTTTGGTGGGGGGCGGGAAGCACTGGGTGATATTTTAAAACTTGCAATATGAATGTCAAAGTGTTCCATTGTGATCAGCATAACTCGATTGGTGTGTATAAAAATGTCCTATCTCTGCATTCCAACACTGGAAAAAAATACAATCTCAATAGACTAGTTGTTCGCACAGCCATTTATTCACTAAATGGCAGCTCGGGACTGGCCTTAAGTGGTCTCAATAGAGAGGTGTTCTATTTTGAGAGCTCTCTAGCTTCCCTCGAGGCCTCTAGCTCATTTAGTTTCTATTGTACGTCTTATGCGCACGTACCATTACTCACCATTGACCGTGGTCCTCGACTACAGAGAACCCAATCTCCAGCACAGGCACCAGTATCGGTGTTTGTGAACATAAACTAGACCTACAAGTATATTAGCACAGCATTTTGAAGAAGAAAAAGAAAAAGAAATGTTTTCATATCTATTTGTCGTCGGTTTACGGTAGTCTCTTTTAGATTGCGTCAGTGTTACAATAACTGGTGGGTTGAATGATAAACCTGAAATAATTGAGGATGATATGTTGTATATACAAAAGACATGTATAGAACACCATGTTTCAAGAGCCTATCATATCGACCCAGGAGTAAGATAACCATTCTTCACCATTCCTGATAGACCGCAATACGCAATATATGATCAACTCTTTTCTCCGACCACTGCCTGCTCTCAGCAGCATACTAGTATCGACATGTGTAACGCTTAGCAGTTTTTACATTATCACTTGCTCTTCAGCTACATTACGCAATAAGAACATTGGGTTCAATGTTATAAAGATCATTAAGAGAAACTGGCATATGATATATACATATTTTGACAGACTATTGCAGACTGATGCTGATGTCGTTGGTCTCCACTGTCTGGCTATCGTCTGCGCCACAATGTAACTGCAGGCTATCTAATCAGCTATACTGTTTGTACTGTTGCAATAAAAGCATACACAAGATCTATTGAGAATGCTGGTTCAGCAGTGTACAAAGACTAGTGGTAGTGGTGCCTTTGGTCTCCAGTGTCGTCTGCGCCATATGTACCTTCTCGGTGGCACGCGAGGCCGGCATATGGCAAATTAGCCGCTATGGATGTCACTTGTTGACCGGCGAAGTGTGCTGGGGACCCGCCGACAGGTGGCACACTTTTTTGAAACTACAGCTACCACCATCATCACGAGACCGTGGATCTGCCAGTATATGTCAAGTGTATCAATATTGAATAGTATGTGATATGGCATTAGAGGATTCTTTCTCCAAGTCTGTGGGGTTTTAGTACGTAGTCATTGCTGACCTTGTGATTCTGATTGTCCGATCTGAGCAATGATGAGGATTCCCGACCACTTTCAGTGCTGCCACATAAGACTGTAAGAGTGTCAATGCTGCTGCTCAAGCTTATATATGGCCATAGTGACATAGAATATATCATAACCACTTTCACTGCTGCCAACTAAATACAGGTGTCCATTGTGCTGTTTTACTACTTGTTGGTGGTGTGGATTCCCCCTATCAACCTCATCACAGTTTTTACATAAGGATTGTTGGACTTTGGTATCTAGGTCTATATAATCTATGATACATGAATGTGTTCATGGTACTATATGCGCTGTTGGAAAGAAGGGGTTTTTATGCGGGGAGTAAGTAGGTATTGTGTGTGTGGAAGGTGGGGTGGGGTTGCAAGACTACGAGGAACGGGAAAAGCCTCTTATGAATAGCAGGAATCAGCAATTGTGAAATTGGCATCAGTGCTTCACCAGCAGTAGTCATATAAATGAATAATGCTACCGCAACATTAATAATAGTAGTGTGGCAACAGGATCACCATCAGTAGCTATAGTAGAAGCAGCAAACGTAAAAAACAACAAAGATAGCACCAGCAGAAGCACCAGAAACAAGAACTGAAGTTGAAACGAAGCAGTAGGAACAGCAAGTGAAGCAACAGCAGCAAAAACAGCAACAGAGGTAGAAGCAGCAGAAACAGCAACAGAAGTAGCAGCAGCAGAGGCAGCAGCAGAAGTAACAATAGCAGAAACAACAACAGAAGCAGTTTAAATAGCAACAGAAGTAGAACCACTAGAAACAGATGTAGAAGCAGCATGCTAGAAGTGGCGGGAAACTATCCATAACTTGAAACGAAGCAGTAGAAACAGCAAGTGAAGCAACAGCAGCAAAAACAGCAACAGGTGTAGAAACAGCAGAAAGAGGGGCAGAAACAGCAACAGAAGTAGCAGCAAAATTGGTTGGCAAAAGACATTGTGTGCTGTCAGAGCAAAACACACCAAGAGACACACTGCGTTCACGTATGAAAACACTCACCTATCCCATGATCAACAACCCTGAATATCAATAGTGATATATTAAACCAATATAAATAACTAAAATTGGATGTCTACTATCGATTTCAAGTTGGATGTTTTCTAAATCAATGCTGTAAATATAGTTCCTCCTAACTAATCGCGACATCGTAATTTTAATGGGATTTTTTAATGTTGTTATATCAATATTTGTGCAAAAGATAATTTCATAGCTGTGCCAGGCAAGCTCATAGATGTGAGCTTGTATAAAGGACAGCAATTACGGACTCAGACAAACTACATCTGACATAGCACTAGTTCTACCAGTTTAACACCGCTTGATGTTGCCTGATCAAAACCTCCGAGGTGTAACATATGCGTATTTGTAGCTACTAACACCACGACGCCGACACTTTAAAGGCCAAACTGAATATCAATATAGGCATAATCACAGATGGGAAGCTATAAAAAACTAAATACAAATGGAATTCTTTTTTAGTTGGCGAAAAAAGTACAGACACACACGATGTCTCATAGGGAATTATCCGGAAGTCAGTTTAACAGGACGTAAAGTCGATATGCGAATTGTGCTCAGCGTCAGATTTTTACCCGTGTGCAAGATTGATTGGTTTTTGAGTCTTTAGTGTTAGGTCACATGACCGCTGGTTCTGAAATGAAAACCATCTAGACCTGTCGATAAAAGTCTGTGATCCTAATTGACAATTGTGTTGGTAGTTTGTATTCTAATATCGGTGATTGATGTCAAAACTGCTGTACATGTATAATATGGGGGGAAATATGATATATGCAGTCGGACAATAGGCTATACGTAATGGGTATTTTGAAACCTCAATCAATGACTTGAGTATAAAATAATGTGCAATCTTTTCACGACTATAACAAAAAGTCAAAAGTCAAAAATTTGTTTCTTATACTGACACAGTAGATCTACAGTAATTAAAACTATTTACAAACATGTACAGATCTACCCAACCTCAGTGGGTTTATACGTCAGAACTTATATCAAAGTGTATTCTTATAATAGCTAAAACTACACAACCAAACACACACCCATGTCTGGGCCTAGATGGCTATGTGTGTATAAACCATATGAACTATATCTACGCCGAAAACCGCGTGCAAGTGAAAATCAATTCTCTCAGAGAAAATAGCAACAACAAACATAGATTCATGGATGGTTTATCATACTGAAATATTTGACATTTGACATAGGTTACTAGGCTAGCAGAAGAAAAGTCCTAAAGATCTGAACAAGGTTCAACATGCTAAACTTTTATTGCTGCCTTGTTTATTGGGGGATAACAAAATTCAATTTACCGCCTATTGTCAATTTTCTCGTGTTACACCGTAAGATTTATATCAGCAATGTCAATCTCATAACGGAGAAGGTGTAGGTTTCCAGCATCTTGCAAAAGGAATGTTCAAGTTATATTTATTATTTATATTCTTTCGTGGGTTTTATTTTACAACCGCATTCCAGAGGAGATTGGTAGATGTGAGGTTTACTGTTTGTATAAGTGTAGTACAATCTAGTACCTGCCCGTGTGGGCATTTTCTTATACATGTATATCATTTATAAAGTGAACCTCTATTTTATGGACACCTGTCTTGTGTCGACTCTTTTCACGTGTCCTAAAGGTGTCCACATAAGAAAGGTTTCTCTTTAAATGTGCTTATTCACAGTCGCAACTCACTGTGATCGTACTCTTGCGATTTTACATTCACATCAGGTCATTTGCATCCTTCTCACACTATGCATTGGTTTCTCAACTCTCCGAGGAGCATACTATACTGTATGAGTGAAGATTCTCTGCTTAAGGTGGGAGTAGGACACCTAACCCAACTAGTAGAGGGTGAATATTAGCTCGGTGTTTCGTTATACAATTTACACTTTGTAAATATTAAAAACAGTAAATCTCGTCTAACCATCAGACTTTCTGATGCCTTATTTATGTGAATTAGTCAATGTTGTTATGTTGTGTATGAAATCATTTCAACTTACAAACAACCTTTTAATTTCCTAAATTGTAATAACAGCTAGCCTACAAACTCGAATCGAAGGAAGCATAACCATGCAAAGTTATTGTAAACTGATCAACCCACCCCCACGTTTCAATTAGCATCTACGTGGCGTATTCACCCCACCATATTGCGCTGCATTGCAGAATTCCATGTTTACTTAATATTTCCAAAGCCAAGTACGTCTCGGTAACACAAAAGCTGCTAATATTCACTTAGCCCTTAAGTCTCCTCTTTCCACAACGTGACCCTTTTCTCAACAATCGGGACATTTAAACATCATGCCCCCAATAAGGGGATTAAAATGGGTCTTGGCAATGGCTTGCGTAGATCTTATCAAGGCGTTCGACAACGCGAGGCACATATGCCGCTGGAGATAGTGTGTTATAACGTGGACATCTATTAGTGAGGCTTTTAGCAGGCCATATTTTGTGAAAGAATACGAGAATACTATACTCGTGCGGGCATATGACAGGAGGATGTCATTAGAGGGCACACATCAAATTTTGCATTAGAGAGAGTCGTGTCTGCTAGAGGGTCGAAAAATTATATATGACAGCACGGTAGAAATATGAATTGTGACACTTGACATGTGAATACAATCGTCATAAACCTGAGGTCCGCAGGAGTGTGTTTGGGTGAGGGGTGACGTAGTCTGAAACTGGAAAGGTAAAGCTAAACCAGTGGATCTTTTTGTAATTAGATGGCTACTTGACAGGCCAGGAGTTATTTGTCACTCAATTAGCGGAAAATGGAACAGTTTGAAATATATTGAATACGTCTGGCCGTCTGCATTGGGCGGTTGATATTTGTCCAGTGCATTGTCAACTACTAGATTTAAATATGAAATCAGTTGTGCATATTGCATTCTATTGCATAACAATGTCAACACATCAATATAACCTATTCAAATTCACGCTAAGTTATTCATTCGATAATTTCAGGCTAGCACCTGCCCAGACTAATTCATTAACAATATACAGTGGACGCAAATATGACTGTCCATTTTATATGACAAGAAACCAGGATATTCGTAGACGTGCTTGAGATCGCCGTGAGCCCAGCAATAATGACAGGCAGTAAAGGGCAGTCGATAATGAAGCATTGTTACCGGCACCAAATTACAGCTAATTATATGCGTTTTCAAGGACCGTGTTTGTAAACACTTCAGTGTGTGAATCAGTGGGAGAGACGGCTTGAAAAGACGAGCAAAGTGTGACAGCAACCTGATTCTAACATCTGATTTAGTCACCTTTTTGCGCGATATTACAGTTTGTAAGAAAAGGGTCTTGTAAACTTCCTCCATATACGTATAATTGTCGCCACTGTGCAGCTTTGGAGTGTGAGTGTGGAGGGGATATGACTGTTAGATGGTGTGGCTGCTCTATGTTGCTTGCCACCAGATGTGAGAAGAACCTAATGATGATGCAAGATTGGGTGCGTGATAAAATTGTCCGCTTGACCATTGAACTTTGATAGCTTTATTTCAAAATGCACGTATTAGGTAGTTACATCTATAGGTATTAATTGTCAAAAAGATTTCCCGTTAAAGTATTTCCTTCTATACACGAACAAGCATGTATACGAATGCGCGCACTCTCACACAATACAAATACCATGCTCATGGAATACCAATAAAACATGTAAAGCTGTTCTTTTAAGGTTTTATGTTATATGGGTCTATGCAGAACTTTTGCACAGAAAAGGTGATCACTTAAACATTTTAACACCGGTTTGCTGCAGGGTTATTTTTTCTCATTGGAAACAATTTCATATTTACATTTAAGACTATAGCCAGAAGAACACCCTAAACACGTCTTAACTCTCATACAGACTCCAAACCCTTCAAGTACACTACAAACCCGAATAGAAAAGCTTCAGCCACCAAAGAGACTATCGAATCCGTCACTGTGCGTGTTTAACATTCACAGATCATTGCCCCCGCACAGTGGCGTCTTCGTAATCCTTTGACCCCTCGGCCGGACACCCACGAGTATCTGGCCAGCACTATTGAAACCCTCGTACATAAAGGGAAGGCAGGATCCCGGCAGAGGCCAGTAATTATCTCCCTTTGAGGCGCATTGTGACCCGTCCAGGACCATTGACAGCGAGGGAAGGGGGGCGTTGTGACGCAGCCTTGTCACATGCGCGTTCAAGTCACCCCTCACAGTAAAATTGTATGTTTCAAACCAAATGAGAAAGAAAGACAATGAAGATATTGAGAATTGCATTGACCCCTGTTTGACGCAAACCCAGTGGGTGAGCAGATCGGCCGAGGATTCTTTTACAAACTCGTCTGCGAGGATTATTTCAGATTAGCAGAAACAGGTGCGCGCCTGGGAAATTGAGCTGACTCGATCACACGAGGCTTTATTTTTGAATTGCAAACGCTTTTGGGAGAATAATTGATTAATTTTGAATTATGCTCATGATTTTAAAGCCTTGTTTGGAACATTGTAGTATAGAATTTAAGCAAATGGAATTATATATTTCTGCATATTTTACGATTAGTGACTTATGTGACCAATATGTATATTGTTATATTGAAAATTTCTTAAAAGTTATGCTCATTGGCCGACCAACCATGCTTCTATAGAACCGATATGATCAATCAGATAAATCAACTAGCCATTAGGTCAAACTTCTTTATACAACCCCATATATCTACTGTTTTATACTGCTAACAAATATGTGCGCATGAATCCATTGTTCTTAACACATCACCAACACCCTCCTCACGACCACATCTAATTACCCGTACTTCAAATTATCCCAAATGTTGACATAGCTGATATGCCATACCATATTCCATAACCTCCACTAATAACAATCCCCATTCATTTGAACTCAGCCAGAGGATCCCGGAGGCCGGCCAACATATACTTTCCTGCTGCTAAGATGGCCCCTACTTGCCAATAACCGCCTTGTCTGCACCTAGGGCAAGAGACGGGTGGTGTGGTCAATGTTTTGTGATCTTAGACACTTGGCATAATAGATGACAGGACATGAACCTGTCGCTTCATAAAAGATTAAGGTGTTAATCTATGTTATTGGATTATCACCTGGTGTGCAAGACTAATAGTGACCTATTCCAATAGGCAGCCGAATAACGAGCGTATTCCTCGGCTGCTGGCGGGAAGTCTTCCAGATTATAGGTTGTTTTCAGGCAGGGTGAATGCGACGGTCTCCAGTCACGGCGCTAATTCATATTCCCATTTATCACCAGGGTCATTATGGGCTTTCTTGTAGCCAGGGCTCCATATTTTATCAATTATTACTACCTCTCGCCGCACGGATTGTGTTGCTGAAGTAGAGATTTAAACGCTCTTGTTTTACGTGGGCTAGGAAGACATGTAACAGTCGTTGTGGAAATGTGTGAATTGTATAGATGTATAGGCGTGAGTACAAAGCTCTTATGTTGATTTCAGTGTGTGAGTGTTTTTTTTTAATACAAACATGTTCCTTAAATTTTACAGGGACGTCATTAGCATATAGTATAAAAGAGATTTGACATAGTGACAATGCCAATGAAAGTACGGCCCAATGTTTTAACTACCTCCTTAAATGGTTGAGCCCAGGCCCAACAGGCCCACCCGGTAGTGACACGCCTGAATTGTTTAACTTTGTTCTGACACAGTCAAAACAAAACAGAAATGCTGGATGTGTTATTTTAGAAACATATTCCTGTTTTACATTTCCTGTGCACATAAGCTAGGTATATGCATTTTGTTTAAATAAACATGGCTTTATCTGTACTGCATATAGCCTAAATTAGCTACGCCCAAGCATGACCATAGAACCTCAGTTCAAATGACAACCTCAATTTGTATTTCATCTACAAAACATGCAAGTTTCATCTGCAGATAAGTTCTCTCTTCACTAAATGAGCTTCGGCACACCACAGAGACACACAAAAACGCTCTAATCACAGCATATTGATCACAACTAATCTGATAATTGTAAAATTGTCCTGGACGAAGAACAGCCAGATGCATTACCAGCCGAGCCACCTCATCCAGCTAATCCTCACGGAGAACACAAAGACCAACACCTCATTGTCCAGTGACGCAATAGCTAGCGTGCAGCCAGCCATTTAACCTGGCGTGCTGAGTGCTCTAAGCCGATGAAACCAGTAGGGATTTGAGAGGATCGCCTTGGTGGACTCCTTCAGCACTCGTGAGCAATTAAAGCACCACTCCCTGCCTGTTGCACGCTGCTGCACAGAAAAAGAAAGGAGGGAAGCCTGTGGAAAAGAGTAGGTTTGGAGAGTGGAAACTGCTCTTTTGATTTGATAAGAGCTCGCTTGAGTAATGTAAGAGGATTGGTGGTGGTGTTCTATGGGATCGAAGGCTTTGTTTTTGTCCATTTAAATGAATGGTGAGTCCATGGTGACATTAGTTACAAAGGGATTATACCGCACTTTGCTGAAGATCATTGTGGATTTCCCGATGTATGATAAAACACGTTGCAGTAAGTACATTCTGCACTCTCGTTTTTAACAGTATTACAGAGTTAAATGATTCTAACATGACCGGTGACCGATATTTGGCGAAAGAACAACATATTACACAATCACCCAACGTGCAGAATCTAACTGTACATTTTTTCTTACCCAATTGCAACCGTAGTGTATAGTCTATAGCGGCCAAATTAAACAATAAGATGGTACGAAGATAAAGAATCTCACCTGCCAAAAGATACGCATCTCCGAAGGTGCGCAAAGATCAAAGACCCCGCCAACACAAAGCTTTTGCCTACTTATTGTTCAATGAAGTGGCCAAAACAAAAGAGCGTATTGTGATCAGCGGTCAATACGTTGGCTGTCCGGCACTATTGTCGTGTACGATCTAGTCTCAATGGGGAGGCACAATGGGGAGCATATCTATTAGGTTCATCTCGACACAATGCGCTCTGTGTGATTTTGAACGCCGGCAAAAATAACTTGTTTTCTTTTGATATGATGATTTGAATCTTTGGCGCGCTAGGCCGTGTGATAGTGCGATGTGTGAGCGGGTGATTAGCGCGCAGCGCCGGGGAGTTCTGTTAGTTCATATTCAGAGACAATGGAGTGATTGTCAGGGGCGGCACTGTCGTGTAAAAATTGACTGGGCCCAATACCATATCACTATGATTTATAGGTTTTGCAAGCTATAATAAGCCCCGAAATGACAGCATTATAAAAAATGAAAGATAAAGAATAAAATAACGTGTAGGCCTAGTTGGGCCCAGGCTCATCAAGATGACAACCATACCTCGCAAAGATATCTATACACCGACCGGTGTTTAAATCACACGACAGCCTGCCATGCAGTTATCGCTACACACAATGTACATATGCAATATATTCAATATGTTAATCTGTACATCATGCCATACGAGTTACTCACCCTCGTGAAGTAACGACCCCCTTAACCCCCCACCCCCACCCCCGGATGGATTTGATATAAATGGACACGCTAAACGTCATCTAGTAGCTCCTCGTAGGCTGTCCCATGTGATGCATGCTGGATCTTTCACGCTGACGTTGGCCAGTAACCTTGATGTATATAGTGCATGTGCCCCGCCCCCACGCCCGGCCTGATGAGAGCCGACGCTAACAAGCCCAGTTAGCGCGCACGTTGAGACCCCTTTATGGCCCATCTCTCGGTGTCGTTAATTACGACAACAAGTCACGTGGTGGGATTAGAGGCGCCCTGATGAGGCGATCAATGTGCACTTCAAGGCTCAGTCACGAACACGTGGGCCTTGCTGGGCGATAAAACAAGGTCGTTACCCACAGCTTGCCCGTTTTCTTGGGCAATAGAGGGGCGATGATTGGGGAAGAGCATGTTTGTAATTAGGACTTTGTTTTTCATGCATTTGAAGTTCTGCTGAGAACGTTCACAGCAGCACAACTATGACACCAACGCATCTATCTGTTCTACGTTTTGTTTTAAGCGCTTGCAAGTACGTCCATCTGGAAGGAGCCTCATTTAATATTACACCAACATCTTCACATTTTGACAGCGATCGTGTGCAGATTTGAATCACGCTCTGATTTTTCTTGGCTTAGCCCCTTACTCATGAATTCCCTTTTCTCTCTATTTAAAAAAATCAATATTTCTTATTGTTTTGAAAAGTGGGTTTGCGGATAGAATGATAGCTCTGAAAATGCTGCTAAACATGGATTGGTAGGTTGAAATAGTAACAGCACATGGAATGGCTCTGCACGAGTGTTGCATTTGCTTGCTCGAGTGAGTAAGAGTTAACCGGGGCAGGCTTTTAGTTCATTTTAATAATAGGCTATTTTAGACTGACCACACACAGATTCATAAATTAGTAATGGCTTCCTATTTGACATACATCTCACCGATTAGCAATCAGTATAGAATGTGTCCTGCAAAATGGAGAGAAAGGCCGTTGTCAGAACTTACATTTCGCTATACACTCCTGGCAATTAACCATGTAAGGTTATACCATGGAGGAAGGTACAACCTGCCAGCCGTCTGGAACAACATGCTCACCCAGAACATTGCTTTTATTTGGAGGCGAATGAACACGTTGTTTCGGTGGAGTCTCTAGCGCGTTATGACTTATTACGTCACACACACGACCATGACTTTTAGCAAAAGTTTGAAACTTTTGCAACGTGAAATACAGCGCTCAAATTGCGTTCACGTCGCCGCGTGCAAACGTTGCATGAGCTCACGTGACACTGATGCTCTCTGCTCGACCCCTTAAACCGACCCAGCTCGCTCACAACACATGCCATTAACCGGTCAACTCACCAATAACAATTATTGTGTCAGCTGTAATATTGTAATATTTGCATGCTCAACTTATGAGAGTGTGCGCATGCGCTGCGTAGTAGGTGTGCCCGCGATGTTAGACCTAAAATACAGCCTGTTGTAATATGGGGTGGGTTTTTTCAGACTTGGAAGGGTAAGAACTTGCGAAATTGAGGCTTCTTCATACAAGTTGGAACTAAATTTCACAAATAGCATACAGATCCTGACACATAACGCTATATATGAACATTTATACGTAAACGTCTGCTCGATGACTCGTTTATATAGATTGCACAACAGTTATATTGGTCCAAATTCTGTTGCTGCAAAAATTAAAGCTCCACTCTCACTTGACTAGACACACATTGATTGTAATATCAAGTTCTCATACTTATATGGAATGTGACCCCACAGATCTTGAAAACAAGAACTAGAAACATATATTTCTATTAGTCAGAAGCCCCTTATAGCCCCCGGGTATAGCGACGTTTGAAGCATGATTGTGTTTCTTATCTGTGGTAGCATCTTGCGCTGTAATCCCGTCTTTGAAGCGAATGTAAAGCTCTTGAAAATCCCAGAATCGTGCATGACTGGCCAGATTGGTGATGTAAAATTTTACAACTATTGTAACAAAATCGATCTAAAGTTTAGATAGGCGCCAAAGAAAGGGGGGGATAAGGCATTTGAAAGGTCACGCGATGGAATTGGGCTGCTTGTGTATGTAAGACACGGGTCTTAGTTTCTTGCCCAGAGCGCTACTCCGTGGGTGTATTTGAAATTGAATAGTTCCCATATTTCTGTGCAAACTCTAGCGTGTGGAGTTGGGTGTCATATGTTATGAAATTCCTTTTCACTGGGTTTGAAAATCTGTTAGTAAATTATACTGTAAATGTGTATGAATTGTGTGCAATACGGCCACATGCGTACTCTTACACAAGATATTCAAATTTGAAGATTTCAGTTACAGCAGACACTGTTTTCTTATCATAAATCTGCACTAAAGTATACGCACTCTTGAACTATGTAAAACATTTTCTTACTATGCGCGCCATGGTTTATTAGAAGCGTAGCAACCACGGAAAGTGGATTGTCCACCATCTCTTTAAAATGATGTGCATGTATTTCATTCAAATGATTATTTTGATTTTAAAGACGTGGCTCGTGAAATTGACAAATGCTTAAAAACGTAAAAATTCTAAATATATGTTTCATAAAGACTATAAAAATACTGCCAACAGTAAAACCAAAAGCTATAGAAAAAAATGATTACTTTTGAAAATCATTTTTGAAATTGATTCCTTTTCCACCAAATGGACACTAGGGCCTACTAGGGTCAAGGTGGGGGATAACATAGTAAGCTGTCTCCTAATTCTCAGCCCATTTTAAACAATGCCTACACGCCAAGGTGAATTATGCGACAAATGTGACTTATATGGAAGAGACACAGTGGAAAGTGAACGAAGTGACAGTTCTATGAGAACTTTGCCGGCGACAAAGCAAATGACAGGCCTCTGTTGAAAGATGAAAAAAGAGCCAACTGGAGCCTCTTCGGGCTATATGTTCCTACAATAAATGGCTCTTTTCATTCTCAAACAAATATGACATCTCCAAATCTATATGCTGTCAATGGGTGTGACTGTCACTGGTCCTGGGGTATTGTCTCACGGAACTGGCAATTCATCTTGCGAGGTCACCATCTTTTCCAGCCTTTTAAGAACTATAGCTACTTCTGTAAGTATACTTTTAACTTTTTTCGTCAATCGCACTTTTCATGTACGTTGAGAGGTGATAAAGTTGGGTGGGAGAGAGAGAGACAGGGGGTGGGGTGGCGATTCCATGATATACTCCACCCTCAAGTTGAAGCTAATTTGAGGGAAAAGTCCAAAAAAGAGGGTACAGATTTCCAAAAGTGTAAATTAAGGAAGAGTTAGAAGGAAAAAAAACAAGAAAAAAAACACTGAATCTTGATATGGTAGCCGGGCGGGGGGCGGTGGCACTGGTGGCAGATATCTAAGAAAACTGTTTTGCCCATTTGCCCATTCATTAACATTATCTTTCACTCACAAATTTCATTAAGAAGAAAAAATCTTATGCTTATAGCCAGTGTATCTGTCCAAAATTGTCAAACGAATTCTCCTAGTACGTATACGTCACAAACCCACGCAAAACGAAATCAATCACACTCTGAGGCCAGACATATAACAAGGCCTTCATTAGACACGGCTATCCCAAACCCCGAATTATCGTCCAAATCCAAGCCCATAAAACTGACACCTGGCATGATTTGTAAATTGCACAGTCTCTCTTTTTGCTGACACGAATGTAGGAGATAATTTGTTCCCTTCGCACCTATGTTCATGTAAGGAAGAAGCCTGATTTTCGGGTCTATATGGAGGGAAGGGGGTGATTTACGACGAACAACCAGATAACCGTCTACAATACCTGCAATTGGTGATCGCCAGAACCTCTAATTTACCCCAATAAAATGGGCACCAATTTCCAGCGCATGATACGTGAAGTCCATTGTAGGGGTAAATAAATATTTGCACATACAGAATAAGTGGGTATCATCATGATATGTAGGTAAAGTGGCATAATCGAACGGGTTTTTGGCATTGGCTGCATTGTGCTGTGTTTGGTGACACGGAAAATAAAACTACCCAACGACAAGTGTAATTAATCTCATATTGCACGTTGAGAAATTCGAGCAGCGTTTAACCTCTGGGAGCATCGTCAGCGATACCTGTTGGCTATGGGAAAATAATGAAGCAACTGATTACGGCTGCTCATTGATGCCACATTATCTTGTTGAATTTTTGTGCTGCTGTTGTTGACCAGTCACATTAACGTCCACGCTCGTCAACACTACTCAAAATTGGTGACAATTTTTTGTCCTTGACGACACGTGTCTTGTCTTGAGAATCAGTGACGTCTGCTGTGAATGTGAAGAGCTTTTAGGCGAGCTCTAAAGATCCATTTTGAGACGGAGCAAATCAACTCACGCGCATTGTTAGTCCTCCCCGGGCTACAGTAAGAGGATGGACAAAAGACAATTTCGCTACAAAGGTTGACTTCATTGAAATTGTCGTCTTTTTTCAGAGCGCAGGCGTCGTGCGCAGTGGGGGTTTTGCTCATCAGACGTGCACACTTCCGGTGACGGAATGAGTGGGGGAAGGGAAAGTTGGATGGCACTTCAATACGCATTCAACGGTGTTTAGTAGACGTTAAAGTGAAATCAAAGATTTGCTCATGCCATCTTGGTTCTTAGAGCTTTGAGTCACTTTCTAATTTTCTTTTCTTCCGCTTGCTTCATTGTTTCCCTTTTCTTCTTATTTACAGCAACATTCTTTCTTCTTTTTTTTCTTTGGAAAATGGAGAATTGTGAATGTTAAAAGTACACTACTCTTTCCAAATGTAAGCATAAAAAGTAGATACAGTCGATTTTGTTCATCCCAACTAATGCATTTATGAATTCAAATATCATATGCATGCACCGTTTATAGGAATTAGATTCTCGCCTTACCACCATAAATATAGTTATAATAGTGAAAAACGTCCCCCAATCTTTCCTTTAGGGAACATCATAAATTATGATACTGGGGGGTCGTACATTTTTTGGGGCGCAAAGAAAAAGTTAACCGACCCCCCCACCCCCCCCCCCACCCCCATCAAGATTTTTAAAAGTTGAGTGACCCCCCCCCCTCCCACACGTTAAAGAAAAGTCCATAATATAGTCATTGCATTGCTAAAAGAAAATATTTGAAAAAAATATATACTGTTGGTAGCGTGATAAAAAAACGTTCAGTTAGACGACACCCCCCCCCCCCCAACCACCACCACCACCACCACGACCTTTTGGACGACCCCCCCCCCCCCGGTATCATTATTTATGATCGTTCCCTTAGTAAGCAATTAGACTGCTATGTATTCCACAAGAACATGGGTTGCAGGAACGTCCACACCATTGCCAACGTGCTTTCTTCGCGGATAATTATCAATTAGACAAGACAGATGCTAATATTAAAATTACCCCTGCACGCGTGCTATGCATAGGCTACGAATCTTCCTCTCTTCTCATGAACCCCACTTTCTCAGTAGATCTATAAAAACATCTATTGTGGGGCTTTTGACGTTCCTTCGACACAGTATCCTCTCCTAAAAAAACTAAAACTATACATGAAGTTACAGATGTCTGCATATTTTACTATGATAGCCACAGCTGAAGACAGATTTTACAATTCTAAGCTTCCCGTTGGCTAGCTTCATCCAATGTGGGGATTAGAACTTGAAGGACTCTGTGATTGTAGGATCTGGCTAAGCAGTTTTTTTTTTTCGTTTTTTTTTTTTTTTTTTTTTTTTTTTTGTTTTTTTTTTGGGGGGGGGGATACATATATGTATAAAGCACAAGACATATAAAGCATCCTTTCATAAACAATATTTTACGTTTGAAAAGAATGAAATCGGCGTCTGTTTGTCGAGTCCAGAGGAAAAGCACTTGAACTACACCCCACACAATCCAAATACGAGGTCCCCACAATCCAAATACGAGGTGCATAACGCACCCTAAATTGTGACGCCAACATTACACACAATGCAACCGGCTTTCAATTCCCAACGCTGTTATTCAGGCGTTATGTATATCCATTGAGTTTAATCAGCAGTGTTCGTGTGCTGTAAGTAGTGTTCGTGTAAATATCAGCAGTCTTGTGTGCGATTTGTTTACTTTTGAATTGACAGCAGTTTATTTTTTTTTACTTCTGGTAACATAAATGCACATATTTTGCCCAATCTGTTTAGTGCATGGAAAATGGAAATGTCTCTAGTGTCTAAGAATAGCTTGAATGTCCAACTGCATTAATTGGCTAGTTTTTGCCGCTAACTCCACCATACATGACCACCACCCCCCCCTTTCAAATGGTGATCATGGGGTAGAAAATGAGCACTATTTTGATGTTTCTTGGTTTACTATGCCAAATACCTTATTATCTACTTTCTCTTACAGCAAAGGCAAATTTTTACACTGAGATAATATACATTGTAAATATGAAAAGCGCCCCCAGTGAGGGCAAACCAGTGTTTTATACCTGGAAAACACTGGAATGCCACTGTCTATATATTGGCAAAAAATCAATATTCATATTTCAGCAGCTAACAGCACCAGGCTAGACTAATGTTGCTGCCTTATGATATTGATTTTTTCATGTTGGCTAAAGCTTATTGAATACTAGTAAAATGGACCTAATAATGGGCCCAAATGGGCCCAAATATGGACCATTTGGGCCCATGTGAAATAGGGTTCTTGTGGTCACGATTTCCAACCGACATGCCAAATTTGAGCATCCTAGCTCAAACGATGCGACCTGTAGAGGGGTAACGAACCGGATGGACGGATGAATGGAAGGACGGATGGGCGGAAGGACGGACGCAATTAATTGGGTACAAGCCAGTGTATAAAACACTGGAATTATACCATGAATGAAGAAGTTCGTTCAAATTTTTTTTGAATGTCAGTGACATCTTCCTTGTACTGCAAACAGGTCTCTCAATCTGATTATCAATATACAATTGAGTCGAAAACTTTATTTTTAAATTTATCGCTTAAAAATTCAATATGTTTACCAAGTTTTTAGTACCCATAATGTATTCATAATTACATGCAGCGTTCTTTGCATGCAATCAGCATATTCTGTGTACCGTATCCCTGTGCATGAAAGCCCATGAGCTTTTATCTGAAAAATGCTACTTTTTGGACCTTTGGCGATGGAAAAAGTTCTCATTTATACGCCCAGGTGTGTATATTCAAATGTCAAGCCCATCAGATCTTCAGAGTATTACTTATGAGCTGCGGATTGCCAAATATAAGAGAGGTTCACTTGTCACAGTGATGCATCTAGGCTGCGTATTTGCATATTTTACCATTTTTTTCACATAGGCATACACATTGTGTGTAAATTTGGAGAAAATGAAATATAACCCAGCTATGGTTTATGCATACAAATTTTGAAGGACCCCAGGGGCATGATTCAACTATGGAATGATGATCATGTAGATAAATACACCATGTATAAATTTGATGGAAATTGAAAAAAAAAGATCTAGCTACGGTTTATACTAAGATATTTGATGGACCCCTGGGGCGGGGTCAATTTTTTGCCACGGGGCATGATTCAACCATGGAATGACAATCTATTAGGCATACAAGTTGTGTGTAAGATTGATTAAAATTGAATGAAAAATAAAGAAACTATTGTGCACATATTAATTGTGGACGTACAGCCAAACGAGTTGACGGCCAAAAGGTGATCTGACAGGTGAGGTAAAAAATGTTTGTGGTTCTTTGAAGCTCCACATGTGATTAGACCTCTAGCGTTAATTTATTTCGATTCATTTTCAACATTAACATATAAATATTTGTAGTATTTTCAATACATTCCATGCTGTTTTAATACACCAGTAATAAATACTAATTAATTAAATTTTGAGAAGTCGTTGTCAATTTTGTATGAAAAAAATGTTGACATTAACGTACTGATTGAGAAAAAAAAATGTTTGTCATTGTCATCGTGTGAAAAATTTTTTTGCATAATATGGCCATGTGAAATAAATTGTTTGTTTGAAAAAAAATACTCGCGTTCCCCCACCCCCCAACTAAGTAATGGTCCGCCCCTCACTAGAAAGTTATTTGTGAGTACCAACGGACGGTATGCATGCTGGCTATTCTTAGTGCGGGGCTGGAATCACTCGTCGGAGTTTACATCATGTACATTGAAACTGTCGTGTTTTACAAAAACCTACACGAGCAAACACGAGATCTCTGCAACACTAAACTTTTGCGTAACATTTACATCAATATAAGTATCATCATACAACACCTATTTATGATATATTATACTTCTTATGTTGGATCATTCGCCCATAGCTACTGCCATGAAATCTTCAGTTTCCCAATGTGTTTGTAATTATGAATCGTTATTATTGGTTGTCATCATGAAAGTTCTGCCTTAGAATTAAACCATACTAAAATTGCATGTGTCTTCTATCCACTTGAAATCTAGTATCATTGCACACTTGGAAACTCATTGGATGTAAACTTCATTGTAGAAACATTTAGTAATCAATCTGTTTTTGTTTGTTTTTTTAAAATGTATATCAGTTTAGGATTTACATTAGAGGATTGGAAAACTAAATGCGAGAACTAAATGCATTCACTAGAGACTACGAACCAACATGCGTTTTTCTTACTTAAAAAGGTTTAGCTCACATATTTTCTATGTGCAAAGCAAACTAGCCATCTTGGTCTACAATGTGTTATCTTGTAAGTAAATTACATCATTGTAGAATCTGTGTATGCGAATCATCGAAAACGGTAAAGTTATTGAATCACATGATACACGTAGGTAGAAGATCCGGTCCCATCAGCAATTGCGCATACAAAGAGATGCTGATTTTTATCACCAAATATAACCAGTATGATAGTGTTTTTCAAGGGCCTACAAGAAGGGAAGATAGAGTTCCAATGATTGTCTCCTCCAGCGTAGTTTTATTGCATGTTCACATTTTCACATTCATGTAGTTAGGATTCTTCGTCTCCTATTCGGATATATCCAGAAAGGTACGTAAAATAATGTACCAATCCCGCCAATATTAATTGATTAATTAATTATCCATAGAATAATACCAAAAATCACCTTCGATCTCTACACCAGACATTTGAATTCCAACCCTTGGTGCAATTAACATACATTGCTCATCATCATTCCAGAAGAACGCTTCACAACCCGGTGTGCCCATGCAAACACCCATGCAGCTTACGACTCCTGTATGTTCATGTCTTGAGTGTAGGAGAAAATGAGAGTTGATGGTCATCTGTTTAAACATTGTCGCACCAATGGTCCCACGAGCTGTCATGCTATTTAAATCATTTGCGCATCGCATGATTAACATATCCAGGGTAGCTACGGACCACAGCAGATCATCACCACATTGTTGGTCTTCAAACTCAAAGACGGACAGTGTGGGTTGCATCTTCTTCAGCCAGAGATTGGTGCATGAACAAACATCAACAGAGAGGTAAAGTTTTAGCAGAGAAAAATCTTTGACGTAGATGGGTGGTATCTTGACAATATTTGTACCTGTAAGTTTGAGCGATTTTAAGTTCGGCAGTCCATAAGGTAGGTGTGGAAAATCTGAAATTGGATTCCCAGAAAGATCCAAAACTCTCAATTCCAGCAGAGAACTTAACAAATCCGAGTCCAATACACGAATGTTGTTATTTTGTAAGTAGAGATACATCACTGTTGAATTCATTGCCTGTAAATCGGGGAAACTTTGAAAATGATTACCTCCCAAATGTATGATTTGAAGATTCAGTCCAATCAGCAATTGTGCATTCAACAGTGTCATCGCGTTACTACCAAATATCACGAGCTTAATGGTGTTTTTCAATGGCCTGAGATCGGGGAAGCTAGACAACATATTGCCCCCCATTGCAAGATCGCTCAAAGCAACAAGTGGTGTGAGCCGTGGTGTTTCCAGACTATTAATTGCTGAATTATATATCCAAAGTTTATTCAATGTGGCACCGATAGGGGTCAAATCTGGAAATTCGGTTAATGGATTTGCACTTAAATCCAGAAATTTCAACTTATCTAATGGCTGAAGCATATCTTGGTTTATGATTGAGATCTGATTTCCTCCAACCTTTAGGATCTCCAGAGTTCCCCCGGCAGAGGTCAAGTTAGGGAATTGATTTAGATTGTTTGTTGCCAGATCTAGGTGCAAAAGTGTTGAAAACCTATCTACCGTCGACGATTCGATGGACGTTAGAGCACATTCATTCATCAAAATCTCAGTTGTATCATCTGCAAATAAATCCCAGTTACATTCCGCTCGAACTAGAAAAATCACTGTCACTGACAAAATTATGGTCTTTAATCGCAGCATCATTATGATATCTATATTCATATAATATTTCAATATATTCAGGCAAACAGATGCAAACACCCTGCTTCACTAAAAGAAGCGAACACTCTGCTTCACTGATATGAAATGAACAAAAAACTAACTGAATAGACTTAAGTTTCGTTTATAAGACGATGTACATCAATGGTAACGTGGATACAAGCATTGATTCTGAATCTTCCGATATGAGACTATTGATATTCAACATAGGATACGCTTGTCCACATGTTCTGAAGAAGGGTGACTTTGAACACAGGCAACATACACTTTCTTTACGAATGCGCCTTTTATTTGTAGAAGTGAATGACAAAGACCGCAGTTTGTTATTGTACAATGATACGAAGTGCCGGGATCAATCGGAGATATTGTGTGAAGCACCCAGAAATATAAAGGTCCGCGTCTTTCAGGTGGGGCTCTGTCCTCATCGAATGTGATTATTGATTGCTGGGGCCTGGTCAAACTTTCTACAATAATTTAGCCTACTATTTGAACATTCGATCGAACGTATTGTTTCAAACGTATTTGTATTCTGCTTGCCCGATAAACATTATCTGCTGTACATATGTTAGTATACGAACCTCGGACCATGTACCGATAATAAATATAAAACTGGGCTCACGCACTTTTTTGTACAACGTGTGCACGACCGCTTTTGAAGATGCAAAAACATCGTCCTATTACTACTTACAAACTCTGATTATTAGGTTTATATGCTAGCTCTAAAAAAATAAAAATTTAGTTTTTAGATGAAACATTATGTTAACAATGACATAACGTTTGGGATAAGGGAATGTAGTTTTGTTTACTATTTAGTAAAATCTTATTTACTTTTATATATTTTTTGTTTGTTTCTTTGTTGTTTAATCTTATTTCACATATTTCATATTGTTATTAGGCAGTGAGGAACAGTTTGCGGCAATGAGTTAGAAAACGTGTCGTGTTCCACTTCATGCTCAAATGATTTTATAATATCCGACACGATTATTTCTTCACTTGTGATTTTATCTATTGTTTTTTAACTAGCTCATCAACAATTTTAATTAAGTGCTTTCAGTGGTCAACAGTATTGTTAAATCAGTGAGAAACTGCTATGCGACTTTAACTGAATGAGATTTAAATTTAACATAACAAATGAAAGATATCTCACCTGTTTTATTTGGTACGGGGTAAAACCTGGAATGGAATGATGGGATGGAATGGTCGAACGGGATGGAATCATGGGATGGAATCAGTAACCCCCCATTTCACTGATCTCGGATGTTAAAAAAAAAAATGTACAAAAAATATATTTTTAATTTGTACGCAATATACTTGTTTTAATTATTACTGGTCATCGACCTTTTTTGTGTTGGTCTGTCACCTGAATTCATACGGGTTTACATACTAAATATATTCAGCTTAGCCACGCCATTCGGAGACATTTGAGATTTGTCCATAGTTTATGGCTCAATTTAGTCTTGTGTTTTATTAAATCTCATTTTAAAGTAGCATAGCAGTTTCTCACTGATTTAACAATACTGTTGACCACTGAATGCACTTAATTAAAATTGTTGATGAGCTAGTTAAAAAACAATAGATAAAATCACAAGTGAAGAAATAATCGTGTCTGATATTATAAAATCATTTGAGATGTTTTATTTGGTACGGGGTAAAACCTGGAATGGAATGGTGGGATGGAATGGTCGAACGGGAATCATGGGATGGAATCAGTAAGGGCTCATTTAAGAATTGGGGGGGGAAGTTTTTCTAGACATCGGTGTTTCTAACTTCTGACCCCCCACGGGTTTGCAAATCAAACATATGACCCCCCACATTTTGTAAATCAAACATATGATCCCCCACGGGTTTGCAAATCAAACATATGACCCCCCAACATTGAAATATATGCCTGAAATATGAACTTCCCCCCCACTTTAGTATATCTTACCTAGCATATGACACCCCCATTTCCACATGCCCTGTGTATGTATTAGCATAGCATTGTACTGTCATATCTGCTGTACAAATTTGCAAAAATATTTAGCTATATGAATGAAACTATGAATGAATGGAACTAGTTTTTCCCCAGTTTATTAAATGCAATAAACAAAATGTAATACAAACTGTATATATTAACTTGTCATGATATAAATGGACTGATGCTATTTAATTGATTTTAGAGAAAGCAATTTAATCTTCAATCTGTTATTTTGAGAAAAAAAATAAAGAATTTATATTGCATTTTCCGAAAATAAAAGTTAGTGGTTAGTCGAAAGACAATTAAACATAATATAATTCAATCTTGATAAAGGGTTTCATATTCCATTTCATAAGTTGCTTGCAGTGGCTCAGATAATTGCTCTAATATAAGAGCCGATGAGGTATTATCAAAAACTCTAAATTCAATTAATAGCACCAGTCCAGTTAACTTTGATATATTTTTAAGCAGTACAAATTCTTGGGGAAGGCATACTTAAAGAAATGTTTTCCATCCAATCACTAAAATCCTCTGTCAAAAGCAATTTGGCAAATATGAGCAATACAATCGCATGTGTTGAGTTGACATATTAAACTAGGTACAAAATTACAAGATATTTTATACAACCAAATGATTGATCACATACCAAAGAAAAAGATCAGGACATTCTACCAACATTTATTAAGAAATATAAATGCTTGCCACGGCCCCTTTCAGTAAATTTACAAAATTTGGACATTTGACCCCCCCAGTAACATTTCAAGAATCAGAATATTTGACCCCCCCATATTCTTCCATTTTAAACTTCTGACCCCCCCCACAACTTCCATTTTGAAACTTCTGACCCCCCCCACAACATTCAAATTAAACTTCTTGAACCCCCCACAACATTCAAATTCAAACATCTGACCCCCCAGTTTTTTTTCCGACCCCCCACAGCTTAAATAATGACTCGGCCCTAACCCCCATTTCACTGATCTCGGATGTTAAAAAATATTTTTTATTGCATTGTGGATCCTTAGATAAATGGTGCAAAAATTAGAAAATGACTTGGTCTTGGTCTTGATCCTGATTCATAAACATGATTAATCTTAACTTGGTTCTCAAGATAGTTTACATGGCTCAATATATGTAGTGTTGTGCTTCCCGTGGCCGAGTGGATAGGGAGTTGATTTAGATGGTCGCGGGTTCGATTAAAATCGGGTCTGATGGTGGGGTGAATGAGCAAACCGGGAATCAACAGGTGGAACACTGCCCCATTTACACGTTAAATAGGTACAGGTCAAAAAATATTTTTTAATTGAGGGATTAGCACCTGCGCTATAGTTCCTTTGTGAAATGCTCCCCGGGGAGTTGAGAAGGATATAGTGTGGAAAGGATGCCAATGACCTGGTGTAATATGTAAAGTCTAGAGCACGACAACAGTGAATAACAGTGAACCTGGTTCTCAAGATAGTTTACAAAATATATGTAGTGGCAGCATGAATCCATTTTTAGAATTTGTAGCAAGAAGACTTTATCCTTGTGCAAGTACATTTAAGTGTATTTCTTCATGTCGCAACAAAACCAATATACATGTATCGTGTTCTTCTGACCATTGTGAAAAATGCTGGATATAAGGAGCATCAGGAATTTATTCCTGGGAGCATTGATTATATACATACAAATAAGGAATGAGGATTTTAGATGGTTGCAACCATGGCCATGAATATTTCTCTAAGATTAAGGGTGTGTGTGTGTGTTATATTTTCACAGTTAAAGGTTATGCTCAGTGGCCTTTACAGAAACAACATGGTGTGTTTTGTGTGCATTCTGAATGTTTCTTTGATTGAAAGAGCCTATAAACATATCTAGAGTAATAATTCAAGTAGAACGCCATAAAAAAAGGCAGGCTAGAAGCCCATCAAACACGTGCAGGTGTCAAATGTAAACTGAATGATTTTCATCAGACGTAAATTCCTCTTGTCAAGAAGGGTGAATTTGTTTTTGTCAGTACAGGTAACAGCTCTCTGAATTTTCCACAAACTGTTATTCATCTAACAGTACCAGTAACCTTACAGCTGGCTCCACTAAAAACCGTGTCACAAAATTAACAGAGCTCTGCAACAACCTGTAGCTTATGTACACCCATTGCAACTTTCTTGGATTAATCAAATCAAATTAATTTCTCACTATAGCCTGGTCCAGCATCCTTGTACATGAACTGCACCAATCAGACAATTCATTCCCATGACTTTATAATACCAATGTAAGGACAGGCTTGTAAAGTTATTTGAAAGGCTGTGGAATTAAAATCATGGTCTCCTCTTCACACCAGGCTAGTCATATGTGTATGGACAGGCGCTGTAGTCCACTGAGCTAAGGGACAATTTAGTATTTACGACAGGGTAGGGTAGGAGGATTTTAGGGCGGGTCATGAACTTTTGTCATGGAGGGGGGGGGGGGCTATCAATTTGTTCACAGAAAATTTACCCCAATTTTGAGATTCTGTACTAAAATTTATTGTTTTTTATATTATGGATATCAATCAAATATGATTTGAGTTAGCTTACAATGAATGCGTAAATTGCAAGGGGGGTCATCAATTTGTCACATGAAATCAAGGGGGGTTACCAATTTTTTCACAGAAATTTGAGGGGGGGGCTAATATTTTTTTCACTGCATTTTTGGAAAATCCTCCTACCCCACCCTGTCATAAATACTGATTAGTCCCTAACCTTTCCTACAGTTACAGTTTCATGACTGATTGTTTGCAGCGGCCTAAAACTATTTTATTTTACTTACTTCATATTTTACTTCATTCCTCATTCCTGACATGTATGTAAATAATCAAGCTCCTTTTGTCCAGCTTTATCACAATGGCCAGATGAACAGTATATTTTGCTTTTGTTGAGAAATGAAGAAATACACTTAAATGTACTTGCACAAAGTTAAAGTCTTCTTGCTAAAAATTCTAAAATTGCATTCACGCTGCCACTATATTATGGAAACTATCTGGAGTACCAGGTTACGATTAATACTGTTCATGAATCAGGGACGAATTGAGACCAAGTCATCTTCATCTTCAAGTCATCTTATAAGTCATCTTCTAATCCACACATCTGGTACCATTGAGATTTTCACACAGGATCTACTTTTCACAATGCAAGCTCACAATTTAAAACAAAGGAAAATGAAAAAGAAATCATTTTAAGAAAACCCGGCCGGTATCGGTGAAATGGGGGGTTACAGATTCGATCCCACGATTCCATCCCATTCCACCGTTCCATTCCACCATTCCATTCCAGGTTTTACCCGGTACCATTTTATTTCAAAGGTTTAATTCTCCAACTTTCACTTTCGTTTTCAATCACCTAAATGCTGTACTGTATTCAAATATCAGAGTACTGAAATATCCCAGCTGGCAACAAAACGTTACAGAAACATTAATCTGAACATTGTGCATGATTAAACCATTGGCGGCATGTTGTATTCGCCCATATTCTACCAGCCATTTCATTGATTTCACACAAGAAAAAAAAAACGTCCACAAAGTTTTTGTTATATTCCAGCTTTTTGAGCAATGATATAATTGGTCGTGGATATATAAAGAGCATAAATGAAATGAACATGCATGTAAAAATGCGTACATCGAATGGTATCCATTGTGTATTAGACTTTCAAACGCGATCCGCTGTATGTTGTACTTGTCAACAACGCATCAAACAACGTGATGACAAGATTCCATAGTACAATTTCGAGTCACACCCATTGCTGACGTAATGCTTCTTTGGTCTACTGTTTGATAATCGGTTTTTAATAAGCCTGGCATGGAAATTCTTATTGAATATTTTCTTGGACACTTAATATTCCATGAATTCATCAAGAATTATCTGAACTTACAGGCGCCATTTATAAAATATCTACCTTCATAAACAAATGACTCAGCATCCCGCAGCTCAAAGCTGATTGTTGAGAATGGCTCATTAATATCAGCAATGATACGGCTTCGAATCAGAGATCTGCGTGTTCATAGCCTTGATAGTAAAAACACTTGATGGTGCAATTTGCAATATGATTGGGAATTTCTAAGTGACATCATAACAAATGATTTGACCTCATTCTTCTATCGTAGACAGCATGGATTTAACTTTCGAATGATTTCAAACATGCTAGGTAAAACTTCTTACAAATATGAGCATGTGGGATTTCATATTGACTGTGTAAAAGTCTGTTTTGAGCATAAAAATAAAATAAAATTCTTTCTTAATAATTTATAAATTATATTAATACCTGTTTATTTGCCACAAGATTTACATCGGTATGTATTCTTTATACTCTCATCTTTGACATGCCGCATTCGCCGGTCTGTATACAGATGTCCTTTGTGTTTTGAAAGGTTGTTTGAAAATGAGGGCTATTTTCACATCAAATTCAAAATACGGCCAATGTACACTGAGATTTAGTAGAATATGAGTGAAAATGAAATAAATCATTTTATATGGATTGAATTCCAAATCAGTCAATAGCTTATATATTGACAAATTTATTAGTATGTACATCTTGATGGTTTTAATCACAGAAATTAGTCAATCTAAAAAAAATCAATTTTAGTCAATCTAAAATAGCTTTTAAAAATTGTTTCAAGCTCAAGTTTCCAAAAGATATTTTACATAACCAAAATGCATTGCATCAATGAAATACACACACGAAGACTTGTTTGCAGTGCACACGAAGACTGTTGATTTCCGCTTACCACTTCTTTTTAAATTCTTGTCTATTATATGCTTTTAATAAACATGGGAATGTACATAATCAGTTTTCAATCATGACCTCCATGATCACCATTTGGAAGGGGGGTGGTCATGTATCGCAGAGTTAGTGGCAAAAACCAGCCAATGCAGATGGACATTCAAGCTATTCTTAAACACTAGAGACATTCCCATTTTCCATGCACTAAAACGATTGGGCAAAATATGTGTATTTATGTTACCGAAAGTAAAAAACAAAATGCTGTCAATTCAAAAGCAAACAAATCGCACACGAAGACTGCTAATATTTATACGAACACTGCTTACAGCACACGAACACTGCTGATCGATTGAACACCTTGATATCACCAAGGAAGAATATTGCACCCATAGAGTTTGCATAGCTTTTATTTGTTGAAGTGTGGGTGGGGGGCATACTCATTACATACCTAACAAATTATCTGAACCTGATCCTGAATTAATACAGATCTATTGGTGGCTGTTTTACAAAAAAGCAAAAAAAGTAAATAGTATCATAAATGATTTATAACATGAATCACATTTTCGTAATATAAAAAAATCTGCTTTATTTATATACATGTCACTTGCTTGTCTATAAGTTCTTGGAGAAAATAGCACCCAATGCAGTAGAATGATGGATTAACAAGTATTCACACAAGTCCCCATGGAAGCACACATCAACACAATATAGAAACTTTTTTACAATAAAAATATTGGGTACTAAAAGGTACAAAATGTAATGAGATTACGGAAAAGCAACAATAATTTGATATAATAATATATAATAATATATGGTACACTTGTAAACATAATACCAAGTGGTTAGTTGTAGAGTCTCAGCCAGTATTATCTTCAAGTAAAGTGTACAGCTAATTCTTTTACAAGCTGAAACAGTCCTCAGGAAGTAACAAAATGTATGGAATCATTGGTATACACTAGACATAATGTAACTGGGAATATGCCCTTTCTTTATAGAAGACATTTAATGTGTGTTCCAAAGTGACGTTTACAGTCTACCCTTAGAAGACTTTACATACTTTTTGACATATCCATCACAGATTCACAGCGCATTCTTATATATTGTTCAATAAAACATACTCGATATAACATGCATACTACGAAACTATACATGTAGCTTGTATACCAATAAATGCATTTGTTATCAAATGGAATAAGATTAATTCAGTGCACCATATACAAAAACTGTATAGTACATGTATTCAATTGTATTGTGTACATACTATCAAATCATTTCTGGTTTTTCATAACAAAAAGAATTTAGATAAATCAGCTAATATGTTCATATCTTCAGCAAGGGCTCATTTTTTTTAGGGCTGGAGGAACTCTATCCGGTTAGTACTAGTATTTCATCATCAGAGTAATTCTTTCTTATAATATGGACAGCAAGCACTACACAGGACGTAGGGATCTTGAGAAAGGCACCATGCTAACAGGGCCCTTACCGGTACGTTTGCCCCGGCCACTGCCAGAGCCTTTATAGCCAGCAGAGGATGACGCTGTGAGTAACTTTACATTCCCCTGTAATATAAGCATGTAAAATGTATCAAAAAGTTTATTTAGCTGTTTGTAAGTTCCACTGGCAGATCCAGGTTTTTTGAAAAGTGGGGCACACGCATGATCAATGGCAGACATGCCAAAAAGCCATAGAAAATGAAGTACTTTGGTGGAAAAGGAGGACGCGTGCGACCCCTGCACCCTATACCCTGGATTTACCTATGAGTAATCATAAAACTACAGGTCAATAAATAATGAATATCTACATTTTAGGTTCTTAAAATATCAACTTTTTTCTTTATGTCAAAAAACATTTGTTAAGTACTTTTTGCCATGAATGAAACTAATCGAACAGGTAATCGTGGATTCTTCTTTGGATCTTTATCCACATGTATATTACTCAATCAAAATATGAATTACATGTACCGGTATACTTCAAAGAGAAGTTAGAAATGGAAAGTGTTCTCGATACAGTGATTAAAGTACATTTAAAACACGATCCGCATCATTCTTCAATCACTGTATCAAATTAACCTTAGTATTTACAATTTTGGACATTTCCCTCAGTCCATCATTGGAATCTTTCTCTGCACATATTAATCTGGGGGACTTCTCATTAACATAATGGGGTCACAAGCAATATCAATAGTTCACAAAATTGACTGGAAGGGACCATCGATTATGGATAGGAAAAGCAATTACAGGATTCAAGATTGCACCATTATGAAGGAAATACACATACCGGTGAAGAAAAATATAAACTGAAACGAGTGAGAGGGCAGGGCCACCCACTCTCTCACTTCTAGGACCCCATAATGTTAATTGGATGTTGCTCAGACTGACATGCGCAGATAGAGATAAAGATTCAGAGGATGGACATAGATGAATGTCCAAACTTTAGATACTAAGGTAAATTTAGTGATGGATTGAAGAATCATGTTGATCATATTATACATCCAACATGATTAACTTCATTCAAGGATACATTTAAAACACTGTAAATAAAACATGAACAAGTGAAATGTATTGCATCCATGGAAATTGATGAAAATATAAGTGCCAAAGTTTTACCTTGATAGTTAGTGGCGCTGCACACAATTGCTCAACATCTGAAATTTCGTCGTCATCTTCATCGTTCTTTTCTAGTAATTGCAATTGCCCAAAGCATTCCAAAAGGGTAACTCCGCTTCGAGGCTCCACTGTCATGTACCGAATACATGGATCAGAAAATTCACTGCAATGAGATTATTAAGATCAGATTCATGATGTGATGAATGTACAGCAGAACCTTGTCATCTCAATATTGCTTACTATACCTCAAATGTTATGTCATCTCAAAGATAGTTTCATATATATTTTTGTTTATCTGTGAGATTGCTCACCAATATACTAGAGTGACAGATGCAGCATCTCTAAACTGCACATCTCCTTTCCATTTGGCTTGTAGCCGCTGACCATCATATATGAGGAACTCTTTTATTTTCCCGGGACCTTCCTTGTAGCCAGCAGCCCTGATGTCATGTAGAACCTGCCATCGAATAATATAACATGTACGACACATGTGTGTTAAAATTTAAGGACCCTAACTTATGCTCTTAACTTGTCACAGATCTAGTTAAATTATAAATACTGGTTAATGAACTAAAACAAATACCTGATATGAGGCCCCCTGCTTCTGCCACTACAGGCATATAAGCATTCCATTTATCCTTAAAATAATGATTTGTCATCAGTCTTAAAATTTAGTGTTAGATAGAAATTGTTGATGTGTGGTCCTTTACATCACAAATCTAGCCAAAAATCAAGTTAGACTAAATGGGTTGCCAAAATTGATTTTATTTGTTTTGTATTTGTTAATATCTGGGATGATAATTATCATTCAACCTCTTGATATTAACTAGGACTAAGTGATAATCCAAATTGAGAATACCTAGAACTTATAAGAATCATACCTGTCTATGTTTGACTACGACTAACCTCTTTTTCTTTGTTTATGGGCACACAGGCAAAGCACACTCTTGTGGCCTCATCTATAGTCTTGGAGGCCAATATGAACGACACCACCTTCTTTGTGACAGAGCGCTCCAGGGAATTTGCAGCCTTCTGAAGAAGTGGTCCTGGAATGCCTTGTACTCCAGACAGCACTAATGCCCTATGCAACATAAAAAGAGAAATGAAACTAACCTCGAGATAACAGAAAATTTGAGATAAGAAATATCAAGATAGCGACCTTCTACTGTATGCATCTTTGGCTGAGGTAGAAAAATTTAATGATTCTAAGTATAAGTAGTGTACATTATTTTTATCGTGTGTATGGTATTTTATTTTTTAACGCTAGACGACTGTAAGTGGGTAGTACATCTTGTGATTTTGATTTACTATTTGCATTACTCTTCTTCAGAAGAAGAAAACTTTTGTTTTTGGTTCAATTGACTTACAAAATTTACAACTATCATTTTTGTTGTCATTACCGGTACATCATAGATTATCTAAATACTTGGTTGTGACATTACCTAATAAAAGCATCGATCTCAAAACATACCCTTTGCTTTGTGGAGGAGCATAGAATATGATTTTGTTTCCACTCTCACTGTGGGACATGAGTGACCAATCTGCTCTGCCAATTCTTGCCATCAAGTAGAAAGCAGATTTTTCTGTAAAAATCAAGATTCACAGTTAGTTCTGTCAGAATGGCCGAGTGTTGAATAGGTGCCACTGCCACAGTGCTAGCTATCCAGATGTAAGTCCAGGCATTGGCTATATGTAGTATGGCCCTTCAGAATTGATTATGGTTTACATTCTTCAGTGTGGGCGCACATTCTAAATATTTTCAAAAACAAAATTATTATACATGTACTTACCACCTTTCTTCAACTTGTTTGCACTTGTGACATTCATATTTGGCTTAGGGATTTCCATTCTGAAGTTTGAGTCATTTCCCCCAGAAACTTGTAGTTCCACTAATGGGCCAGCTCCCAAAAGTGCTCTTTTCAACTTTTTAGCAGCCGTTTTTACATGTGTATCTGGCATGGCTAACACCTACCGGTAAATATCAAACATGTACCTTATGTCAGTCTAAACTTTATCAGGGTTTGTAAATACAGTAAGCCGAAAACATTCCACTTTTTTTCACATAATATGGTTCCACAAGCAACTGCTGAATAGCTTCCATACAAAGGTTGAAAAGGAACTAATGAACGATTCTGATGAAGCTAAGCAAATGCTCAGTAATCACTAATTAAAGAGATTCAAGAGATGATATCAAAAGAGTATTCTTCATGAGGCAACCTACATTTGATTAAACTTTACCATGAAAAGAAATGCAATTGTGTTGTTCTTCCATACCTTCATATCTAAAGCAGTTTCATGAGACTTGGTGAAGGTACCACCAGACACAATAACTTTAACATCAGACACGGAGGAAGATTTGCATATGCCACCCTGTGATGATAACTCAAAATGGTCCACACATGTTTCTGCAGTGACCACAAAGTATGCTTCTTCAAGTTCCTCTAACTCTATTTCAGCTACTGAGAGGTCCTAAGAAGAGAAAACAAATTTGATCATTCTCAATATATATGAGACAGCAATATACATTACAACCAATGTACTCTTGATTTCCCCACTGTATTTCTATGTTACTTCAGGATAAGCCTGTCTTCATATGTAAGTGATATTTCTGGCGATCTAGCTACTTGGCAACATAACATGAGATTTTCTAGATTTAATACATACATTTGAATTGGAGTGTTCACATACGGGGGACGAAGCAGCTGTGCAATGACCGGAAAAATTGCCCATTGCTAACATGATTTTTAAAAACTATTCATGTACTCTTTTTTTTCTATTACACTAATCACACCAACAAATCATAATAACAAAAAAAATCCCCTAAAATATTTTACTGTGAACACAGAACTCACCAGTTGTTATGTTGTCTCATAACATGAGCAATAAACACCCCTGACATATGAAAATAGGCTGAGAGATAGAAAAATGAGCTTATTCACGCATGCATTAGAATAATCATTCAGATGCAGCAGACAATTGTACCTGATATCCAGGGATGCGAGGTGTGGTAGTTTTCAAGGCTGTCCATTCAAACAGATCAGTTGACATCTTTACAACAATTCTATCAGTGTTTTTGTAGTGAGGTTCAAATGGCAGGGCAACTTGAATATGCCTCTGAAATATTACATTTATCAATTAATTTCTCACAAAATTAATTTCATCAATGATCACTCACTTTCATGTTAAAGTTACGATGCATAAATTAAGTTTTACCTTTGACCCTGCAACTTCAAAATCTGGTTCTGATCTCTGGTTTTCAAGGAAGAACATTTCACTCAATATGGTTTCGCCGTTTGTTGCAACATAAGTATTCTCAAGCTTTGTAATTTCAGTTGTGTCCCATTTGTACCTAATAATATAAAGGGTTACCCAGTCCCATTAATCTCATTATTTTGTAAATGGTATTATATATCTATTTCTAAACGCAGATGTGTATACTTTTAACATTTATTCATGGTAGTTAATTGATATATTAGTTATTTAGGGTCTAAAATGCTACTAGTGCTTAAATTAATAGTATCATTTATAATATCATCATGATCCTGGTTCAGATCCAGGTTTTCTCAAGTGTTGCAATTTCTGTAAGATTTTGAAAAAGATTTTGGAAAATCTTGTCAATGAAAATTCAATTGTTTGTTTTGTATTATTTCAGTTCACGTAAAATGTAGATTGGTTACTGTATTTTTTTTGTATGTTTTATTTTTGTAATATGCTTCCTGCAGAGTTGAAAAAGCCAACACAATGTGGCAAGGACTTCAATGACTGGTATGGATGTAAAACAGTTAGTTACTAGAGTATAACAACAGTGAATTCTGACTAAATAAGCATATTTACATTTATATTTATTGAGTTAGAAATAGATACCTGACACACTGCAGATCTTTCTGGTGTAGCGTCCCTGCTTTTGCTCTCACTAAACAAATAATATCACCACCTTTGAGGCTGGACAGGTAGTCTATGTAACTGAAATACAATATAAGGATATAATAAATTCTTCATAATTGTGACTGAATTCTTCATATTAAACAGCCGTTTCACAGAACTATCTTGACAACATAATGTCACACAAGACTATCCTGACAACATAATGTCACCAAAGAGGACAAAACAAACCTGCTAATTCACAATGTTATATGACACTGAGTAACTTTTACAACACACAATAAAAATAGCTGCAAAATTTACATCTTTCACAATATAAATTTGAATATCTTAATACTATATTGTTATCGAGACAGTAAACTCATCTTGTATTCCCCCTCCCAAACTTTCACTAGGATTTTCATTTAAGATAGACTGGTGTTTGGGTTTTTTTTTAGTTATTTTCACCAAACTAGTTGAAATTTTTGCAGCCAATTTTTGCGCCATCCATAGAATCAAATTATTGTAGCCTTATCTTGAAGCTACAGCTATGTTTGGAACAGTGAAATGTTTGAGATAGACAATATTCAAGAAACCCATCTAACATGTTCATAATGTAGTGAAAGACGTGGAAACCGGTTACCTCGAGATAATAAAATATTTCAGATAAGCAGTATTGAGATAACAAGGTTCTACTCTACATGAGCTGTTCTTTGGTCTGATATTAATAAACAGCAAACAATCACCAGAGCACAGGCCAGCCATCAGCATCGTTGATCTGACCAAGTGTAGTAGGAAGAGGCTCGCATGTCATGGCCATGTCAATGATCTCAAACGACGGTATTTCACAGACCCACACCTAAAGATACAACAGATGTGATAACTATGAAAATTAGACATTCAAGTCCCCCCCCACACACACACACACAAACACCCAGACCCCTATGGGTGTATAACTGAGTGTGACAACATCCCCCCCCCCCCCCACACACACACACACCTCCTTCATATGCATGCTCCCTAAGCTTATAAATCTCATCTCCAATAGTAAAACTTTAAGTCACAAATTCAATAATGAAAATGTATCCATGTACATGGTCAAATGGAAGCTTAAGATGGTAAAGTTTGTCTGCAGCTACGTCTACCATGTATTAGAAATATACTTGCTGGAGCAATGTAAGAGAGAGAATAGTGGAAATGAATTAAAAGTATTATGAACACTGAACAGGTACCGTTTCTCCAAACATTTCCTTCCGTGTTGCCTTCACAGTTTCACATGGTCCTCCATCCACACTCAGCAGAAGCTGTGGCGCTTTGTACAATTTCATATCAGGCGTATTCTTCAACTTTATGAACAAATGTGCTGGTACCTGAAAAAATATTAATATTGAAAATCATAAGGCTTTAACAGCTGCCCGGCATTAATGATTATACATAAGGGACGGTGCAATATTTACCAGGAAGGGGACCGGTGCATTTGGTAGGGGGACAGGTACTTTTTTCAAGGTGCAAAGTAGGGGGACCGGATGATTTTTCATTCTCGTTGGGCATGGGACATGTACTTATTTTCAGCTGCTGAAATCCCACCTCGACGTGAGCGAATCGGTAGAAATTAATCACGCGAATATTCATGGGAGGGGATGCGGACTTTTTTATGAATAGAGGTTATGGGACATCAGGTTTTTTTTCATCACATCAGCAGGCGACAAGACCTTTTTTCACACAAGTTTTTCGATATGCACCGAACCCCCGCCTGCTAAATATTGCACCGTCCCTAAGACACAGCGGCCTGCTGCCTATCCCCACACCCACAATAGTTTACCATCCAAAACATTTATCAGCTTGTATCAGCTATGCTACAAGGCCACACGGTTAATGTGACAAAAAGTGGGCCATTACGTGCCATCAGAGTGGGCCATAATGCGCAACACGCAACATTCATGTTTAAAAAGAATGGTCAAACAATCACACAGAAAATACAGGATTTTCATTGATCTTAGAACCAGCCCTTTGATGTAATGCATAAAGTACACCACCACAGCTTTACAGTAGCATATAGTATAAATTCATTGACAATAACAAGTCACACAAACATTTGAATCGGCAAGCAATGTGGCATTTTTGTTGCAGGTTCAGGCCCTATTTTGGTTGCACATACAGGCCGGTAGCAGTTATCAACTTAACCTTCGGATGTAGCCGTAGTTTAGTAATCCGTGCATCTTACAGTTTAGACACTGCTCCATATACCATAAGCTTTTAAGATGGTCATATTTAGTATAATACATACCTCTGCTTTAAATCCTCCATCATACACCATGTGAATGACACTGCTGATGACCAGTTCGTCTGGGCGCCCATGCAATAAAGCTGGGAGATCATCACGCAGTGTGCATTTCATCCTATAAAGGTCAGCATCACCGTCCACCCAGGCCATGTAGAAGACAAAAGTCGTAGGCTGCTCAGTGTCCTCATCAACCGGTTGTAATTTCAAAGATGTTCGGTCAAATCTGCATTTTAAATGTTGTTTCATTTATAGCCTTATATAATCACAAGTCCTAACATTTTTGTCTAGACGAAACAAATCTTTCCATACTAAATATAGTTGCGAATTAATGTGAAATACATTGATGGGAGAATGAACAATCTTACAACTTTTGAAATGAGCAAAAGTTTAGAACTGCTGCACAGTATATTTATCTCATGAATATCATACATGACAAGCATCTACTTACCCATAAACTGGCCAGTTTTTAGGATTACGTCTAAACTCTTGCTCAGCCAGTTCTTTTTTATTTTGTGCCACTTCTTTGTTACCAACCACCTGTGACCTTTGTTGGACTTTATTGGTGTCATCCTGTTTCATGGTGTTTGAACGGTCTATATTGCTATCTTCATTTTTCAATTGCTTGGTATTCTCTTTTGTTTCTCGATTTGTATTTGACATACTACTCCCTCCTTTATTACTGGATGAAGATTTTACTCTTGTGTTTCCAGCAGACACAGTGGAATCCTCCCTCTTTCCAACATTTCCCTGCCTACTATTTGACATGCTACTGCTTGTTCTGTTATTGGATGAAGATATTGGTCTGGCATTTTGTGCTGATACAGCGGAATCCTGCTTCATATCAACACAATCATCTACCATATTCCCGTTGTTTGAACTTCGTTGTGAGGCTCCTGAATGAAGTCTAGATTCATGTCTGCTCTCTTTAGGTCTTTCATTCTCTTGCTCATCTTCAGAAGAGCTACTTTCAGAATCTTCTTCTGTACTCTCAGACTGATTCTCTATTTTGGTATCCTTAGACAAATTATTTCTTGTTGGTTTTGTATTAGTTTGGGACTCTGGTACCTGTATATGTAGAACAAGATTTTAATAAAATTAAATTTTACTAGTAAGCACAAGTGTGGTATTTCCCTGTATTTCCTCTTATTCCCATTTCCCAGGATGCATTATACCTTTTTTGTCCACCTTGGTATGGGTCAAAGAGATCCAAATTATAGAAAAGCCTGAATTTAAGGGGACATTTGAGAAATAAACTGGGCAGCCAGCCCACACCCTCAAACTGAGAAATATCTAGGGCCTGTCCAAATATATTTAGAATTTGATTGAATACTCTCTAATTCCTAAACCAGACAACTAGTTACTCAAACTAGATCCAGTAACAGTGGTATCACTATCATAAACATGTTTGGTTGGGCCAAAATACAATTTTGTCATGGAGCTATATGATTTAGAGATTTTACAAGCTGAAAATAAGGCCCTAC
>CM032665.1:16874451-17121794 GCA_019095985.1 Streblospio benedicti
CATTTCCACTATTGTTTTGTGGGAATTCCTCTTTAGATTAAAAACAAATGTGTAGAGCCTTATTACCATGTAGCTTCCCTAGTCTCCATAGAATCTGAGAAGACAATAAGTAAAATAAATATTTTTCTTTACTTTTATTAATGCTCAGTCAAAAATATACCGGTATGTGTTTTGTAAAATTCAGGGTGATTAAAAGATGTCTTTTCCATTGGAAGTATAAGGAAAATAAGACTTATATTTTTCGTGTTTGATAATTATTACACCTATAAAAATACCATGATGTCTTGTTAGCTAAAACACGAGGTCACGTGATGTTGCATAATGGAATGATTTTCGCCAGTCGTACCGTGGATTTCGAATGGCAGAATTCCCATTTTACATGGCAGAGAGAGGCTGCCTCTTATGTGCACCGTGCAAATTATGTCTGACGGAAATCATTCAATTTACATTTCTCGCCTTCACGTGTTTTGATGGGCTTAGAACTAGCTTTTTATAGAGGGTGTTCAATTTCCTCTAGATATGTTAACATACTGTTTAAATGAAAGTCACTTTCAGAATGCACAAAATATATCATATTGCTTCTATACACCATAGGCGCCCCCAGGATTTACACCATAGGCGCCCCCAGGATTTCTAGAAGGGGGAGCCCAACCCAAACAAAAACTAATTTCTAAATAACAATGCAATGCGGAAACATATCAAGTTAGATTTCTTCTCCATGGAACCTCATGTTTTGAATTCTAAGGGGGTCTCGGGCCGCCCCCGGGCTGCCTATGTACACGCATACTTGTTAGCCCACTGAGCATAACCTTTAATGTGATTACCGTATTTTCTTGATCAACCGCCTAGCCTCGATCAACCGCTGGTATTTGATTAAGCGCCGGGTGTAGAGGCTATATTACTTACTTAGGCGCCGGTCTTGTTTAGCCGCTGGGTCACCCGGCGGCTAAACAATATCAATTGACGTAATAGCATTGATTTTGTACGTAGAGGTCTAGTAGATCTACATAATGAATGCTGACGTAATAGCATTGATTTCTTTACCTAGAGGTCTAGTAGAGTTTAGCATTGTCATATTATCTTTCATTACATTTATTGAATGGCTAATTGTTCGGCTCCAACGTATTTTAAATGGGGTAACTAACTACTCACCTTAGCACACCTGCAATTAAAGCCTTTTGATATTTTTATTTGGGCCAACCTGCATGTCTTAAAGTAATTTCAGTCAATATCCCCAAGTAATTTCAATTAAGTAAGACACACCTGAGGAAGCCACAGAAACTTACTCAAGTAACTTCAAATAAAAACGCCGCCACTTGCTTTCAAGTGTATAAATACAGGGATTAGTGTGTGATCCCACTCTTAATGTAATAAACATGATTTCCTTTTGGTAATTATATAGATATTCATATAATGGTGTAGATAGTCATATCCACGATGGTCTCAGCTTTAAAATGATATGTTAAATGTCAAATTTGGACTGATTATAACGAAGTTACAAGTGAACAACCGCATCATAGGTAATAAACATATTAATCAACTTGGCGCCGGCGGTGTTCTCTTTGATAATGTGTCCATATAATGTGCTCAAGTAATTTCAATTAAAGAAACGCCGCCACTCGCCCAATGGCAGTTAAAAGTCCGTAAAATTATTGATCTCCTTGAACAGTGAAATCGGCCGGCGGCATTCTCTTTGATAAGCGCCGGCCTTTGAACTACCGGCTGTCTTGAATAAGCGCCGGGTGAATGGCATGTTTTAAATTAATAAGCGCCGGGGCGCCTATTCGAGAAAATACGGTACCTTGATATACAGTACACATAATGTTTTATATTCGGGTGTGTTTTTGTTGTCTTACCATGCATTCGAAAATGAACACAAGAAATGACAGATCATGGTCATAGGTTACAAAATCAAAAGCGCCACTGCTGAAATGTTCAGCGGCATGGAGATTAATAATAACGTGATTGCTTGTTCAACAATAATGTGTTGCTTTAACTTAGGGGATGATAATGAAAATGAACTGTAAAGACAATGGGAATGATAAAGCTATAAAATTGACAATGATCATCATAGATGCACTATTTTCTTGAATAGACGCCCCAGAGCATATCAATTTTCGAACACTCCATTCACCAAGCCCGGCAACATTACGAGGCCGGGGCTTATCAAAGAAAATATAGCCGGTGATAAGTTGATTAAATTGTTTCTAAACCACCATGTGATACTGTATGTTGCTTGTAACTGTCATTTCTTATCTGATTGTAGCAGTTAAACAAAAACTAATAACATCTTGCATATGAATATTTACATCACTATACATATTTAGATAAATAACCAAAATGAAAGTTTATTGCAGAATTTACGCACATTCATTCAGGTTATACTACAAGGTGTCACTGGCTTTATGTTCAGGACGTGTAATTATGTTGGAAAAAATACGGTCATATTGTGGTGCATCAGTATGGTATGATTTTAAATGTCCACTTCATTTTATGTATAAACCAATCAAATTGACTAATGTACTACTAGTAAGCGTGGGATCACACACTAATCCCTGGTACACACTAGTACACAATGTTCCTTTGAGGTTACTTGGACTGATGTTTCCTCACAGGTTCAACTGGGGTGCAACCATGTACATGATCTAATGTAACGAAGATTTAACTATGGAGACCTAGTGTTTGTCTGTCAATGATCAATACACTTCTCCCAGCGGTTGATTAAATAGAATGTATATTTGGAATTTATTCGAAATATATGGAATCAAATTGATGTCCATGCCATGATGGTCTGAGTGAAGCAACAAAAACCTTTATTACGAAAATATTTTATTCATAACATTTTTGCAAAGTGACCAAAATAGTCACAAAAACGGACAAAATTTACATATTTCTGTCATTTTGGTTGACGCTGGGCTCAATATTTACTTTTAAACCAATTGTTGACAAAGCAATTCGGTGGAACATTCTTTGAATTATGCAACCAGTACTTAATTTACCTGTAATCAAAGATATACATGTTTATAACTTTCTCTACGGTTAGCTTGATTAGTAGGTTATACATGGATAGGAAATCGCAATAATAACAATGCCATTTCATATTGCACACAATTTTCCATAATTAGTTCTGTAGTAAACATCATGAAAAAGCAACGAAATTCAATAACAAAAATGCTCGTAGATGAACAAATAGGAACAAAAATGATATGTATAATGCATACTAAAAATACAATTTCTTTAATGTGATGATCTATTCGAACGACAAATAAATACTACACGATAGAATCTAACGGTTATACAAATACATGTACGCCATTTCAATAAAATCATAGCGTAACAATTAGCCTATAAAATAAACATAATAAATTATTAATTGCATGGAATTGCCTTTGGTTTACTTGGAATGTTTATGATATATACATAATAAAACTGGTTAGCTGGTTACATAGAGCTGGTAAATTGGAAATCACTTGAAGCTGGACCCAAATAGTTCATTCAATTATATCATTCAAACAATGACAGTTATAAATAATCCCATTTTAAGCATCAATATTTACAAAAAAATGTAAACGCTATTACAACAAAAACATTTACTTTCTGGCTGACAAAATGATCAATTTTCCTAATAGTAATGATTCAATTTCAAAACAAATGATGCTATAAATGACACTTGAGTTCTCCAAAGAACGAATACATATCTGTAACACAGGTATTGTTTTTATAAATTACTAAACCATTAATTACAGATTATTCAATAAGCACACTTGCATCACAAACAGTAAATTTTTGCTATTACTGTTCAGAATTTCTTAAAATTCTATCTTTCAATGACAAACACCCATAACTTGCTGTTTAACAGCACATATGAAAACCATACATCAATCACCCCAATTAAGAGTAAATTTAAAATAGTAATTGTAATGACCAGAAACATTTGCACCCAGACCACACAAATAATTCAACTAGGACATGTATAACATCAGAAACCCGAGATATGGGTTTCTGATAACATGCGTGCATTTTACCTACGATCACTCTTCAACTCCATGTGAACGACCAGTCGCCTAAGTCTCTTACCAAACTCACTCCACTAGGTTAGAATGCTACAGTTCAATTTACTTATTAAACACATGCCGAGATAGGATATCCTCTTTATTCGTAGAAAGACTCGATTGTATTTTTGTACATTTGAGCTACCACAGGCCTCTTCAACTTCAAAGTGGGACCTACAATGAAATATTTACAATATTATAATTCCATTAAAAATCTTTCTTTTAAAGGGATATTGTGTGACATGATTATTCCACTAAAAACATTGCAGTTATAATTTAATGGTGCAAAAACAAAATTAAATAACAAAATGAAAAGGTAATGAAATAAGATTTCATGGCATTGTAAATAAATTGTACTGTATTCTAAATTCCCCAGAATTAAAACATAAAACACAAGAATAAAATATTCTTACCCAATTCTCCACCAGGAATGGAGAAATCCTTTGGCAAAATTGACCATTTCTGAATTTTCTGCGCATTTGATGTTGCCCTTTTGTTGGCTCTCTGGATTCCTGCTTCAATGGCATCCAGGACCTTCTTATCCTGAAAATGGTGTTAAAACATTGAGCAAATTATCAAAAAGCAAAGAATTATAGTTACACTGGAGGTGAAAATTATGTAGCAAATTATATTAAATGGTTTTATAGCAATAGCACAATTTCTTTCACTAGGCAAGCATGGTGCTTTAGATTAGCAAAAAGCACAAATTACCTGTGTATCAATGACTTCTGAGACGGAGCGAGCAGAGCTGCCAAGTGTTTTCACCCAATCCAGGGCGGCTCCAGAAAGCTCATCCAATGGTGCCATAGAGTCGGGATCGACCTCAGTCTACAAACAAAATTCCCTTACAATTAAAAAAATGTTAACCATCTTTTTCGATAATTTGCTTTTAAAAATAAATTCCATAAAGAATAAAATAATATTCAAGAAGATTTATCAGCATTTGATATTTTGATGTTAAGAATGCCATTCTATGAATAATAAATCTTTTAAAATTGTTTGATAGCTGTTTAGAAGACAATCAAACATTCATATATCAAAAAAAAAAACACCGCTAAAAATTTTGTTTTTAAAAATTCATTGCACTAGAATCTTGTTTGCGTTACCTATCTTGTTTGCGTTACCTAAAAAAGTCGTTGATTTTTTCACATAAATGACACAAACTTACTCTCAATGTGATGAGCATGGACAGGAATTTCTTCTTGTCCCCAATCAGCATACAGTTGGAAATGCAGGGAAGTTCCTCTTTGACAACATCCTCTATCAACACAGGGGGAACGTTCTCGCCTCCAGCAGTGATAATAAGTTCTACAAAACAATATTTGGTATAAATTCATTGGTGTTCCATCATACATATTGCAGTACATCAAATTCAAAAGTTTAAATTTCATTACTTCATAATCATGTCTTTTTCGCCTTTTTATCATTGACTCATCGACAATTTCTGAATTAGTCTTTAAGATAAACCTGCTCGGTACATCAAAAATATTTTCACGGTCAGGATTAAACACTCGTCTGCTTACAGTGACGAGCAAAAATTTGTCATTTTTAAGTTGTCAACTTTAAGTCTGACAAAGGTATTTTTCATGAATATTATCGTGAATTATTGGTCCTACCGAGCAATAGCATTTTTCCAATGAATCTTGACACTGTATTCAAGTGTGTAAAAAGTTGAATGAAAAACTGACAAAATAGACTTGCAAGAATAAACGTACCCTTTATCCTGCCCGTGATGTACAAGAAGTTGTCTTTGTCGTGTTTGCCAACATCTCCAGAATGAAGCCAGCCTTCTTCATCAATAGCCTCAACAGTCTTGTCTTCCATGCCGAGGTAGCCCATCATCACATGACGGCCGTACATACAGATCTAATAACAAAAATGTAAGGTTTGCGATGTTATTGAAATACAATACTGTTTTTTTTAAACTGTCTTAAAACCTGTTTACCTAACATTTGAAAATGACTCAATGCTTAAAAACTATTTACAAATAAAATGCAAAGTATGTGAACTTTGTGATATTATGTTATTAAACTTTTGAAGATGTGTATCCAATATTAAATAAAATGCCATTAAAAAAATTTGGGTTTTCATATACATTGCATCATACCAAAAGAAGTAAATTGTTTTCAATGAAATTAGTATCAAATCTGCAAAAAGATTTAACAATGGCATCACTAGTATATACCTGTTACGGCCCAATGACACTGTCCTTACAGGGCAATCATTTCCTAGCTTTGCAAGCTAAAAACAGTGCCCAAAATTATAAAAATTTGCAAAAATAAGTGGTTGGGCATGGGCCACACCATGTGCCCATCTGCTGGTGATGCCCGTGTTAACTGATGATTCGTTTTCACAAATTTTCGGAATGCAATTATTTTTGTCCAAGAATGATGCGTACCTCTCCATTTCCATCATTATCTTTATCCGCCAGCTTTGTCGACGCTCCAAACATGCATTTTCCAATACTCGGAACGCGGAAGTCAGTGGGGAAATTGAAAGTGTGTGGACCTGAAAAATAAAATACAATCACATAAATTTAACAAAAAAACAAAACAAAACAAAAAAAAACTCCAAAATTTAAAAAAATAACAGCGTAACCTTGATATCGTTTTCCTCGACTTTTCTGTTATCTCTAACTTAGTTTCATTTCCCTTCAACCATTTTACAAACATATAAGTTGTGTATCTTGAATGCTGGCTTCCTCAAACATCAGCTCACCTGAAGATTCACTCATTCCATATACTTCCATAATTGGGACATCAAGACTGAAGAAATAGTCCAGAGTTTCCTTCATGATTGGAGCGGCTCCAGTAAGGCAAAATCGACATCTGTCAAGACCAAGACCTGCTCGCACTTTCTTGAACACGATGGCATTTGCCATACCCCAGCCAAATGGAAGGGAATGCCTGGAAAATATAATGTTATAATTGTTTATTGCTTGGATTTTTCAATATCATTTTTTCGTTAAAAAACTTTGGAGAGAAAAGAAAGATGGAGCATAAAAACATTGTATTGTATTGCATTGACAACAGTCATTCACACACAACCCCTTACCATACATGTATTTGTACAAGCAAAAGGGGACCCATGGTCATTTTGACAAAGCCACCACTAGATTTTACATCATTCATTTATATACATGTATTACTATAAATCTATTAGATAACATGCATATCCAAATTTTCCACTAAACCGCATCTCTCACGAATTAAAAACATTGATAACTACATGTGTTTCTACAATGGCATTAACTTTTGAAATAACAGCACGTTTGTGGTTATCGTCAAACTATACAACTAAAAATAACAAAATACAAAAAGACCAATGTCAAACGATAAGACAAGTTGACAAACAAGCTACTTACAAACTGCTCATTATAAAAAAAATAGCATAGAATATTCATAAACAACATCAACAACAAAAACTATAGTTACTAAGTACATGCCAGAATGTAATCTTCATGGATGCAAATTAATCTTAACTTAGCCACATTTCTCTAAAAAGAAAATGCCAATTACCTTCCTCGTTTCCTTTATGAAGCATAAATTGAGAAATAATTCAAATTTACTTTTTAAAAATATCATTTGTGCCTGACTTTGATAATGACTGTTAAAATGTAATAAATACATAACGTTCACATCGCATCACAATTTCAAACTTACCCATTCATTTTTGCAATGTTCCCTCTGTAGCCGATATCTTTCGCCCAATCACCAATCTTTTTCTTCATGCCTGTGTTAGCTCTGCCAATCTCCTTCATTTTCTCTTCCATCTTTTCCCATACACGAGGAACACCGAGGAAAGCGGTCGGTCTCACTTCTTTCAGGGTAGTGCCCAAAGAACCCTGAAAATTCAATACCAATTGTTGATGGATCGTTTCAAGAAATAAGGGCTACTGTTGTGGTTTTAATTAAACATGATATCAATAAAAATATCATTGAAATGTTCCAACAACAAATAATGTTGCAAATAGATCAAGTAACATACATGTAATTGATTTATTTCTATTTTGAGTGGACAAAATAATGTTCAAAAAATTAAGCCCAAATCCATAACTAAATAATTTTCTATTTTTCTTTTTTTTACTGTTATTCTAATTTTTCAACAAAAGTGTTTTTCTACTTCACATATGCACATCTATATAAATGACAGGATGTTTTACTAAAAACTCCATCATGATAAAAAACAGTTTCTTTTGACTTAAAAAAACCTTCATTAAGTATGAATGGAATTTCGCTGTTTACAGCTACCAAAATCAGGCTTGTTACCCACCTTGAGAGCATCAGGCTGGGCAAAGTGAACCTCACCAGCTGCTTTGATTGGGATGTAGACATCAAGTAACTGCGCGGCAATGTGACTCAATGGTAGATAGCTCACGAGCACTTCCTTTCCATAGTTGAGCTTCGACTGTTTCATCACCATATTAGCTGTCCATGTCAGCTAAAATAAATAGAAATGGCTTGAGACAATGACAGCAAATAGATTTTCACATGACCAGAAGTCATTCTTGCATATTTGGTACTACTGTATACATGCACATGTACAAGCATCTGAGGGCCCAGCCCCAAAATTAATATCATATAAGAATATAAACCATTGTATTTTCAATGTAAATTCTCATTTTTCATGTAAAAGCCCACCATCTAAATTAACCACATTTCAACCTAAAAACTCGTGGCCATTTGAAAGGTGTTCAACTGATTGTACATGATATTAATAGCAGATTACATTGGGAAAAAATAATACTTACATTATCATGAGACAACATGACGCCTTTTGGGTTTCCAGTGGTTCCCGATGTATAGATCAACGTACAGCACTTGTTGGGGGCCATCATTTTCAAACGGTCTTCAATCACTGAATCATCAAGATCCGCTCCAATAGTCATGAATTCTTCCCACTATAAAAGAACAAAAAATTATCATGCAGTTTTCAGATTGAATCCTGATGCAATTGATGATATTGGAGTTAAGTAGAAACGTGTCATCTCCATCTATGTGGATAACAAAAAATTGCTCGAGATAACCAACTGATATATTATGTAATATGGTTGAAGAAAAACGAATATCTAGATAGAGTTTAATTAATTCGATATACTCACTGTATAGACATTAGGATACGGCTCTTTGAGTTGACCATGGTACTGGACAATCGCCTTCAATTTGGGCAATGTGTCTTTAACGTGCAAGATTTTCTGTAGCTGAAGGTCGTTTTCAACAACAATTATGTTGGCTTCACAATTCGCTGCCACGTATCCACATGACTCGGCGTTGTTTGTGGTGTAAATTCCGACTGTGAGACCACTAAAATCAAGAAAATTTAATGACTTGTTACATATGCACACGCACGAAGTAGTCAAATTTATGCTTCAACAAGCACACAATGAGGAAGAGGGTAAGAGAAATTGGTGCCCCACCCCCAGCCCCTTAAAATCTCTGAACTTGCAGAGATTAAAAAAATTGACATAAGAATCGAGCAATTTGCAGGTTAAGATAATTTCTAGTCCTATACTCTTGACAAATTCTTGCCTACCCAGCATGGATGGCTGCCAGTGCGGAGATAAACCACTCAGGAGAGTTGAAACCAACAATGCCCACCCCATGGTAAGGCTCGAGGCCCAGCTTGATCATGGACTTGGCAGCCGAGTGCACATCCTTTTGATAGTCCAGGTAGGTCCATGTCTTCTTGTGACCGTTTCGTTTCGTGCCTATGAAATAAACATGAAATACAGTAAATGTGATGCTAGACCATTTCTTTTCACACCTATAAATAAACAAAGAGCTACAGTAAATCTTATCCTGGACCATTTTGTTCATATCAATTAGTTAAATTCAGTGCTAGTTAAAGACAAATATCACTCGCTACCAGTTACTGCGTCGCTTCAGCAGAGGAGCGAAAGCCTTGTGTTTCGTTTTCGTTCGTTCGTACGTACGTACGTACGTATGTTTGTTTGTCTCCGGACAAGCTAGAGCCTGTACGCTTCGCCTGATTTCGTTCAAACTTTACACAACTATTTGGTATGACGCGACAACGAAGTAATTCGATTTTGGGCACTTTGCCCATTAAAGTGTGCTTTCCATAGTGCCATTTTGGGTCCATTTTCAACATTTTCTGCAATAGTTTTGTTGATGCTTGTGAGAAAGCATTCAAACTTTGTACAATGCTTACATGTCTACTGAACATTAACTGTATTCAATTTTGGCACTTTGCCAATTAGAGTTTACCTTTCGGAGGGTCATTTTAATTATTTTCTTTCCATTTTTCCACTATAATTTCAATACTGTGCGAAACATGATCATCGAATTGGCATAGTGGTTATATTGGAATAAAAGTGCTCAGAGAGCACAGTGTTACCATATTAATGTCGACTCAATCATGGGCAATAGATATTTACTGTAGTCATGTTTAGAAAGCGCCTGCAATCCAATGCCAATAACATAGATGTAGGATGAGTCACACATCAAGTAAGACTTTTTTCTGCTTTGATTGCAAAGCAAACATCTTTATTGCCCATGGGTCAATGTTGCACTAGCGACGCTGTGCTCTCTGAGCACTTTTGATCTAGTATGAACCTTGTGATCTACAATAACAACCAGTACAAACATCATACGAAATATAATTGATTTGGTGCCTATGCACTGGACGTTGGAACATGTTTATCTATTATCTAATATCATGGTATTGAACATATTTACATCAACACAGTGTACACAGTTGATAGGGATCAAATATGGAAATAGACACTGATATAATAAAATAAAACTGATAACTTTTGAGTCCAACAACATGGATCAAGTGGTGTTTTTTTGTAAAAGTGTAATAGCTTATCATTAAGAGCATTACAAGTACACCGTTATAGTGTGAAAATCTAAAAAAAAAATTTTATCAATAAGTACGTCGCTTATTCACAAAAAGTAGTCTGCTTGATAAACTTAATTTTATCCTGTCATAAATCATAGACAATCCAACTTTGAAGCACCAACTTGATAAAACAATGTAATGAATTGCGAATTTGAAACCTCGATAAAAATTGTTACCGGACACTATTCTATATTGTTTTCAAACAACTGCTGTTAATTCAAAATAAAAAAAATCCCCCATAATAGTCTGATGCAATTTAATTTCACACAAGTTAAATTATGCATCGGTATTACTATCATATATAGGTTTGGTTAAAAATCGCTAAAGTAAACTCCATAAGATGTTACTTGGGTAACGAACATAAAATATTGAATTTCGCTCTTGAAGTCCTTTATCTAATCACACAGTAGTATCAATCACAGGCAAGTCATGTTAAGAATGAAACACAACAATCTAACATTATCTCTACTATTAGGCCCGCGTCCTACGGACATAACAGCCATCAAATAAAACGATGCACAGACATCCGTTTGATTTGCAGGGGCAATACCGTTCGTAATTATTGATTTGTTTTGAACGTAAGATCGTGAGGTCCGATTTCTTACTGTGGAATATGTCGTAATGCCGACAGGTTTCGTGGGAGAAATATGCAGACGAAAACAAAATTGTGAGCAGATTTGTGAATAAATGCAAACTTAATGGAGTGGTCTGTACAATGTCATAGGTTGATATGTAATTGGTGGTTGACATCAGCTGTTTCAAGCCACAAACAGCTTACAGTGAGCGTCGTCTAGAGGCAAAAGTTCATGCCGCAAACGAACAGCAAGAAGACATGCCCCCCTTGGCGTAATTACATTCATATAGATACTTACACATAGCGATGGCGGTTGGGTTTTTCTTCACTGTCTGTCTGAACATTGTGGGGACTGAAATAGGCTTTTCGGCTGCATGGTCTGACCCCATTTTCAGTTTCACAGCTTCATCTCTCACCCACGTAATGTGTTTGTCTGATGGGCAAACCTCATCAGGTCCTGAAAATATACAAAATACCCTGGAATCAGGTATCATGATAAGACATTTAAACATTTCCTTAATTTTTTCTCTGGTTCAAACATTCTATTTAGATGACGAAAATGAATATCGTGTGGCATGTGGCCACTCGTTTGTTCATGTTGACGAGTAAAACCGTATGCAGGACCAATAAAGGGTTTTAGCAATGCCTCGTTTAGACAAGTACCAAATTCTGGTCCATTTTCATTCAGGTAGAGTTTGTGGAAGGAGAATAAGTACATTTTTTGACAAACTGGTAGATCTTTAAACTTGTGGTACTCGTCCTGGTCCTGCTGACAAGTATCATTTTCCCACCTAATCCTGACCCTGGTGCGTCAAAATGCACCTTGAGCCTTCACTATTCTGTATATATACAAGAACACTGCAAAGGAAATCATTGCAAGCTGAAAGACGACGCACGTCAGCCTAAACACGGGCAAATCTAAAGAGTTAAATCTTTTCCGATAGTGAACGATTTTTCCAACATTGCACACATGCTTGCCTACCTGGTCCTGTTACTTTGCTCGTCATTATCCAGATGGTTGAAAAAAAAACCTTCAGAATATTATAGTCAAACAAATTTTGTTTCAAGCAGACTGTAATGCTACAAGTTTGCCAGCAGACGTCTCAATGCAAAGTGCACAGGCACCATGTTCAACGATCACACCATTTGATAAGGAGCAAAGTTTACTGATAGATTTATCAAATTTTAATAAATGCATTTTTATGAAATTGATTATGTTCAGTAGTTTATCTAGCTGATAATGTTTGATAGATGCTTCGAGTTTGGACAATCTCCATGATATTATTGTTGGATATCATAGACTGATGATAATATGTTTGAATAGATGGTTCAAATTTGGACAATCTCCATGATACTATTGTTGGATATCATACACTGATCATGAACTTCACACGAGCATACATCAAATCTCTTATCACTACGCCAGGCATCCATCACAATTTTACATAATATTTGTATACTATTTCCAAGTTCAGGAGACTTGTGTCATTGTCAAAAGGTTTTAAAAAAGATAATCTTTCTAATGTCAATATATTTCTATGAATTGTAATTCACAAGACCTTGATTTTAGGTTATGACTTCACAAAATGAAAGCACATGAAGATTCAAAATCATGTTGAAGCACATTCACCACCCTTTTACTGAATGGGACTTTTATTACTCTACCCTAAACTTTCCTTTTTATTATTATGCATGACTCATAATAAACTTCTATTCTGTTGGAAATAGGATATAGTGTGCAAAGAAAAACAGTTATGTTTGATCTACCATAAAGTACGCCCACCCCAATTAAATGTGTATTTCTATATATAATTTATGGTCAGTTATAAAATGGTATCTCTCATAATCCCGATAACAGTTCCATATACAATATTCAATATATGCTAAAACTTGAAAACTTTTCATGGCTACAGACTTTTTGATTTTCAAATGTTAAGAAGCAACTTTAACTTTAATTATATAGCTGTATTTATTTTTGACATACTTGCAGGTTTATTTTGATTCTTTTCTGAATAATTTGAAAAAAATATCATTCAATTTTCCTTGAAATAAGCTGTTGAATCATTTACACTTGCGGGCATGATGTCAATGAACATTAGAAAGCCAAACCACTCAGTATATTGAATAGTATGCTGACATATAATCTGTCTATTGAAATGAAGTGTCAAACATATATTCCTGAATGAAATCGATAAGTTATTAATCGTATACATACTAAAAGTATAACCCATACTTTAATATAAAAGATATAACTATGACTATCAGATTTCATATTTAAAGCTTCTTGGTTGTAATTGAATACATTTTTAATTAAGTCTATTAAATTCCTTTGTATTTGATTGTGGTAGTCTGAAGAATATACAGATTCAGTTGACATTTGTAATACATGTATGTTATCTTTGCAATTGAAGAAAAATGTTGTATAAGTATCCCATATTTATGTAATCGTATTGCTCATTCTGGATCCAAAGTACCACTTTCCATATATGGAAAAATTGGCAGACAGCTTTGGAGTAAATGGCTTCCTGCCAAACAAGCTACGTCAAACACAGAATGTAAACAATAACAGTAGCCACAATAGTGTTGTAAAATTGTCAAAACAAGGAAAATTAGAGTAAAAATGTACATGCCGTAATCTAGTTCATTCTAAAAGTTGCCAAAAATGCCACTTGAAGATATCGAAAAGCATTTGAATAACATTCAGGTTACTCTGCTAAAATGTCTCACTTGGAAGATTTGACCTCCATACTGATAAATTAACAGATGCATATCAGTTTGTCCATTATTTTCAACACTAAATGCATTTTTGAGAAACCATTAGTCCAGACCAAAAAAAGAGGACACTTTCAAAATATATATTTATGTCAGCTTAATTGCACTGCTACCATTAAATCAGCAGGATGCACATCAGTAGCTTTGATTATAAAGCAAAAAACAGACACGCCATTCAGTAGTAAATTCTAGAAGCATGTTAACTACACAAACACTTTCTATTGATACATAGTGAAATAAAAAGGAAACAGACCTGTTAAACTGAAAAGATTTTGCAAGATTTAACTTGAACATTCTGTGATTAACAAGAAATCACTACTCAAAAAAAAAATAATGTAAAATTCATGCTTAAAGTATGGAAGAAAAAATGAAGGGAACCATCATTTTTTTTAGTTTCATTACATACCATTGCCTTCCTCATATGCGGCCATTTCGTGTGCAGGATTACTAACTCCGGCCTCAGTGCTTGCTTCAGACACGATTCTGAAAAGAAAAAAGATATCAACTTGAAAAAAGTGTTTAAAAAATATTCTACTTTTCTGTTTTTGTCATGACACATGATTATCTGATAACCATACATCCTGCAATTAATACAAGTTAGTGTCACCAGAGGTGACAAATCAGTTTCTTTTTCATTTGTCAATGCATATAAGTATAAGCCAGAGCAGAACCAGTCTGGAATGAAATACCTGCGCAAGAGTTTAGATTTAAACCAGTCTACCTCTCCTTATTGGGTATATAGATTCCAATGATAGATAAGCTTTCAATTTCTGTTTTTATAGTTTTATATGATGGTTATGAATTTCATCTACCAATAATCCACAAACAGGTAATAATACATTCAGGTCAATCTGAACACTTGCTTGGTTAACATCACAAAATGTAACAAAATTGCACTCGAGAACCAAACCAAACAGCACAAAAAGAGTCATGTGGCAACCTACCCTATGACAGAAACTTGATTTTTACTGCAACACGTTGACATTCTCACCAACTAAAATTTTGTTAATTTACTATATTAAAGACCACAAAAAAACAGAAGCTGTGCAGTCACTCTACCTGAATATTGTTTTAACACTATTGTATCCTTTGAAACCACAAAACTAATAATAAGCTAGTTTTGGCAAGTTAAGAAACAATTTAACTATATATATATATATGTTGTTTGTTCTATGCCTCCTTTTGGTATGCAAGGCATTCCAAAGATTCACAAGGGCATTTGCTTGAAAAGGTTAAAGTAAAGCTTGACTGCACAGCATGACATCACTGGAAAAGCCTTTTTCTTATTGGCAAAGATCAGTATTATAATAAACCAATTGACTTAGATTATGTCGTCCTATCAAATATGAAAGGTTCTATCTCATTCACTCATATATAATAGGATATATTTGATAGGACGATGAATAATTCTATTCCATGCCACTGACGAACTGAATGTTCTTCAAGCATGCTTTTATCTTTTTAAGTTTTAGGACTTGGTTAAAGTGCAATTATGTACAAATTTATGATCATGATAAGATAAGCTAACATGGCATATATTATAAAATAGAATGTTTTTGCATAGATTTATGCTCAATTGTTTTCAAAGAATTTGAATTGAAGGAGTTGAATCTACATGTATCTGTCTCTTACTACCACAATATGCGTGACCAGCTTGACTGTCAACAATGATTCTTAATTCACGCTTTAGTGGTCACCAGAGCAAAGCACTGTGAAATGCAGTAAAACCAGACTATCTGATAATCCGAATTTATGCACAGCTCAAGCAATAATTTGTCACTTTACATTATCCAACACTGATCATTCAAAATTTAGGACAACTGATCCAACTACATATCAATATTGACATTCATAATCATTAATTATGACATCTAATTTTATGCCACAAACACGAATTTTATTCTTTGTAAGTGGACATTGAATCAATTTCAATTGTTTTCTACTTAGATAGATAAAGATGTACCTTCATAAGTTACTGTTACTAATGCTTGAGAAGTGTCCATTGTAAAATCACAAAAACTTGGGCGAATTTACCCCTTGCTATAAATGTGGATACGGGGGATTTCTGTAAAGCAATATGGAGGAATCGAAAATATTTTGGAATATAGAATATAAACGGGTGACTTCCCCCTATCCTGCAAATTCAAAGGGAAATTTACAAAATCATGGGTGATCCGCTAAATCCTCCCTTGATTGGACCTTTTAATTACCTTTGATCAAATATTATCATATCACTGATCAGATTTTCACCACTTAGCACTACTCCTCTTGAAAGAGACAATGATAGAGTGGTCACTCAACACAGAAGAAGCTGTCCTTGTGATTGTTATGAACACATGGAATTAGATATAAAAAATTCTTGTCAAATAAAGTGACTTCCAATTACACTGTACCATACCTATTTGGTTGGATTTACATACACTACAAGAAAGCAACTCACTCTTCAAGAACTATCAGCTAGTAACTAGTACACTTTCAGCCATTATGTTTTTACAAATGCTTATTCCACTTATATCATCAACACCTAATTACAGCCTCTTCCACCTAATGTTACTCAATAAATAAGCCTCAAATGAGAAAAACAAGATCACCTTTTGTCATCCAGGTCATAATCCTGTGATTTGCAGCAGCAAGCCATATTGGTAATAAAATATTCTCTATGCTCTAATTATAAATAAAAGGGATTATAATTAAGATATTGTGCACAATGCAACATGAATTTCTGCACTTTGCATTGATAGCAATTTCTCATTTGATCAAACTCCAATCCAGACTGTGTAATAAAATGTTAATAAGTAGTTAAACTGTAAATATGTGCACATTTATTACACCTCTCACAGCAAGCAGTGTTGTACATAAAATAAACAAATAGCATATCCAGGACTAAACTAAAATCCAGAACTATGAATAAAGTTACTTTTCATAGTTCAACAGACAATTTGTTCCATATGAGCAGTATGTAGTAATGCTGTTACACAACTAACAATCTACCAAAGGACACAGGTATTTAATAGCACAAGTTGTTTATCCTCAAAAATGTAGACGTACATGTTTGTTTTACTTGTGATCAATGCGTAGCATCCTGCACGAAGGATCAAACAGATAGAAATAGCTTTTGTTGTGGGTGAAGAGCTTTCTCCATGCAGGAAAATTCAATAAATACCCTCCTGAGTTAATACAACGAAAAAGGGCTACCAAAAGCCATGAAACAATATGCCAAGGTGGTCTAAGTGCTGGAGTGAGTAGAAACCTGGATCATGGATGGATCAATGTTTCCAAACTACAGGTACGTTGGCTCATTCCCATTAATTTTGATCTGAATAAACTGTTTCCTGTCAACTAGCAATAGCTTTGTCCTATGATCCACCCCAATTGAGATCAATAATGACAGCTCTACATTTTTTAGAGCAGCTTTGCTGCATAGTTAAATTATGCAAAAAAAGCTGCAACGATAGCCCAGTCACAATGCAATACATAAATGTGCTGCCTTATAAGTTCTGATATCTTCCTAACCTAACGAGGTATTCGCCTTTGAGTGTTTTCATCGTTGATTTCACTGCGTCGACCAAACCCAGCCACAGATATTTGGTTAATATCTTCCCAGCTATGATTGTACACACATGATTGTGACAAATACAGCATGATGAAAAAGCAAACAAACATAACTCAAAATTGTGCAGTATTAAAAGGCAACTGCCATTGAATCAAAAGTTTTTCATGGATTATTTGTAATGTGATACTATTATATTACAGCATAAATTCTATCTTAGGAACTAATAGACATAACCAGATGACTGGTGGACCAGAGACGCATCAACAATTCTGGAACCATGTTCGATCCCAGCTGCAGCCAATCTACCTCAATTGTAATGTACATGCACGTAAGCACATATGTAACAAAAGATTTATGGAAATGTTTTGTAAAAACAACGAGACTTATAACAGCATTATTCTTGCTAAAACAGAAATGTGACAGCTTATAAAGTTACATGTAAATTTATTAACTTACCCACTATCTTTATTGGCAGTTTTACTGTCTCAGATGAGGCTTCAAGAAATTGTAGAAGTTCAAATCAACCTGAAAAGTGTATAATTATACAATTAAATTGATATTATAAATTTTTTGAAAAACATAACATACATCCATAAACAAAAATTAAAGTTTTAAATCATCATAACAATAATACAAACATCAAACACTAATTTCCAGCCTCACATCATCCGCACTGATTCCAAACGATATACAAAATGTAGTTAATGGTGTAAAGTCAAATTATCATTCCATTTCCCAATGTTGTTGTCATTCAATAATACAGTACAGTACGCATGCCACAGAAAGTGCAGCCGTACTTGGATATAAATGAGCAGAGTGAACACACGATGCATCACACCACATGCCATCCTTTGAGCATCATCCAGGATGATGTCATTTGCATCATTTTGAAAAACCTTGAACTTGAAACTAAAAAAACCTTTTGAGCGATTGTATTCAAATTCTACTCATTAACTTAATTCACTAAATACATGTACATGCTACATGGCATTATATCGAAGGATTAATAGGTAAAAATCAGTGGTCTGGTGATTTTCATAGGCCAATAGAGCTCACTGTACATCTGTAGCCGTTTAATAAACAGCTCTGATCTCCGTTGCCTGCTATGCTTGTGATAGCGAAGCTGAATACACAAGGCTCTGTATTACAGGGCTATGTACATCTGGTATGACTTGTACAAAATAAGTTATCAATACAAAGTTCAAACATCTGTTCTGTTTCCATTTTAACCACCAATGGGTAGTTTTCAAATTGATTGCTTCTGGTTGATGCTGATATTTCCTTTGAGTACTTTTCAAATGGCATTTTAGAAGAAATAAAATGATAATTATTGAATTCTATAATTCTCTCTCTTTCTGTTCTCTATACCAAGGACGCTCCTACCACTGTACAGAAATTTATAGCTGATGACAAGTTTTACAACCCAAAGCTTCCATTTGACTGATATATCCACGTAGCCGTCTAACAGCCAGCTGCTTTGGATGATGGTATCATTCTGGTCTTACAACCTTAATTGGGTTATGAATTCGAGTCCTGTCAGGGCCACTTAATGTAGTCAAATAGACTTGGAATCTTAATAAATGACCATATCATATGTAAAAAAAATAGATCTAAAACTGAAAATCTGTAAAGGTTCAAACCTATGCAACCATAAAATAGCAATGACAACCATAAAATGAACAGACTCCAGTGACCGTGACTCCAAAGATAAACAGAATGATTCAAAATGTAGTAAAAGTGAGGTTAATGTCAATTAAAGCAACAATGGTGCCCATCACTAAAGAATACAGATAAATATGTTAGTGTCATGTACAAAGTATTTCTCCACGCATTTTGACTCTCAAATTTGAAAACATACGGTAATGGTTATTTTTTTGAAAATGACCACTATCAAATCTCAATCTTGACAGTGTTTCAGCACCAAAAGCGCTAATAAAGCAATTTTTACAATTTTTGGATTTAATTCACACGGCAGATATCAGACCAGAATAATAATTATGAGAACGGCTGCTGTTCAACTCTTAAATTTAGCTAGTACACTATCAATCACAAGTAGAAAACAGTGCTTAGGTATATATTTGCCATTTTGCACAAAAACGTATCGGGAACAAACTGAAACATAGGAAATAAGTACATTGTTTATCCTCTTGGAAAAAACAATTTGTTCACTTCCCTAAATGTAAAAAAGGTAAATGATCCCGACATTACCGTACTTTTTAAAACATGAGTCATATCTCTGTGTGATTACATCTTAAAAAGGACATGAAAAAGTAAGCTATAGATACTAGATGTGCATGGTTAGTTGGTTACCCTCTTAATAGGAGGTAATTTTTTTATCTAGTTGTTTGTAAAATGTAAGGATAAAATTCTGTATAAATTGTATTTTAACATGTATTTCAATAATTATTGAACAATATTAAGATATAAAGTTTTCATAAGAAATGTACATTCACACTGTCAGCAGGGTCAGGATTAGGTGGGAAAGTGCTACTCGTCAGCAGGACGAGTAACCCTCAAATATTTACTCGTCCTGCAAAAAAATGTACTCGTCCTCCTTGCACAAAGCTCTATATTTGTATGCCAAATTGACCAGAATTGCTACTTGTCAAAAGGACGAGTTGCTAAAACATTCTACTAGTCCTCCACAAGTTTTTACTAGTCAATACGAGCGGACGAGTGGCTAATCCTGACCCTGCACTGTCCTCTCATCCCAACCAACCCATCCCCCAAGAAAGGCATGGCCCGATGGGTAACGTTATTTTAACAAATGCATTGTCAAGCCTCACATTTGGACAGGGAGTGACAGTTAAATTAGATCAAGATTCAATAAGACTTAAGTTTATGTATTGTATTTCTTTATTGACATAGATCTGGTGCAAACAATAAATAGCTGAATAATTCAAATGATTCTTCAATGCTAATAATGGTAACCAAATTTAGAGATGATCCTTTTGTCCAGTCATTAAGGAATTCCATTTATTATTCAGGTCTAAATCATTTAAAGTCTGATATAAATTTAAGAACATGGTTGAGTAATACTGAATGAAGACCAATATATGAGGAACATTCAAAAATAAAATGAGATTTATAGGGTGTTCGAAACCACTCATATTTATGGTAAATACAAGTTCACGAGTGAAAACCATTCGAAACAGGTTTACGACTGGTGAACTGGGACCTGAAGGAAGCACTACGAGATGCTGGTGCACATGAGTACTGACTGACAAAATGGTAGTGCCCAAAACTTTCTTCTAATATCGCAGACAGTTTCATAAAATATATACAACAGGCTAAAAGTCTCCCAAAGTAATAAGATTGATAGATATATATTAAACCATTCGTTTATGTCAGGGTTTATGTACTCTGCAATTTTTTTAACAGATGTATTTCCCAGTTGTTATGTAGTATCGAATAGCCACAACTCGCAGCTACGACTTGTCAACTCGAAAGTACCAACTCACGAGGGGTTCCGAATGCGCCATTATTTTCTATCCTATTGTCACAACAAAATCTACAAATTCTTTCATTTCCATATACTCTCTGATATCTTCCAGTTTCAATTTGAATATGGATAGTTTAGCAATGAATGGGGGGAGGGGGGGGCTCTATTTTCTATCAGTCTATCGTTAAATTGTCAAAAAGGGGAGGGGGGGGGGATGACTATTGGAGGTAACATAACATAGTTGCCAGAAGGCACTTGTTTTAAATTGCCTGTATGTTCACATGATGTAAGTGATATTGCTAACAATCTAGGAACAAGGCAGCAAGAGATTTTTTCGATCCTAACCTGTTTGTGTTGAACTGTTCACACGCAAACAACTATGCAGCGTCGCTACTTCGCCAATTGATGCAAATTATTTCGCTCATCATGTAGTGGACATATCGCCTGAGTCACAAAGCAACATAGTGATTTTTTTTATTCAATTGATGGCCGTCCACTTTCTGTCTATCATTAGAAAATCACCAATAAATTGTGTCAAAATCGGGTGTCTTTGTGACCACACAAATCGCCAGAGATATCACCTAATCGCCTCGGCAATTTACAGCTCTTGCATGTGTACATACGCTAATTAGATTACTTCAAATATAAACCTACATTATGAGGCAAATTATTGAAATTGATGTCTACGGAACTTGGTTAAGCAACAAGCCACCTTGGGGACTTCCGTGTCATGACACCAATATCGTGCCAGGATGTGATCAACCAGTGGCTTGTACATCTACACTCTAAACATATATGACATTGACAATGATCCTTGAACTAGTTAAAAAAATCTAATTGTTATATTGGAAGGATAAGATATTTGAAACACACGTACGTTGCCCTGTTATTCTATATATATCTTGTGGCGTAATGGTTAGCGCATAGCTGCGTACATTGTGGGTTTCACGGCTTTCCCATTCACACAGCCTTCAAAGTCTATGTTCATTGTGGTATAAGCCGTGGGCCAACTGAGCTCATTTTAGTGACAGAAGATCAGTTTGTTTTCATAGAGGAACGTTAACGATTAAACTGGCGACAAACGTAAGACGCGGTGCGCTCCACGTATGCTTTCAAACGTCAACCTACCAAACGATAACGTGCACCGTATTTCTATGATCATCCTTGCGCGGAATGCATACTGTTGTGTTTGATTGACTGCTGAACTTATTTCGCCTCTGTTGATGTGATTGATCAAGAGCTTCCAAAATCTGTCTTGATCCACATTATTGCCGCTTTTGAATAAGGGCTTATTTTCACTAAGTAATAAGCCCGAATAGGGATGAGCTGCATACGATTTCCAAAATTTCACTAACTGGCATTTGCATCGGGGAGTTTGTTGGGAAGCTTTCACAATTGAGGTCAACCATATTTTGACATTTTCTGACCACCTTCCCTCTCCCCATTTATAAGCAAGCCGCACAGCGAATGGAAAGAATAATAATTTATGGCATGGCACTGCAGATACATTAGTATAAGGTAGTTCTCGTTATTTTGCTAATTAAAAAAAAAAGTAAATGTGGCTATTTACAGTCGCAATTCACTGTGCAATTCACTGTTATCGTGCTCTAGCGACTTTACATATTTACACCAGGTCATTGGCATCCTTGTCACACTATTTCTTTCTCAACTCCCCAGGGAGCATACAACACAATTAATGTCTGTATGTATGAAATGTAGATCTATATAACAAGCCTGTTAGGCTAAGTGTGAGCTTGGTTGTCACAGTGTCATATTGGAGACTAACCAAATACATTCGGCATTATAGCACCTCAGACCCGTTCCGTATATTTTTTTGTTTAAACGATCGTAGCACAGCTTTGAATGAACCAACAATAGCGTTTAAGGTGTCAAAAGGAAGCAACTTACTTGTATTTTCGTAAGATAAATACAGCTAGATGGTTTATCAAAATGTAGGCCAGGATTTTCGGGTTAATCGGAGACTAGGTCGCGATCACAGGGGCAATTTATAGACTAAGATAAGCTAATCATTGGCAAATACCAGCCTGAATATAGAATTCGCACTTCGTGGAGGAGTTCCTCAGTGTTTAGCTTATATTTTAGTCTATATATAAATTGCCCGTGGTCGCAGTCTGTCAAATTGACATTTTGTATTTTTGACAATCATAAAATCATCAAAATCGAAACTATCGTCAATAATATGAAAAGAAGGAAAACTTACTTCACTTATCGGCAGATGACGTTGATATCTGTTTCCTTTGTATATGTGTTAAACAAATAGTGCTAGTAAATCTGAGTGTTGCGTTTGAGTGTTTCTACTTTTTAAACAGGAAACATGAGTTGGGGAAACACGTTGTACAGCAATATGGCTTCTTTGACGTGGTACTATGCTCATTTGCATATGAATCACTAGAACTCTACTACGTTTTCTGAAAATAAGACAATAAATGATACCATCGTCAGAATTATTCAACAATATTACAGGTATTATGATTATATTGTAGCATTTCTTACTAAGTAACAGCTATTTATGTCGTTTATTATTATGTTTTAATTCAAATTACTCACATTGGCAGTTTGCCACACCCGTTACTCACAGCACCTGTCGATCAAACTTCGACCAATCACAGGCTGACCAATTTTGTACGCCCATTCAATATGACCAATCAAACGCTTATGTTATGCATAAATTAATAAATTAACTCTAATATTTACTAGAATGAACGAAACTCTCACGCCACCGTTTGTTTTGGTTTTAGGTGCACGCGTACGAGAAACTAGCACGCCAGCCTCTAACTACAAAAGTTTTTTCTCGTTAATTAACGTGGTTAGACCAACTAGCTCTTGAATAAGAGTGCCTGGTCTCGCTCACAAAAATATCAAAATAAAGTAATCATATAATCAAAAATAACAAGACAATAGTTTTAACCTGTTAAAACAAAACAAAAATACATTGAATTCAATTAGCAACTTGTATGTTAACGTGTCAATAATAAAGTATTTAAATCTAGGTATTTGTATAAAAGCTTGTGCGGCTTTTTGCCAGACTACGAAACTTTACAGGTGGCACTACAGGTGTTCAAAATGGCTTCCAAAAATGGGTACATTGGGCAAACGGGAAACAAAAACCGATATAACACGAAGTCCAAAGGAGGAAATAGTACAACAAGTGTATTTATCATTTTAGTGTATTTCTTTATGCATGACCAACTTAAAGAAGATTTTATTTCTGTATTTGCTTCAACTGTATTGCAGTTTTGATTGAGCGATAATAAGTTTTAAACCAAAGTTCCAAACATAAGATGTAGTGGCAATGGCCAATGCAGTTGAGTTTGGGTGGTAAATTTTGTAAAAGATTGAGTTGAAAATTTTGAGATTGTCATTTGAAAAAAAGTCATGTAAATGTAGATTTCGATTACAAATGCACCAGTACGCAGGGGCAAGCTCTCTAGAAGGCAAAATCTAGCAAATTTATGAATATATTTATGAAAAAATCTTGACGTAAATGTTGAAAATATATTACATCTTCATGATCTCTGTAAACATTAACTTGTACATCAAGGCTCACCCATTTGACTTAAATTAAATTACTATATTTACTTTGTTAGGTTAATGAGTTGAGCTGCAGCAGTTTAACAACTTTCAATTATTCATGCAGCAGTGACCAGAAGACTAGCCCTACTAATCATGACTATATTTACAGGTCAAAGAATTAGAGACATTACAGTTCAGAAATCCCGGACCACGTTTTATGGCAAACTTTGACCCAGAAAGAAGTGGACGTGAAATGCGCAAAGTTCAAAGAAAAATATATACTGAAAAGTACTTATTTGTTTTAAATATATTACCAGTAATAATCAATTCGTTTGAAGTGATATCTTATTCTTTCATGTATAGAGCAACTGCTACAGTTTTCGACATGCGATAGCTTTTGACAAGTCACGTTACATGGCGATAATATGCCATCGTCTAGAGCACTTCACACCCATCCAGTATATCTTTTTGTTTAAACCATCGTAGTTCAGCTATTAATGAACCAACAATAGTATTTGAGGTGTCAAAATGAAGATACTTACTTATATTTTCGAAAGATAAATACTACTTTTATGAGTCGTAAAAATTACATGATCTACGGTGGATTTTGTCATAAATTAAGGTATTCACACACAACCCGTAGGTGGCGATGATATGGGATTTGAACATGTTTATTTACATCAATTCTTACTAAAAAAAAATCCTTTTACACTTTGGCACCAAGAAAAATATCATATTTAAGGTAGTAATATGATTTTGTACTTGTTTGGATGCCATATATTTTTTCAAAAAAACATACGGGATGTGTGTGACCTACGGACCCTGTGTGAAGTGCTCTAATCATCCGCTGATAAGATAAGATTAACAAGTGAGATTAACAAACCTTTAGTTACATCCATCTATACATAATGCTGTTATTTTAAACTAAAGGGTTATATTTTAATACATAATTCGTTGCGATCGCATTCCAATTGCCTTTTTTTGTGTGACCATTGGATTATCCTTATTGACACAGGGTCTTAACATAGTCTATTAAAATTAGCATAGGCTCAACGTGGAATTATATTTTCATTGTCTTCATTAATGTAAAATAAATTCATCATGTTGGTAGTATGCACAATTATGTTTGAAATTATATACTAGTAATCATATGATCACCAATATGCGCTTAACCTCATACTTTTTGGGGGGTTGGATAAATTATGTCTGAATATACAGATGGAGAGAGTTTTCAACTGGGTAAGATTTACGCAAGACACAAAGAGAAAGATTATTTAACAAAAAATATTTCAACAACAAACCGGGTATCCACAGATCAGGGAAAACTGGGAAAATCGCCCCAAAAAATTCCCTGCAGGGAAAAATCAGGGAATTTGATTTTGGTGGGGAGAAATCAGGGAATTTCTGTCAATGATTATAATTCTGTATATAAAGCTTTTATCAAAAGCATGGTTCTGATTAACTGACTGTCCAAGGAATTCGTTCCAAGAATCTATTTTTCAATGAATAGGATGGCATTATTGATTATATGATATTTGCTGTGAATACTGTATATATTTAGCTGCTGATTAATGGTTTTTGTGTTCTTTCTTGGTTCGTAAAAATCAGGGAAAATTAGAATTGAATCAGGGAAAAATCAGGGAAAATGGAAATGAAAATCCTGTGACTACCCTGAACAAATATTTGTCAACACGTCAAGGAAATCACGGGCACATGCATCATAGAGTGTAGAAGCCAACTGAGACTAATGAGTGGCCATTTTTTCTTTTCACCTTCATTGTTTACTCATAGTACTAAGTCGAAAACTGTCACCAGTTTTATGATTGAACAATGTTAAATATCTACTTGAACTAACATAACATATTTTTATTTATTCCTGATTTTATATAAATATATCTGAGAATATTAATCCAGACAGGATATTCACATGTTTGATATTTACCCTTTAATATTTTTCAAAATAAACCCCTGATTTCAAAAATAAATGTGTGAAAACTGTAGCAGTTGCTCATTTTTTTTAAATCTAAAATAATAGATTATGTGCTGATGCTATAAACATGCAATATCTAAATTTAGGCAGTATTTAGAACGCCAGATGTACAATTTTCAATTATTGCGTGTTTGCCTATTACCTATATGTATACATGGACTAAGTTATAATATACATAACAGCCTTTTGTCTGAATTTCACATTTGGGTCTGGTGAATGAGCATAGATCTTGCTGTGACTGTTATCAAAATGATGTTATTAAAATCAAGTACAGATAATTAATTAGGATTCCTAAACTTTTTACAACGTACAAGTTTGTCATATCGTCACATTAATTCTATGTATATTTATACATGTACACATAAGCGTGTATTTGACGTGATCAGTAATATATACATGTAGGATATATTTGATTTTTTTTTAATGATATGCATGCATAATATTTTCCATCAAACTATTTTAGGCGAAAAAAGGGTCAAGTGTATGATAAGAACGGACTTTTGCTGGATGATAGTCGTGATATTTGTGACTGCCTTGAAGAACAATGTCCTGGATGTCATTTCCCATGCACCAACTGCGGTTCTGGCAAATGTGGAACTCACTGTCGAAACTCAAGACGATGGTATGATGAAAGCATAGAAATTGAAGGAAGAAATGAGACAATTAAATTTCCTGACCCACAGCCACAGTCTTGATAGCTAATGTTTATTTTCTATTCTGTTTTAATTATTTTGTAGCTATTTATTATATTTTTCTAATAGATTTTTTTGTCAAGAATATTTGATCTCATGAGTACAACTAACTCGTATGTGTGCTTTTCCTGTTCAGTTCAGCGACATGCCCAGATTTTCAATAGCGGGGTATATAGACATGTATATTTTTTGGCTGAGGCCCCCAAAAAAGAATGTTGGTAAATCCATAGTAGACTATACCTGCCTGAGGCATTGTTTATATTGTGTGTACGCCACTGAATTTTTAAATGATCATGTAAATGTCTTAATATCACAGAATATCTACACAGGTTTTCTATTGAGCATTAGGAAGTTAGAATTCAATTTCTGCTATCATCTGTTGAAGTTCTTTGTAGTTATAATGTAAGTAAAAGCAGTTAAGTTTAATGGCTTACTAATATTGTTCAATGTTTATTACACAATGGTTTTGTCAGTGTAATTGCTTCATCACAAAGTGATGAAAAATCAACCATAGCCGATATTAGTGGTTGATGTAAATTTAATGACATTTTGATTTTTACAATAGTAAATTTTTTTACAAGAGGTGCAGCTATGAATGGGCTAGGAAAATAATAAAAAGATGAAAAAATACACCATAGACATGTAGAGTCTACATCTTTATATCAAAAGTGTCAAGATCTTCTCAAAATCTATGTAAAAAATTAGTTATTTTTTTTCAAAATAATTTTAGTGTCTAAATGAACAGTTGTATCTTGCTATCTGAAACCACAACACTCTTGGATACATGTTCCTTTATACATATATTTAGATTATATAAGTACAAGTGATGGATTCTCAGGATTCTCATAGGTGAAAGAATCTCTATACAAGTGTTCAGTTTGTAGTGAGTGCCTTAATATTAGCAGTCATTGTGATCAACTATAATTGTTGGCTAGCTGATAGATACGTTTTTTCATGCAAAATTAAATATTATTGTGATATAGGCTGTACATGTAACTTCTTATAGAGTAATTCAGGTCTTGCATGTAAATAGGTTGATAATTTATGAATGATTTATGGTGCCTTATTTTGCATACCAATTTTTACACCATACAGTAATGCAGGTTGCTTGTCAAATTTTTAATGAGGATTGTCCAAATAAACAAAAATACAATTATTTGATATTTATTTTGTGTCTTATTACATAAGCTACTGAAAATTGCTCATTTAAGGAGTCCGCGAAACCTGGATTCAGAAAAATTTACATTGCATGAAGAAACAAAAATATAATTTTAACACTTTTATTTGCAAAAAGAAAAATAAATCCTTCACCTTTTGTTTCTCCTGTAGTTATTTCATTACTATTTATGCCAATACATTTGCAATAATATCTTAGATTCTACTCTCAACTACATGTACATAAATATCACCTTTTTCTAAGCACGGCACTAGACCATGATTGTTGCCCCTAAAATGACCCAGGTCTTTGAAAAGAATTATTTATTTCAAATAAGACTTCCTCGTATACTGTTCTCGATGCATGAAACAACCATTCATAACATTTGTTATATCGCATCCATAAAATCCAAAAATCAACATCAGATGAACTTTTGTATTACATGTGTTATTTTCATTACTATAAAAACTAACACTGTTAAAAAACAACCAAGAATGCGAACAAGGCATTCCTTTTACAATGTACTTTAATGACATGTTTCGTTTTTATAATAGTTGACCATCTTTGAGATGGTTTCGCAAAGGCATTTCATCAGCAACTGACAATCACAGGCACCCCAAAATATGGAGCTTTCCTACTTGATAATAAATATTTTACAAGATTTTATCACTTAGATTATATTTCCAACTTAGACTCTAAATCCTTTTGGTAACATAATTTTGGCTATGAATTGCTCATTTCTTTTTACAAATTTCACCATTATAAACATCAAGAGTACGTCAGCGAAATAGTCAGGTTGTGTAAATGTGTGATTTAGTACTAATATGCAAATAAGCAACAGGAAATGGAATTTACAACGCTGAAAAATAGTGTATTTCATTAACACACAACAATTAAACTAAATGATATGGGAACTTTTTTACTCTTAACAAGAATTCAACTTTAACTTCACAATTTAACAAGATAAAAAAGTAACCATTTCAAGTACATAAGTGTATAAAACACATTGAAATAAAAACATTTTAGAAACATATATTCTATATACAATACGTAAACAAAATTGCAACAATGTCTTATTGAAATCTTGGTTCTGACAAAAATATTTACCGTGTAAATTTCCATAACTTAATTCTATGAAAAACACCCAAGGTGTATTTTCTAACTAATACTATACAGCAATGAATGTACATGTACTTGATGTAGCACAATTCTAAAGTCACTTCCATGATACATTCATTATAAATTTCAAATATTTCAATAAAAAGATGTATGTAATGTCCTTCAGTCAAGAAATAACGTAGGATTATCTAGGGTTTCCAAGTTTAAGGATTTTTCAGTCATACAAACATAGCAACATAGCACATTGAAGATTCAAGTCTACATGTATCAGTACAAGATAGAAAAAGTTAAGGAAAAACAACCTCCTCCCTATCAATAAGCACATCTATACGAAACATTTTTCTTATGCAGCCATACACCATTCATGTCCTGAACAGGTAGCACTTCAAAAGTATAACCACTACTCATTTATGCAAGCTACCCGGTATATGTATAAAATGATATCTGGCTAATTAATATACACTTTAAATTATTCGGCTGTAAGAATTTTTAAGTCTAGAGAAATACATAAGTGACAATCAGTTTAATTCTTAATAGTATAGCTGTTACTTGAAATTATGATATATGCGTATACAATCGCAAAAAATATACAACAAAAATGGGATGATGCTTAAAAAAATGATTATGAAAGTGTATGATATACGAACGCATCCAACTGCTAGGATGGAGGCTGATCATTATTTGACAACCTAGCAAATTTTGCAGCTGGGGAGGCATCGGGGTTTTCTAAATTTGCTCTAAGGGAATCTCTTTTCTTCGTTGGGTTCTGAAAATACATACAGATTGGAATAATTCACTCATTCAAATCAAAGTAAAAAATTAAAGAGGTATCGCCATATGCAATAATGAAATATTCATATTGGTGGACTAAATTACAGAGTTCTCACAGTATTTGGGTGTGCGTTAAAGTACTTTTTAAGAACGATTTTTTTCAATCAAATCTTTATTCATATTTTCATCCAAATAGGGTCAATGTAAAGGCCAAAAGGACAATAGGACGACCATAATAGATTTCTAATCATGTCTCGCACAAGTATACACAGGCTGATCTGGATCATTTCTTATTAGGAAGATTACTTGCCCTAAGTAGAGGATATCAAGGGGGATAATACAAGGAACATGACCAACACTATAGTACTGTAGTGTAGATCTAGGGATGAAATACGTATGCACATATGCATATGATCTATGTATGCATATGATCTATGTATGCATATGATCTATGTAGATCTAGAAACGAAATACGTATATAACTGAATACATCTACTTTACACCTTATTACATTGAAGACATTGAAAGAGCCACTAGAAATCTGTTTTAATATCAATATCTCATTTGTCACGTGCAATTTACTTTGTTCTTAAAATATGGAAAATAAATATACTTTTCTATCCCATTGTTGGTGAAGATATCGAAGCAGGATGTTGGTTTTCTCTGTTGTTATAACTGTAAATTAAGAGATTGGAAAGGTTTCAATCAATCAATCAATCAAAGCCTATATAACGTCTCCATCTCCCAAAGCAGGTGTTGGACAGGTGATGTTTTGTAATTGTCTTGGCTCCATGACATCAGATGTGGGTGTTGTTATTCCGGCATATGTTATTTGCGGCACGTCAGTGTAAACATGTGTCAGAATAACAGTGCTCACATCTTCATACATGTACATTAAGTCACTGCTATATGGCGCTGCCTGGTCAAAGCACCATCCAACCTCCAAGATTACAAATTACAATTTAGTCATATTATGTCTCGTATTATTATGGTAACTTTATGCTCAAGTTCATCTAAAGTCATCACTCAATAAGTCAATAACGCATTCATAATCAGATAATTTAAAGCTGCCTTAGTCTCATATTATGATGGTGACTTTCTACTCAGATTATTATGGTGACTTTATACTAAAGTTCATCTAAAGTCATCACTCAATAAAGTATTCATAACCAGATAATTTAAAGCTTATTTACCTTGTTCAGATGGATGGTCTTTTGTACAAATGTATACAGAAGGCTTTCTAACCTAGAAGATAAAAAAAAAATCATAATATATTTAAATGGCATGTTTGTTGTCTTTTACACTCTTTCCCATATAATAGATATGGGTCTGCCAACTGTCTTTTATCATAATCATGTTCATTTACACACCATCCATATTGGCATAACTGTATACATTCTCAACTCCCTGGAGATAATAAACATGACGCAGTTGTTAAAAAATTCTGGCATATCTATATTTGGGGTATATGGCGCTGAACAGGTCCATTTTCAAACATATACCACCCGAACACCCACAACAGGGTCATGGATAAAGGCCCATCCTACATCTGAGATAAGTCTGGAAGGGTAAACCTAATATGAAGGACAGCAAACCATGATTTTTCTTCTTTACGTTTACATGTCCAGCTTTGGCTACCAACCCATGATCGATCAATCCACAGGAGAAATTTATAATCTATGCATGTTTGATTGAGGGCAGAGCCCTGTATGTGTAACATGTAGATGTAGAAGTTTATTTCATAGAGACTTGCATATATTTCTCTATAAATTGCTCCCTTTGTCGCCGTTAATCAATCCAAACACTACACAAAATGCAACACAAAATGGACACATGTAGTGTCTTTGCTCGAGTGTCTGACAAATGAAAGATTTGCAAGACTCTTGCCAAGAGCATCAGCCGCATGTATTTTAATTGTCTATGTCAGATTTTTGTTGTTTCATTTCAACCTACAACGTTGTATGTTCAAATTGTACTTAAACATTGGACTATTATCAATACACACTCACCGCTGTCTTACAACTGGAATCCACATGGAATTTTGTAAAATTCTGTTCATTGTAAGATGGCAACTCTTTCAAGAAATTCGCCTAAAACAGATATAAAATAACAATATTTGATCGCAGAATTAGAATAAAAATAAACATGATGATTTTTTACATAGCTACCAGACTTTAAAAATATCATAAAATTTAGTTGGAACACAAATATTTGCTATTTTCAAATAAAAACATTAGGAAATGTTCTCACACCCACCATGTTTTTCAGTGACGTCATCAGAAAATGCAAAGTGGGGACGTTGTGATTTAGATAAACTGTACTGATGAAAATGCACAGAGAACAGACAGAAGAAGTAAAAAAAGATATCAAGCCCTCGTGGAGGGGGGGGGGGGGGGGGGGTCTTGCTCAGAAAATGGGTACGGACGTGACTCGGACAGGTTGAAAACGGCACCCACCATTATACCTATTTTTGAGAAAAAGTGACCCACAATATACCAATATCTGAGAAAATGTGACCCACCAATATACCAATATCCGAGAAAACATATGACACACCATTATATCAAACTCAGATTCTAGTACATGTAGATATCAAGAATGAATATAATGAATATCCATATTTTTTATCCTGATAAATATACTAAAAATGTGAAAAAGACACCCTGAAATATACCAAAAATGGGAAAAAAGACACCCACAATATACCAAAAATGTGAAAAAAAGACACCCAGCAATATACAAAAAAATGTGAAAAAAGACACCCAGTTTCGAGGCACGTCCGTACTAATGGCGATGGTGTGAGACCCCCCCCCCACCCCCCCCCACCCCGCAATATATATTAAATAACGCTGCTTGCAACATTGAAAGTCGTTGTTATCAAGTCGTTGCATCATTAAATAACAGATTTAAATTATATAAAAAAAAATAAAAAAATAAAATCCTCGGTACTTTGTGCTCATTGTAATCATTAGGTTTAATGTATAGCTCTATAAACCGTTCAAAGTAACTAAAAGCTATAACACGGATGGCTAATTAACGTACATAACCGGGGTGGGAGTAGGGATCAGGGGTGGGGGTTTTCCACAGTGCGGTTGGGTATATATGCTCACCAGAAAGACCCCCGATTTTCAGCTGACAAAATATCTGAGGCCCCCTATTTCTTGGCTGCCAAACCCCAAAAGAACCCCTTATTTCTCTAAATCTCAAAGCAAAGACCCACACTTTTGCAAAAAAGTAAACTGAAGCATGATGATATTTTGTTGTTGCATTCAAGTTGCATCTAGATTCAATGTATTGTTTTAAACACCAATATCTAAGACCCCCTATTCTAGCATATTAAAACCATATCTAACCCCCGCCCCCCATTTTACAAAAAAAATAAGACCCCCCATTTTGAACTCACCGTGGAGAATTTCTACCCAAAACAGATGCTACTCCCTAGGTTTTATTGCATATGCTTTTTCTGCAAACCTAAATCTTAACAGAATGTGCATGGGATCCATATCCCGGGATCCATATCCACATATACTAAGAGTAGGAAATTTATTGATATCTTGGAAGAAACTTTCCACAATAGTCATAATTTTGTCAATTGCCTCCTGCTGTGATAATACACCGCACGCAGTGCAATTGTAATATGCGTGAAGCTAATATTGTTCCTGAGCATACAACTACAACTAAGATCAATGAGTAGACCATGTACTGCCAATATCTATCTTCCATGTTAAAAAGAATAACATTAATTACGTGTTTCACGTAAACGTAGAATTTTACACAAAATGATAGGAATAGTTTCTGTAATAGTTATTGTAATCTCACCAGGTATGTTTATCTTTATTTTCTTTATTCTGATACATTTGCGCCATACATAAGCACCTTTTGCCGTAAGGTCGAATATTTTCCAGCTAAAGATAAAAAGTACATTTTTTGTATTTTAATAATGAAAAGAAAGAAAAACATGCATACAAACGCAAAACAGTGAATAGTATAGATGTAAGTTAGATCAGTAGTTTATATATAGAATTATTAAAGGAAAGGCGCATAGGAGTATGGTGGGTTTGCATTTGTGTGAGCATACTCCTAATAAGATGTTAAAAAAATAGACACACCTTTGCCTTTTTCTGACTCACCAAATAATGTTTTAGTGGCCGCACTGGAGTGCTACAGTTGTCAGCACAGTAACATCACCAACAACGATCTTCTGAACAAGGAAATACAAGCAGGCGGCTATGATCAACCTTCTTGTAAAGAAGAAGGGACAGGAATAACTGATGTGAGCATTAGACATACCATAACTTAACATAGAGGAGCCATTCTCCAAATCCATAGGGCCACAATAGTCACATGGCCACTGCCGCGACTCGAACCCTGGACCACTAGCCACTGTGGCAACTATAAAACTGTATCCATTACAGCAGAACCACCATTTAGGACAACCCCTATAATAAAAACATTTTTCGCGGCACAAGCCGTCACAGAGACCTCCATATGAACTTCTATACACAGATCACCCCTGTAATGAGACCATTATAGGACCATAATAAGACAAGTCCAAGGGTTGGTCTTTTAAATAATACAGATTCTACTATACGGCCCCACAGTTTTTTTCCATGAACCTTTATCATGTTTATTGAATATTGCAATCTAAAATTCAAACGTCTGAATTATAACGCATGTCTGCTTAGTTTAATAGTGGCATCAAACTGAGGACATGTGAACAGCCTCCAGTTGGATATTCTCAAGTCTGCATAAAAGTAACAGCAGACGGGAAAATGACATATCACGGTGAGTTACAATCTATTGGTACGTGGTAACTAATTGATAAATGTGGATTGAATTATTTACATGACATTTGATAAAGTCATTAATTAAGGCACCGATTACTACTGAAAGGCTCAAAGTCTAGCTTTTTTTAAACATTCACTTATATAGTGTGCACTGAAAGGAAATTATTGTGGGCGTTTGGTGGGGTGGGGGGGTGGGGGGTGGTGAAAGGAAATCATAAAGTTGAAAGCTGTTAGTCACCCACGCCACACACACGCGTACGATAATAAGTTAGCGAAAAACAATAACTTGTACCTGGTGTTTTCTCAAGCCTGAAAAAAAACACCCCTACCATTTATTAGTATTTTTTTCCATGCAGATTATCATGACGTTGAAATCCACACTGTCAGGAGGGGTTGTTCCTATGTTAAATCTGACGATTTTGCGATCGACAGCTGCCAAATTGAAACTAGTGAGGTGTGTAGATTTATAAACTACCTTTTATGAGAATGTGAACGGCATTATACAATATACACACATTAATTTACTACAATTTATGATGACGAGGACATTATGTAAACAGGCCAGTTAATTAGAATTATTAACCCAGTTTATATGGTAATACATGCAGAATGGGAAGTTTATGTCACGCTGACATCACATTTATATGGCTTGTTCAATGCCCAACATTCTTTTTGATAAATATTTTCTTTGTTTAGCTTTTAAATGCTTTGAAACAAAGTGGTTGGAGCTTCAACGATCCTGACATCCTGACCGGACGTGCCTGTTGGTGTCGAGGAAACCACTGCAACACTGGACAAGTAAACCTCCCCTATGGTGTTGTAATGCACTTGTCATGGGTCTTGTTGATAATCTTGCGGTTTTAAACATCTTGATGTTTCCCAAATTAAATACGGGTCATACTATTTATTTCTGCAGATAAATCACTTGTTTTTAAAATTATTGATAGAATGTTTCCAAAGCTAATTAATGCAGTGCATAAAAAATCAGTCTTATAATGTAATAGATGCAGCGGATATTTTTATGAAAATGGCAATTTATTTAGGTTATAGAATTGGATAATTTATAGGATTTAAATCTATATCTATAATTATTATATTCATTTTTTAAGAACGGTTTTAAACATATGTTGTTTAGCAAAATTAAACTTGCGTCATACGGTTTCGTGGATGAATCAGTTTAATAGGACTATTTTTATCAAATCATGAATATATAATTTTCTAAAGCAACAAGCCAATAGTTTAGACAAAAACAATCAGAAGAAACCATTGGAACTTTGAACAAACACCCGATATGGTCTTGTAATGCATTGATCATAGATTTTGCCAATATTCTGATAAAAAGGAGCATTTTTATACTGGTTATATAGAACTGGTAATTCATTATCACTGGATTGTAAGTATATACAAGATGAACGGTTTTAAACATTTAGAATATTTGTAATATTTAATAAAATGTGTGCCAGAGTATGTGTTTCTGTAGATGAATCACTTACAAAGTGCAGCAAAATAAATCATCATTGTTTATAAATGTATTTGTGATTTTTGTATACACATGTCTAGAACTATTTATATAATAATAGATATTTCAGAACCATGATTGTCTACGATACATCATAATCCAATTGTAAAAATAATTTTTCAGTTTTTGTTTGAATTTGTAGAAACAAATTCAGATTTGGTTTTCATGTTCAGATCTTTGGCTTGGAAGTTACGAGTTCTTCTGCATCAGTTTGATAACAACCTGTAAAAGACAACAGAAATAAATCATAGTTTTTTAGAAAATATGACTCAAGACTTCATTCTTCAGTTCCCAGTTGCGCAGGACGTGTTGCGCAGTAGATTTAATCCTTACCAAACAGTCCATTGACTACTTCTGGTCGCTCGCATCATTGTAAACTAACACGACTTTCAATATTCAGCTATCACTTATCCTATGTCATTCATGTAATGTACTTTCCTAATAGAAATTTGAATGAGGATTATGAATCTGTAATGGGATTTTAGTTAGCATTGAAATTGACGAAGATATGGGCAGAATACCAGTCTTCATGAAAAAAATGCAGACGACCTGTGTAGGTTGTGAATGATACAAACGTTTGAACTTCACTATTATGAAGAATGCATGCCTCAAATAGCATTCCTAGTAGTATTTTTAATGAGTATTACAAATATGTAATCGGATTTTAGTTAGCATAAAAATTGACGAAGTTATGAGCAAAAGCCGGTTTTGGTCAAATTTGCCGACAGCCAGTCAAAAAATAAGTTTACAACTTCACTATATTGAAGAATGCACGCTTCAAATAGATGTACTTACTTAATTTTCCAACGTCTATCAGTGTAACAGCCATCAATGTTGTGCAGAATACACACTTTGAATGATATAGAATTAAATGCGATTTTAAATGGGCTTATAACATATACCGGAAGTACCCATGGACTTTTGTGTCTCAAATGTATAAAAAAAAAGACTAGTGCGGAACTTTTCTGCGCAATTGGGAACTGAAGAATACAAGTTAGTGCAAAGAACTATTTATATTTATGGGCAAAGCAATCACTCATTAATTAGACAGTGCATATTAGCCCTTTGGCTTAAAGCCTTTCTACAATAAATGTACTAGAAATTTTAATATTAGACAGCTATTGAAAAAAATGCGTTTTGTTGTTTCACGCTCAATCAAGGAGTTAAGTGTTCTCAACCTTTTATGTTTGTTATAACATTATCGTTTTGAAGCTGTAAAGTGCTTTTAGAGAAGTAAAATGCATTGATACACTTGTAAAATTTAAGAAGAATAAAAATCACTTACATTTTTCACTTCAGTATAGTTTTGTAGACCATATTCTCCAAGTTCTCGTCCATTTCCAGACATTTTATAGCCTCCAAACGGCATAGCAGCATCAAACACATTGAAGCAATTAACCCTAAAAGCAAACAATAAACAAATATAGAACAGCTCCAATCTATATTGTATGAAAATAATTTCTTATAGCTAAATTATCTTTTCAACAAATATAAAAGTTTTGCAAACTGCTTTGGCACTTTAAATTGCAAATGTTACACAAATTGAGTAAGTGCTTTTATATCAAAATTTTGAATAATATGTTGCACTTCTGGACATTCACAGTCCTTGTTAAAACGGTATTATGTTAGATTAACCATAAAAACTATTAAATCTCCTTTTCAATAGAATTCGTCATTTTATAATGTGCACAATAATGTGTTCTCACTAGGACGAGCAGCAAACTTACCAAACAGTTCCTGCCTTGAGGCTGTTTGAAATATACATGGCTTTGTCAAGATCTTTTGTAATAACTGCACCAGCCAACCCGTACATGGAGTCGTTTGCTCGTTCCACAATCTCCTCCAAATTTTTAAACTTGAGAATTTGCTGCACTGGTCCAAAGATCTGTATACCAATGTATCATTATTAGCACAAACTAAAGATTTGATTACGCAGAACTAAATACAGATTAGTTTTTGTAAACAGATAGAATTGTGAGTGGATGCCACAACAGTTACATCTACTCTCTTAAAAGTAAATAGTTGTATAATAAAAAGAGTCACAAATTAATATTCCAACTACTTCAAAATAATAAGACAATAAAAAAAATCATATTCAGATGTTTGTGGACATGCAAAGCAGAGTTAATAAAAAAAATAACATTACACAATAGGGTGTGAATTACCAATGTATTGCTTACTAATACACAGTGAAAAAATGAGACAATTTTTTTCTTTCAAATTGACGGCACGTTAGCAGACTGGACTTGCATAATTCATGCCTGACATTTTAATCATGTTCATAAAGCATATAAACTATGTTTCTATATTGTCTTTTGAACCCGTCTCACCTCTTCTCTTGCTATCCTCATATCGTCCTTCACGTCGGCAAACACAGTCGGCTGGATGAAGTAGCCTTTATCAGCTGCGCGGTCTCCTCCAGCACACAGCTTGGCACCTCCTTTTTTGCCAGCATCGATCAAGTTCAAAATCTTGCCAAATTGTTCACTATCCACCTGCAGTGAAATGAGTGCTAAATATAAATATATTTCAGTCTCTCAGTAACGCTTACTTTACTTAGTGGTTCAGATATGTTATCAATTTCTTTGGGGGATTTTGATTTTTGTACAATGAACGTTACACACATATTTGAATTTAATACGATCATAAATGAATACTAGATAAGTATATATGTAAATTCTGTGAGGAGTGAAAAATAAACAACTATATATTTCTGGAAAAAGATTTTAATTGCCACTTGGTTAATTCTAAAGTAATAGGAATTTTTTATTTATTAAGTATGCATTCCAATTTATGTGAGTAAATTCTTAACCTGAGGTCCTTGCTCATTTTTGGGATCAAACGGGTCCCCAACGGTCCTTCTCTTGGCTCTCTCAGCAGATAATTCGACAAACTTGTCATAAATCTACACCATAAAAAAATTAGTATAGCTGTTCATCAGTAGAATATTGTTCAAATCTTGGAAACTATACATTTGTGGTCATGTCTGATGTTGATGTTTTGTATTGGATTTTGTCCTTAGTGGTTCTCCTTTATCATTTCAAGTTTAAGAAAATGAATATTATAATATCTAACCTTTTCGTCGACATATGTTCTTGAACCGGCACAGCAAGTTTGACCATGATTGAAAAACAGACCAAAATGGCTGATTTCCACCGCTTCTTCCAGGTCGGCATCAGACAACACGATGTTGGGGGATTTTCCTCCAAGCTCCAGGGTGACCCTTTTGAGATTGGTATTGGCAGCCATACCAGCAATCAACTGGCCAACCTAAACAAATACACCATTTCTTTTTTTTAAACATTTCTTGTTCATTTAAACATTTTTTATTTTACAAAATGAAATTGGATTGGGAGAGGCAAAAATGCAACCTGTTGAGGTATGTTTCGCCAACTTCAGTTTTGTTTCTTCCTCATGCGCTCATTATTGTTACATAGGTTAACTGTTTCAAATAAGGTTGAGAACAGGCTATTGTAAAATATATTATAACTACTTGTAAATATATTATAACATGGATAATTTAGGGGGATGAGGGTTGAAGTTTTTTCATTAAGTGATTAATTAGAATTTTAATAGTGCACTTTGATACTTAATAAAAAAATTTGATCATTAAACTGTGTTTGGTTACTCTTGCTGACGTAAGTTTACACAAATAATAAGATGAAATAACACACACAAAATTATAAGATGCTTTACCAATCTTTAAAAATAGCATATTTGTGAAGGACAAATAAAAGATATTTCAATAAGACCGTAGCATTTGACTCGGGGAAAGTTTACACATCAATTGACAGATAGAATCTTTTTCTAAAGCAGACGGCTTTAGCTTGAATCATTTACCCTGTAAACAAGACCATTTACGCTTTACAAAGTTAATACAAAAGACAAATTTACATGGAAATTGATCTTATTTGATGAGCACTTACTTTATTGCCATTGTGTGTATCTGTTTCATCACTATCTGTGTAATTTGCACATTGCCCGACTTCTGTTTTTGCAAATTTAATTTTACAAAGAGAATCAGGTAAATTGATTCTTATAATTATCAATCTTGCGTGGACACATTTTACTTCTCCCAAAGGCATCCACATAAGACACTTTCCACTGTACTATATATGCGTAGTTTTTACATGAAATGTCCATTGTGCTGGAACTGCAGACGAAAGGAGCAAAAGTATATTTGACTTATGAATTTTTATAGAGGAATGTAGGTATTTACCTCCTCAAGTGAGAGCCAGCAAATGAGTTCAGAAAAATGTACAGTAGAAAATCTCCTTAAGAATGTCCAAATAAGACCACATTTGTGAAAACAACACCTCGATAATAAGACCATTTCTTGTGGTCCCATAAAGTGACCAACATCAACCTCCATAGAAAGACCACTTCGCTACTATTGAGACCCCTTGACCACAGTCCCATGTAAAAGGTTCTCCTGTACCCTAAAGACACTTTCATTTTCAGTGTGACCACTACTAGGGGCCCCTGCATCATAGGAGGGTGTGTGTGGTATGTATACTACTATGATTTACAAACTTTATACCAAACACATTACGACTATCATATAGACACATGTAGTATACATACCACAAACATACCACACACCCTCCCATCATGCTGGGCCCACAACCACCGACACTGTGCATTACCTCTGTGGAGCCTGTGAAAGCCACTTTGTCGACGTCCATGTGCTGGGCAATGGCTGCCCCTGCGGTGGGACCGTAACCAGGCAACATGTTGAGGACACCGTCTGGCAAACCAGCCTAGGGAGAGAATTTGATGAGATTAAACAGTCTGTGATTTTTAATATCGTTGTTATATGAATTAGTAGAGAAATTATCAAAGACACCAGGATTAGATATGTAGACACAATACTTTCATTTTAGAGGCTTATTATCAGGGATTATTAGTGGTGTATTTATTGACTTTTAAATATGCTATTGTATACATGTATAGCCTAAAAGTTACACGAGAGACGCTAAAACATTTTCTAAATGTTATTTTCTAAATGTTTTCGACTACTGTTTTTTTAAATGAACTCACACAATTAATTAACAAACAAAGTATAACAATTACAATACTTTACATACTTTCTCAGAACACTTTTAAAGTACATAGGTGAGTAAGGTTTAATAAAAAATGGTCTTCTAATTTGGATAATGAGAGAAATATGACAATGACCGTACCTCCTGTAAGAGCTTGGCCACGTAGAGTGCGGACAGTGGCGTCTGCTCCGCTGGCTTCATGACAATTGTATTGCCCGTGGCCAGCGCTGGCCCCAGCTTCCACGCTTGCATCAGCAGCGGGAAGTTCCACTGGAAAGCGATGATAATCATTTCATAGGGTTGAAAGCCAGTTGATAGAGGACACACGACGATTATCATTTCATCAAGTTGATCGAGGATATACACAGAAAATACACTAGAAACTTGTAATCTTGAAGCTGCAGGGGGAACAGTAAATTGCTCGAGATAGTTACTACTCTAGACAACCAACTAATTTACTGTAAATGATATAAATGACCATATCGTTTTTCATGTAAAAAACAGATAATTTAGGGGGATGAGAGTTGAAGTTTTTTCATTAAGTGATTAATTAAATTTCAATAGAGCATTTTGATACTTAACCAAAATTGAAGGGTGGCTTATAGATGGGGAGTGGCTTTTGGACTGTCGCCTATGGTACATTCATATTGTGGTGGATGGGAAACTTTGAAACAATTAAAAATTGAAGACAACAGAATATTTGAGATGAACAATATCAAGATAACAAGGTTCTACTGTATGATTGTGACAGTCCGCAATTAGTTGGATAAACAAAAAGCAAAAATACCTTTTAGTATTACAATAGAAAGTTAATTTTCAAATTGGATAATAATTAAAAAAATATTAATAAAATAAATACTAGAGAAATATTCACCAATAAATCTAATAGCATGAATTTATGCGCAGTTGTAAACATTACATATCAACGTTGTATAAATAAGATAGTGAGGATTTTTACCGGAATAATTTGTCCACAAACTCCCACTGGCTCATGCCTGGTGTAAGACATGTATGGCCCGGCTGAAATGTGAAAGTCATATCGTATTTGTAGCTAAATACTATTTATTTATTTATTTATTTATTTATTTATCTATTTATTCATTCATTTGTTGATCCTATTTATTTATTCTTTGCTATTCATCTAAGTGGCACCTTCTAGAAGTTTAAAAATATGACCAGCCAGCTGTGAGGCTTGTGAGATATTGTAAGTATTTACGATATAGCCAGAGCAAAAGGTGATGAAATTAAGCATAATCAGGCAAGACGTGTTAATAGAGTGAAATTTGGCACAGGTGAAAACATATATAATTAATATTTAGATCTGGAGGCATCTCAGCTTTTGCCTCACTTCATAATGGTAGCCATTTTATTTTGTAAAAGAAAGTACCGGTAAAGTGCTACTGTGATAGTAAAGTTGAAACTTGAAAAAGCAAAACATATAGCTAAAGGGTCAGAAAATAAATTTTTGGGTTACAAGTACAAATTAATGTATATGGCTATGATAGGTAAACATAAATATAAATGTGGTGGTTTCAGTCATGAACCAAGTCTTGAACTAACTACTTTACATTTACTTGAGGTATTAATGCAATTTTATTACCTCGGTCTACTCTGCCATTTATCACAACAAACTGAAGTGATGATCTCACCTTTGGTTGGGTGAATGTTACTTGATGCCTTGATTTACTTTATCAAGGACCAATTCCAGAGAAACATAAATGTAAAAATATACAAGGATACAAAATCTTATTACCAATGGGAATGGTTTTTCCATGGTTTTTATCTGCCCAGCCAGCATAGTATCTGAATGAAAAAGAATATGACAATCTTCAATACAGTAAATAAGAGCACATAATTTTACATAAAAAATCACAACAAATGCACACAGTAAACTTGATCAAAAAAGCACCTTGAAACATTTGATCATACATTGTGACTACCAGTTATCGTTGGTACATGATCAATAATTTCATACTGAATACTTTTAGAAATCAACATCAAAATACATGTTGCTAGTGGTGCCTACAACAAATTAAAGCAGCTCACATGCATATTTATATCTAAAAAAGAGTATTTGTATTAAACTGGTGATTCCCCATATTTATGGCTTGTTATGTAAAAGCTATCCACATTGTTTTAAATGGCTAGGTGTGATGCAATTACCTAGCCTTTGGTAGTGTGTTAGAAACAGGTCATATTTTTTTAGTTCGATATATTACCTGTAGCAGGCAATTGACAGTGCGACGTCTGCAGCAAAAGACACGGTAAAAGGCTTTCCATTATCCAGGGTTTCCAATGACTGAAAATTGAACACAAAACTTATCTATACACAGTAAATACCCAGCAAAGGCTCAAAATTAAAGACACCTTTACATTGACAAATAGGGACACCTCAGTAATAGGGACAGTTTTCCTACTGCCATAAGTGTCACTAATTTGGAAGTTTTACTGTATATTGAGGTCCATGGACACATGAACACATAAATGTAAGTGTTAGAAAGTTCAAAAATACCTTACTTTTATCTCGCAAAAGACTTGATAGCTACTACTAAGACGCAGAAGAATTCAAGCATGAGACATCACATACTTCACAAATATGTGCGACAAAAAGGAATACCCCGGTACTCTACATATAAAAAATACATGTACTTTATAACCTTGATAGGTAGAGGTTTTTGGCCACTGTTGGCAGAAACCCATAACTGCGGAGTTATGGGTTTGCTGTTGCCTATGATCATAACATACGAGCTAGAAATGTGAATATATAGTAATAGAGACTTAATACAAGTCTTTCATATACATAAATGCTTTCTATGTTACATTTGATAACATGACACAAAATCAGAAATATGATTTGAAATTTTTGATAATCGCAGAGACCCAGAGGGAAATTGTCCACTATACATGTATGTTAATTAACCATTTCCTGGACAGATATTTACTGTTCCCACCGCCCCTTATATCACTGTTTGTTAGGTCAGATTCTTTAATATTCAATATCATTTCATCAATTGTTTGCCATTCTTTTAAGATGGTTCCACCCCTTTTTTTTTAGATTTTAAGACCCTTAATTCTTAGTCTCAGTAGACGTAGTAGCCCTGTCTCAGAGCCTTGTCATCTTCTGGTCCTAACAACCCCATTGAAAAGCCTTTCATGGCATGTCCAAGAAGTGGAAAAACAATTACCACCTTTCAGACAAATTATTCAACATTTTGAATTTATTTATCCCCAACCAGCTTTATAGTGCACACTTTCCTCGCACATTCAGACCTATCAACCTCCTGCCACAGAATATCTTGCATCCTTCACCAGGACACGAGCAGATCCAGGTTTTGTGCATGCGCTCTAGCAGTGTATATGTCAAAAGCTGATGAAAATCAAATGCTTCAGTGAAAAAAAGGGGTGGTGAGGTAAACCCTAGTTTACTTGTATCTGGATCTAGCTATGCTAGCCTCATATTAACATTACCCCTAACTTACTGCTAGATACTCAGCATCCCTCTCCATACTATCGGCCAGCCTGGTGAGGATGTTCCCGCGCTGGCAGGCATCCATCGTCCTCCATGGTGACCCCAGAGCAAACGCCTTCCTGGCCGCAGACACTGCCTTGTTCACATCAGCCTTAAAAATACAATTGTTTTTCAGCTTTGTTTTAAGTCCTGTGTTCATGTTCAATACAATAAATCAGAATTTAAGGCAGTCTGCTATGTGTGAATTGCAAGCATTATAACATTGTATATTATGTACATATGATATAAAATCCGGTTGAATGATGGCCAATGTCAGGATTCAAAACCAATACCATTATGGCATCTATTCACCAAGCACCTCATGCAGACGCCATTCTGACACAACTACAGCTATATCAATCTATCTGAGGGTGTTAATGATCTTATCTTATAGTACATGTTGCAAAAATATATCTGGGACAAAAATAGTCTGCAAAGGGTCAGCCACATAAAAATGCTCACCGCATCAGCTTCAGCCACATGATCGATCACTTCCTCTGTAGCAGGGTTGATTGTGGGGAAAGTTTTGCCTGATACAGAATCTACCCATTGGCCGTCAATCAGTAACTGAAAACAAGAGTTTAATGATACTGAACAAAAAGAAGTCTCTCCATTAAGATAAGCTAAAATGCAAATACAGATGCCAAAGATATATGTATTTACTATGGAGGCGCACATGACCTGGAATATTTTTTTCAACTTATCAACATGTAGTTTTTTGTTTACATACATTTGGTGGTGAAAAGTGAAGTGATAAATTTATTACTCATCAAACCTGGATCTGCCAGTTATAGCAAATCATTTTACTTCAGTTTCTATAGGTTAAGGTCTGTGTGTAAGCAAGAAGGTTTTGAAGCATTAAATTATGTAGGTAATAGTTTTGATCAGATTCTAGTAAAATACAAGTATCCACTCATATCGAAACAAGCCATAACTGGTAAACAAACAAAGTAATGACCTATTGAGCAGATAAACAACTGAAGTCTAATTATGTACACAAAAAAATTGTTCATGGACCAAAAGTGTCTGGCCCTTAACAATAGTGAGAGCCCTAAAAGACCTAAGAAGTAGCCTGCCCAGTGGGCCTTGCACTTTTGAAGCCAGCCAGCCCGTGTTAAAATCAGCTGTCCAGTAGGCTGCATTTTGTACCCTGATGGTAAGATAGACACTTGTTTATAAGTGTCCACATAACACATTTAGTCGTAACTTTCGAGAGAAAATAGTGGCCACTGTCCACATAATACAAGTACATGTATCTTCAACAAGGAGGAGGCACACTTATATGATATACAACTATAGGGAAAATGAACAAGAGAAATTAAAACTGTATAAGTGTCCACATAAGACTGGTGGCCTTAAGGGAGGTGTCCACTAAGCCATTGTTGTAGTATTAGACCCGAGTGTCTCTAAGAGTTTTCCTGAATACTATCATATAAAACTATATGGTGGCTGTTGTCAAAAATAGACAAAACAGACATGTGACTGCAAAATCTTAAATATTCATCTCAGATGCTTGGATTTTGGACTTCCTGCTTGAATCCTTGCCAAAGTAACTTCGCGTGTTGGCACATTTATCTTTAGTAATATTCAATGATAAGATATTTAATATATTGTGGGACATTTTAATCACATACCTTATGCTGTGATAAGATGACATACACACAATTTTAATGAATATAGTTAAAAGTTGAAAGTTCTAATTTGGCACTAATTTAAGAAAACAAGTTATCTCAAGAAAATATCCCACTTTGCCTCATATGCATAACAATAACATCTTTCATCTGTGCATTTTTCATTCTGTCACATGGTGTGTGGCTGTATGTACATAAAAACCTCACTATCAGGACTTTACAGTAATAGATGGTATATATATTAGTGGTTTCCATTTTCAAGGTGTCCACAGCAGCAATTAAGTATATACATTAAAACACCTCCACAGGAACTCTACAACACAAGGACACCTTGAATTGTTAAGTAGCCCCCAGGAACTCTTGTTGCGCATTTAGGACATCCAGGTCTATACAGTAAAGGCCACTATGACATATTTTCTTCTTCTGTCTTACTTTGCTGTTAGTTGTCAGTTGATAGATCTATAAATCGTGGCCGCACTTTCCACGGTGTGCCAACTAATGGGGTAGCCGCATCACGCACAGGTTTTACCATAAACCTTCACGAAATTACACGGCGGTTGGGACACAGTTTTATTGCAGACCTAATTAAAAGCCTCGTACTGTTTCACATAAATAAGTTGGCCTGCTATGCGCCGTGCAGTAGTTTTTCCCCCAAGTGCATATCCGTAATATTTTACGTGCGCAAGATACACAATGATTGTCAAAAGTTAATGGTAAAATACTAGAAGCCAAATACTAAACTGAACGTACAGACGGAGTCGCTTATCGTTTGACAGCTCTATGTTTACTCACTGATAAGCTTTTAAAAATCAAGTAGGTCAATATGCGAGTTAGAATACAGTACGTACCTTGTTGCAAACAATATCTGATTCCTGTTCGGCTTTGGGCTGGGCCGATGACATGCAAGCCACATGCTGCCTCAACAACCCACCAACAACCCTCAACTTTCCAAAATTCCCAATAGCGACCTGCATCCTTACTGTTTGCCAAACGCACTGTCGTCTGTTCAAAAGCCAGGTTTACTTTTCAACAACTCTAAACAGACGAGATCGGCGGCCTGGTTTCTCGGCCAAAGCTCTACTCGAGCGCTGATTGGTCAATAGCCAATGTATGAGGCGGCGTTTTATGCACGACTCTTTTTACTACCAACAGCCGGCTTTACAACAAAGCTCATGGTAACAGTTCACGTATCACTTAACTTTAGGGGCAATTTACGTGCTCCCGTTGTTGAATTATACATTTATTTAACATCACTATTCTTAAACATAAATGCGTTTCAAAGCATAATCATATCGGCTTTAATGTTGTTAACGATAAAAACACAAGTAATAAATATGCAAACTGAAATCTACATTCTTGTGCCAATAATTATATGATTATTCAATGTGTGAGCGACGTGCTCCAAAAGTTGCGTATGAAAGGTTCTACGCCAATACGGTACAATCATCAGGGCAGTCAGAGTGCACGGCCTTGTCCCTCAAGAACTTAGTCACAATGCACTCAAACGGTCCTGATGTCATCACCGTATTAGAAAAAATTGTCACAAAACGTGGAATATATATATAACCGGCTTATTCTCAAATTGCTATAAAGAGGATAATGAAAAGTACAACTTTACTCCACAAAATATTGTGTCCAACTGATAAATGTGCACGAATGAAAGTTCAGAACAATGGCAGTTATTTTTAAAAATGAAGAGAAAAGAAGATAACAAATTAAAAAAAAAACGACATACATACATAATTATTTATTTTGAACAGGATAATAGTCGAATCAAATACATTGAGCTTTAAAGAGGAACTCCTGTCTTGATCACAATGACCTCACGAGTCGTCACTGTATGCGCGGGAAAGTCCCAGTTGCGTACTCCCCCCCCTCCCCCCCCCCCCTGTCTCTCTTGTGAGTCAGCACGTTGTGTCAGATGTCTGGTAGTCTGTCTCCCGCTATCCCTGTTCAGGGATGGCTTCAGTTTTCTGATCTGAATGGCTTCCTTGAGTCCTCTTTCAAAATACTTGGGTTCAACACACAGAATATTAGTCTCATCTATTATGAGATACCATGACCTTGTTGGTCAATGTGGGACTTTGCCGCGCGTACAGTGACGACTCGAGGTCATTGTGATCAACACAGGAGTTCCTGTTGAAAGCTCAATTGTACTAGTAACCTGTTTAAAATAAGTAATTATGTATGTCTATTAAATCCAGCATAAATGAATCTCCATCAAACTAATTTTAAAAACCCTAATCACATATACTCTAAAACTAGAATATTTTGTGGCTATTAAATTTTGCAATTTTCATCCATAAATTATTTTGACTAATTTTCTGATATAGTCCATCCTAGACCTACTTTACATAGGCTAATAATATTTGCGGACTATAATTTAAGTGCAATTTTGCACCAACCCACTAAATTAGCAAATTAAATTGTGCGCAAACATTTCTAGTTTTACAGTAAACAGGAAGTTTACATGGATAAAACATGAGTAACAAACTTTATAAAATTTCAAATTGTTTTTATTTCTTCCTTCAGTCACAAGTGAAGGTAAATGTCTGTCAAATGGTTAACATAAAATAAAGGGCACCAAAATTACAACTGTACATGATTTAAAATTGAATTTATTTATTTCCCTCTGAAACACAATAGAACATTTTTCAAAGCGAACATAAGTTATTTATATACAGATTTACTACATTCACTACATGATATTTAACACATACATTAACAAATATGAGACAATATGCAGAGCGTTTGCAAGCAAATACAATATTCTGTATTTTTTGATTGAAGTAAAAAGCATATACACAATGTATAAGTTATTCATCACAGACATTTTTATCAAAATTATTAGTTTGATACATTTGCAAGTCTAATGATCTTATAAGATGAAACAAAACCATAAAATAACTATCATACATAAGAATAGCAGCTCTATAAACATTTAAATATATCATACTCTGCAAACCACATAAAATAATTTAAACAGTATAATAGAACAGTAGGTTCTTAGTAATAAGGTCTCCGCGGATTGTTCTGAAAAATCAAAATCAAAAATATTATAAAATTATCATGTACTTTTCATTAATGTTAAAAACGAGATAAATTTCATACAAGATTTAGTTACAAATAGATGTTAAAAAATCTCACCAATGGATTTGGTCTGAATCTGTATGCTAACATCATCCGTTTGCGGAAAGCATCATATTCATCATCATCTTTTGATAAATTAGCGGGTTTCTCTACTCCCAAACCAGCTCCATCAAGAGAAGTTTGACCTCTGTCAAAGAAAAAAAAAAAAAAGTTTAATCATGAATGGATTCTGTACAGTAGTAAAAGATTAGAATAATTCTAATTAAATAGTAAGCAACAAATAATTGAATAATTGAATATGTATATAAAAACTTTGTCCATTCACATATCTAGTTTCTAATATATTGATTAAATAGTCATTGTGTTGGTATTCTACTGTATATAGATAGTTGAATCTTTATTTCACTAAACTAATTTACTTGTTTTTAACATAATCTGTTCATCAATTCACAAAACTGCTACGATTTTCCAAACCTTTCTGTGTGCATGGGAAGGTCACTCAACACAACTTCCGGTCTCGAAAATTGAAATAAGGGACGAGGGACCTATCATCTCTCTCATGTGTATGACACGATTTTTGAGACCGGAAGTTGTGCCAAGTGAACTTGACATACGTGCAGAGATGTTTTGAAAATCGCAGTTGCCAAAACTGTCAACGAGTAAGTCTAAAATAGTATTATGAACTGATCATATTAAATAAATATGCATTCCAATACGATGAACGCATTCAAGGATGTCAACAGCAATTAACCTCCATGTTAACAGCAGTTGACGAAACTATTGATAATATTTGTTTAGAGTAAATTACTAAATTAGGGTTGAGAAATCAGGAAAATTCAGCATGTGTAGAAAACTATTGCAATTATCGATAAAATAGACTTGTATTGCAAACAACTGTCTTTTCACATTTCAGATAAGAAGACGATAGCTTTTCAATTTAATGACAACATTGTCTTACTTGTTAACAGGTGCTTTGATGCCTTGACCTTCTGGACCCAGACCCTCTCCTTCTTTCCATCCCATTTTTGTAAGCATTTTGAAACCAACATTTTCACATGTGATCTTGAATTGTTTGTAGTCAGAAAGGTCTGGTTCTCTTCCTTCTTTCAAAGCCTATACAATACAAATAGAAATAAGCTTCATATAAAATATGTTAAAATCCCTTTATTTATTTTTTTACAAGGAACAAATATACAATTGCTTTATCGAAAACTATTCGCTTCTCATAACCATGGTTTTAAATTCATATCGTTCAGAGAAAGAATAATCTTTGATATTGACAAAATTGAATCCCAAAAGGACCTCCATCAAAAAAATATTGTTCATTGGTAAATGGTTGGAATACATCTAAAATCCTTGCAACTATATCCTACAAAAATAAACAACCAGTTTAATAAAATTACTTACAGAATAAGTCTCCATAAATCGCTCTAGCTCTTCAGGTGGCAAGAAGTCACCAATAAAATGTTTCCCTCTTCCAAGCTCCGTCAGTTTGTCAGCCCAATCTATCGTACAAACAGTTAAAATGTTAGAGTAGGATACTCAACAGAGCACTGGACCCCGCGGCACGCACCCGCAAATTTGCAAGCTGAATTGTCACTTTTAATATAAAAGTGTGGGTGCCGGTTTTAACCCTAAAAAAATTTTGATTTGTAGACTCTTCATGGGCTTAAGATCATGAATAAAACCCACAACGACACCTGCATGTTCTACTTGTTACAATTTATCAGCATCTTTTTCAGTTTACAGATTGCAATCAAATACCATTAAAAGGGTAAAGTAGGTGTAAATTATCATACACATGCATCCAACAGCAATGTGATCATTGGTTTTATAGTCATAGTTATTATGGACGTATCTAAACTGAATTATTTTACATTCACACAAGATCAGAGGCAAACATGTTTCCTTTACAGAAAATCTCTGAAAAGCATTCATTGTCCCATCACATCAATTATGGGTGGAGTTCATTCATGTAAATGTCAGTAGCTCTGTAAATGTGGTTAAAATGTGTGATAAATGTATTTACTACTTATTTTATACTATATTCTCTTTTTCGCTGCTTTATTCATCAAACAAATCAAATTAATCAAATATTCTACTCCTTTTCATTGAAAAGGAGACTGAAGATCTCGAAACTAGTAGAATATTTTATTAATTTGATTTGTTTGATGAATAAAGCAACGAAAAAGAGAATATAGTATAAAATGAGACCTTATGCTGCGTACCAGGTACATTCAATATTACTGTATTTACTACATTTATGTTTTAACATAACTGCTAATGCTTACAAAATATGTAGGCTTTACTAAGGTCATCTGTGTGGGTTGTCCTTTAATATCTGTGAATGCAGGCTGATGCCGGCCTCCATTTTTGTTAAACATGCTGGTGCAGGCTTGGGTGCAGGTTTCGCATTAAATTTGCGGGGCGGGTGTGAGTGCAAACTTACAAACCCACCCAGGGATCTGATACACAGAAAAAAAATACCCCCACACTCACAATGTGAGATTTAATACTTGAATGTATTCAGGATTCAAACAGATCCTCCAAAGCATATGACTGGAAGCCTTGAGGAAATGGTTACTAGATAGATTGGGTAGCTAGGCCATACCCTCAGAATTAGTAAAATTAGAGCATGTTCAAATAAACTTCTGATTTGATTGATTTTACTGATTGATTAAAACTTATCTCTACAGAATGCACACAAAAGTTATCTTTTACCTTTTGTAGCGGTCATTTCTAATGTTCTACGTTTATGTTCCCAAGTTCCGCCTTCAGTGTCCTCATCAGAATCATATTCATATTTAAACTTCTGCTCCTGATTTGCAGCGAGTTTTTTAGCTGCTTCTTCAGCTTTTCTCTTTGACATGAGGTAATTTGTGATGGCTTGCATCTGAAAAGTTAGCATGTTATGAGTGTTGCTTTCTCATATATTTTGTACTTACCATAGAACCTCTTTATCTTGACATTGCTTGTCTTGAATTCTCTGACACATCCTTCAACTACGTGTAAAATCATTATGAATACATTACAGGCCATCGTGAATAATGGTAATCAAGTGTGTTACTGGTATCCTTCCTACAGCTTTAAGATAACTACTTTCTACTGTATTACTACAACAACTACAATTCATTTTTTATTAAATAAATCCTTGTACAAAAACTGCATTTTTGCTGGAACGTTCAAGACCTAACCAATCAGAATGTCAGAAGGCTGAGCCTTCACCCACATGAAACGTATATCATTTGATTGCCTTGAGTAAGAAAAACAATTACGTACGGATTCAACCTAGTCTAGCTATAACAAAGTTGCTCCAGTTTAACAGTTCAAAGGGATACTAATAACATGTGATAAGTATGTATATGTACACTAAAAATGTATAAACTTACTTCTTGTTGTTCTCGAATTTGTTTTTTCTGCATTTCATCCAGTTCTTCACCACCTGTGATCTTTTTGGCAAAGCCTGCATTCATCTGCTCATACGGAGTCAGTTTTGTGATATCCATGACTGGTGTAACAGTTTCCACTGAAATAATTATGATGTAAAAATACATATATGTGAACTTGTAATAAACTACAATTTAATTAAATAAACCTATATCGATACTATCAATAGAATCGTCATTAATTTATCATTGTAGGTATCCTGTTATGTTCGATTCAAATATCCACTGAATACTAGAAATAAATTATAACTTGAACAAATGAATATACAAAGTAAGAATAACTTACTTGTTTTCAGTGGTGTCGGAACCATACTAGGTGCAATACCAGCAGCCATATTAGCAGCTGCAGCTGCATTCAGTGTAGCCGGAGGAAGCAAGGATGGCGGAGGAGGGATTGCCGCACTGGCAGCAGAATCGCCCCAGCGCGATTTGCGCTTTTTACGCCTTCTTTCACTTTCTGAAAAAAAAACACATTATTTCGTATCTTAGTACCTTGCCAAAATGCAAAAAAAATGAATAATACCGTTGATAATGGTGGAGCTTAAACTTTTAACTTCAACCAACGATCTACCGCACCTTCAGTAGAGCTAAATACATTCCGATAAAGCATGTGTCAATGTACACACTGGGAGGTTCCATTTGTACGTCCATTTATGAAACAAGCAGAAAGTGTTTATATAAGACAAGTGTCCACAAGGAGACTTTCCACTGTACATGTATTTAAAAACATTATGCCACTGATGATGTCACACTATTATCATGTGATAATGAGCAGCAGACAAATGAAGATCCGCAGGATTGAAAGCTATGAAAGATGGCTTGTTAAATATCCCAAAAGTTTGTTTAAAACCATATAAATATTAAACAAATAAACTTAATAAAGCTTTTTTTTATTTTTACCTTGAGCCTCTTCGCTATCAGCATCATCTTCTTCATCTTTGAACACTGAAGACCCTGACTTCACAAACATCATTTTGCCTTTAGCTTGCAACGCACTCATCTTTTTAGATGCTTCGATTCTCTCCTCAAAATCTTGTTCCGCTTGCATATACGGATCACGAGGTTCCATTTTTATACTGAGACCTTCGCTTTTGACTTGTGATGTTGTAGGTAAAGGAGGTGGTGGATAACTCATAAAGGAAGGCTGAGAAAATGACATTGGAGCATAGGAAGTATCCGGCTGCGTTGGACCACTTGCAAAGTCTCTTGGCTCCTGTTTGATATATGGAGAGTCTCGTGGGTCTGACTTTGTTGGTGTGTATTTCTCTTGGCCATCATCATACTCGTCGTCATCCTCTTCTTTAACAATTCCACGGCCACCACAAGCTGAATTTTCTTCCTCTACACACTGCTTATAGTATTTGTAGGCTCTGCTGCTCTCTTCGTACAGAAACCTGTGGATTTTCAACATATGCATTACGCATTTTGTAAAATTTCTTAGCATCTGTTATACAATGTTCATCACTTAAAGAAGGAAAACTATTCAAATGCTTCTATCAGTCAGTCATATTCAGCAAGGTTTTAGGGATATTCCTTCTACTTGAGGCTTAGATGGCAAAGTGAGTTGTGTGTTCTTACATTTTTCTGCATGCTATTGGAAATTCTGTCAATCATGTCACTCAACCAACCGGTGTACAACAACTAGAGAACTTTGGTATCAAAAGGAACATCCACCAAAATGCCGTTAGACATGACCAAAAGAAGCATCTGACTCATTTTAAAGATATCTAAGATACATGTACAATAACATCTTTATACACTTACCAAAAAGCTGGATTAGTTCTATTATTTTTTCTTGCTACTTCCTCAACTTGAGGGCCACCTTCTGCAACGAATTTTGCAAGTCTTTCTACGATTTCCCGCGTCTCAGGGTCTTCTGGGGGAGGAACTGTAGATATTGGGTTGATTAGTTTTTTTGGTTCAAGTTAATAAGTATGGCACCATCATGTAACTATAAAATGTAATAAGTAAGACAATCACTGATATACATACCAGGCTTGGCTGCTTTCCTTGAGAGTTCAGGTCTTTCAAAAGCTTCACTAATGTCTTTTGGATGAGCACCAATTTCCGAAGACTTTCCAACCCCTCTAAGCAATCTTAAAAAAATACACATATAAAATCGATACATACATAAAATTTGTTATATTCTTGTTCCTTTTATGTAAGTGGTTGATAGTTTACTTGTTAAGTATACATTTATGTATTATATATACAGATTGTGAATAGCTACTGTGGCATACTTTTGCAGGTCTTTAGGTACGACTTTCTTGGTGGGTTTTGTGATTTCTTTCTCCAAACCATCTTCTAATAACTCATCACGGAAATCTATCTCGTCGGAATCTGTGAGAAAACTAAATACACATAAGACAAACTGCAAATCTAAAATATGGCACTAAAATATATCACCAATAGTTTGCAAATTACACCTTAAAAAGCTTCATTGTGCTTTATACTTACAAAAGTCAGCATCACTAGTTCCATCATCATAAATCAACATAACTTATCAGTTCCTTAATCAGAATCAAATTTTCCAGCTCAAATATAAACACAATCCAGAATGACCAAAGACAATTGTTCTCTCTTTAAAATCGACAAATGCCGATTTCTACAATATTACAGAATATGCAAGATGTAAATTAAACAAAGAATATAGCAACCCACCTTCATCATCTGATCCTCCTTTTGCCTTCGAGAGAGGTGCGCCATAGTCTCCAATTCCACCATACTCTCCCCTTCCATCGTCATCATCATCAGGTGGCGGTGGTTTCAGCTCTCCATACTCTCCATAACTATCTAACGGCGATGGTGGTCTTGGTGGTGGTCCACTTCCCCGTGACGAATTCATCATTGGATTTAGAGGTTCTCCGTACTCTCCAAATTGTTGAGGCGGCGGAGGCAATGGTGGCCTGACGTTTCCACCTGGCAGCGGCGGAGGTGCACTGTTAAACGGTGGTCTAAGACCTGCCAAAGGCGGAGGTGCTGTCGTCTGTGAAAAGCTTTGACTCGGGGGAGCGATTGACCTAGCCATTAAAGGACCAGGAGGAGGCAGAGGAGGCTGATTCTGGTTGTAACTGACTGGAGGTGGAGGCAGGGAAGTGCCATTTGGCGGTTGTGGATACTGTGGAAGTGGCGGTGGTCCGATGGACATTCCTGGCGGAGGTATCGGGGGACCTCCTGGTGGTCTTGGTGGCATTGGTCCAGAAGGCGGTGGACCGAACTGTCCAGGCAATGGAATATTGCTTGGCATTGGAGGCAATCCGGGTGGAGGCTGATTGTGTTGCTGCGACATGGGAGGAGGCCTCATCATTGGAGGTGGAGGTCCAGCTGGTGCAACTGTAGGTGCTGCGGACACAGACATTAAAGGAGGAACTTGCGATGACAGTGGGTATTGCTGCTGCGGGTTGAACTGCGATACAGGTGGCTCCATGGGTTGCTGCGGATGCTGCTGCATTGGGTTGTATTGGGGTGGCATTTGTTGCTGCTGAAGATTTTGCGGTTTTGATGCCGGTACAAAAGTGGTTGGCGTATTCAGTGAATGCGGCATAGTTTGGTGTTGAGAGACCGCTAACTGTTGGGAGTTAGCAGGTAACGGTTGAAACTGTTGTTGCATCGGCGGCTGAGGTTGAAACTGTGTTTGCGTAGTAGTCATCATATGCTGCGGAGGAGCGTACTGGGGAGCTGGCTGCGAGAAAGTCACTACAGTTTGAGTTTGCAGAGGCTGATAGCTGGTACTAGCCGTCGATACTAACAGCTGCATTTGACCACCACCACCTTGTTGCGGGATAAGCATTTGCTCTTGGTGAATCATCTGACCTGGCATGCTCTGTTGCGAGGAGGCAACTTGTTGAATCAGCTGTCCACTTGCCAGCACTGTCGGCTGGTTTAATACAACACCCGGAGGCTGAGCAATGGTCATGCTTTGTTGCATTGGCTGCATTTGTTGACCGCTGACCGTCGTGAATACCTGCTGTTGACCAGTTTGACTGACCAGTATGCGCTGACCGTCGGGCTGAGTCATTAGTACTTGACTTGGTGGTGGCAAGAGAGTTTCGGAAACCGGAATGTGAGGTGGAGGCTGCTGGAGTTGGCTGGTCTGTTGTGGTTGCATGGCCTGGCCGTGCATCATGTGTGACTGTTGCGGGGGTACAATAGGCTGGGACATGAGAGAAGGAATAGTGGAGGGTGTTGAAGACTTTTCTTGCACATCTGTACTGCCTTCGCCTTCTGATTCTGTATTGTCGGACTTTTTGTCATCCTTTTTCTTGGCTGCAAGAAAACATGAAAGAGCAAATTGAAAGACCATAACGATAGCACGAAATGTAAACACCCAGGACTACATAAATCCATAGCATTACAACCCAAACGCTAAATTTTCGTCAGGCTTGTGGAGTCCTAATAATTTATAGTAGATAATTATTCAATATGCATTTCACAAAGAAACCATTCTAAGAAATGATTCATCATTAGTAGGAAATAATTGTAATCTACCTGTGGGCTTTCCTGACATCTTCATAAATTGTTCCATGAAACTGCCATCATTTTTGAAATTATTCATGCCTAAATGGGCTTCTATCTTTTCTTCTTCTGCTGCTGCCACTGCTGGTGTAGGCAGCAGAGCTTCTCTTAATTTACCACGCTTATTGTCTTGCCAACGATCTCTTTCACTACGAAAGCCTGGTCTCTTTCCCAATCTAAGATAAACACAACATTTTTATGAATATCTGTATATATGTTTATTCATTCTGTGCAATAAATATAGCATTTTAACTCCTTCATATCGATTCTGCAAAACTTAATCATGTGGCAAAAACACTAGTGAACAATGCCAGTTTGACAATTTTCGTAAAAGACAAAAACTTTTCTGGAGCTTCTATAAATGGTTATTTCTTTACATAAATTGACATGTTTATTCAGAAATACACTGCCTTTCTTATTCTCTTCAAGCTTCTCTCTCACATCTCCTTAACTGACAGGAGAGGTTGGCTTGTGTCCGGTATTTCTAAGCAATCAATAAGCTATTATGAATTGATGCATGTACAAACTGAACAAATGAATAATTACATGATATTGCTAGCCGGCTTCAGCTGTGGCTTGGGTGGTGGCAGAGGCTTTTTTTCTGTCTTCTTCTCAAATTTTCTAACAGCTTCTTCTGCCTGTTTTCGCTTTTCCTCGAGTAGTTTCATTTCAAATTCTTTCTTTTTCTGCTCAATTAAGCGTTCTTGTGCAGTCATTTCTTTGAACCTTTGTTGCAGCCCTGGTCCCTCCCCCTTGGGCGTACTGGGGGCCGAGCGACTCGGAGGCCCAGCTTGCCGTTTCCAAGACATGTTTCTAGAGTTAAAATAAAAGAGAAAAAATAATTTAATATGACTGATATATTGACATGGAACGTATTGGTATGTGGACGGTTTACCAATTAACCGGCTACTGTCGATTTTCTATACTTAACCGATTCTTAGGTTGACTAACCGGTAATCAATTTTGATGTTGATTTTCCTTACCAAGCTGTATATTCCACACTGTGACACATTTCATTAATTTTGCGTGATTTAACATTTTCCCAAGGATACTACATTTATCAATATACTCATCAATATACTCATCAATATATTCATTAATCATTTTCCATCATTGAATTTCCTCCTTGCCGGTGAACGACAAAACATGAAACTCATACTTCTTAGTAACACGTCTGACCTACGGTGCTGTGGGCGGATAGAAACCGATTTTTTTTTCACAAGGTAGATACAGGGTGTTTAATCAATATATCATTTCGCTCATAATTCGCAGTGTAACAGGTTACGATACCGTTTTGTAGCACCAATTATCCGGTTTTCGAACTTTTTAACTGTCAACATACTAGAACAAATACTTTCTCGCATTGCTTTAAATTTAAGTACTGAATGCTAGTATTTGACAGTTGGTGGTCCTGTATTATGACTTTGTCATAATAATGATTGCAACCCGTTTCTTGTCACGTCTTAAATAAGTTGGTAATCTGCAATGTCCTGCCAGCCATCAGCCAGTTCTGCCGTTTGTGGGTAAATATTGGATAATCCCTTTTTAAGATACCTGTTGCAATGTCCTGGCAAGCTGTCACGGTTTCAGGTTTGATATCTGCATATACCGTAGTTAAATACAGCTGAGGTTACAAGACTTTGTGGTGGTCTTGTTATAATGCCCCCTTTGCTTGATTGATGGGTCTGGAGTTACTTTTCTTGTACAATTAGGTCTTGGGCAAATGACTTTCAAGTGCAATATTAGTTTTTGAGATTTTTATTCTATTGATTATAGTCTAATAGAAAATGGCTACTCAATGTATGACAGTATAGATGCAGCTTGCTTAGTATATCTATTTCTCCGTCAACTTACACCATGTTAAATCTGTGTATCATCGGCATAAATACGTTAGTTTGTAAAGAAGCGCATGACAGGTCAATCTGCACGACTTCTAATACTGAAAATCGGGTCGTACACATGAAAGAGTTGAAAGCCCCCCTCGTCCCTGTTCATGACCTGTCTCTGTCCTCATATCTTGATCGCTTCCTTGATTGTTCTTATCCTCCAGTCACTTTCTCTGTCCAACACACTGACTTACTCCCAGTCTATCTCATGATTGTTCTGCTTAACATGATCTGTAATTGCACTCTTGTGGATCTGGGTGAGGGATTCTTTTCTAGCTGCTCTGGTGAATGATCCCTTAGTGTTCTGATCCACATCCTTCATGTGTTCCTTCACACGAGTGCCCAACTTCCTCCCAGTTTTCCCCACATATACACTATCACAAGATTTACAAGAGATCTTGTAAACCACTTCACATCTCTCAAGCTTTTCTTGCTTGTTCCTTATTGTCTGTAAGGGTTTCACCGCTGTGGATACTCTTATGCTTGTTAAGAATGTGAGACACACCTTCCGTGACCCCTTTCACATAAGGTAAGATTACTAACCCTTTGGAGCCTCCCGAGTCATCCTTCTTCTTATCCTTTCCTCCTTCTTTCCTCCTTTCAATCTGTGCTTTAACTTTGTCAAAAGACCACTTCCGATACCCACACTTAGATAGTGCCTCTACTATGTGTTCTTTTTGTCTATCAACAGTCTTTGTAACAATATCATTGCACCTGTCAAGTAGGGTCCTGATCACTCCTAATTTGTATTGCAATGGATGATGAGATGAAAAGTGTAGATACTGGTCTGTATGAGTCTTTTTTAGGTTGGGCACTCGTGTGAAGGAACACATGAAGGATGTGGATCAGAACACTAAGGGATCAATCACCAGAGCAGCCAGAAAAGAATCCCTCACCCATATCCACAAGAGTGCAATTACAGATCATGTTAAGCAGAACAATCATGAGATAGACTGGGAGGAAGTCAGTGTGTTGGACAGAGAAAGTGACTGGAGGATAAGAACAATCAAGGAAGCGATCAAGATACGAGGACAGAGACAGGTCATGAACAGGGACGAGGGGGGCTTTCAACTCTCATGTGTATGACTCGATTTTCAGTATCGGAAGTCGTGCAGATTGACCTGTCATGTGCATAGAGATTTTGAAAATGGCAACAGTAGTTGTTGAAACTTTGAAACTGTCAATCAATGTAAGATTTTATTGTGTTGTGTAAAGATGAACTTTGTAAATATATATGGATTCCAACACGATGAACACATTCAAGGATATAGCTAGTGTGGTCCCTCCACACACCCCGAGGCTCAGTAGGCTACCTAGCCTGCCTCTGGAGGTCCATGTACCAACACCACGTGGCCTCCCTCTGCTATAATCATCAAAATTGGTAGCTGCGGAGTACAAACCAAACTGTCAGATTGAGTTGATCAGACATGGCTTTCTTGGAATCTGTTTATTGAAGCATGAGCTTACGCAGTTGTGCGAGTATTAAGACATAATAATCTATTCCTTGCAACGGTATATACACATATGCTGTTAATGCATGCATAAATGGGCAGTTTACAAGTTTATAAACTGTACTAAATTGTATTTTAATGCATAGATTTTGACTTACACATTTCCTAATGTTACGCTTGTGTTAATGAAAAAAACAAGCACTTTCTACAATGAAAATATTATCGTTTTAAAAATAATTTATTCATCTGTTCAAGTCTAGCTAAAACACGCATTATTACACATTTCAATCATTGCATGCAAGAATCAACGCCCAAAATTGTTACATAATCTATAAGTAAGAGCAAAAATATTTTTTAAAATAAGTAGTCTAATTGTAACAGATTTTGAACCACTGACCACAGATTAAGCAATGAATGCAAATTTCACCACATCTCGACTGTGCGGGAGCAAAGACAGTAACTTGCTTTACTCTCCTCACTAATCGAACTAAACCAGGATATGTAAACAATGTTCGCAATTTCTATACTCAACACTAACCAATGGCTCACACCTTCATATCACATGCTGTTTTATTTTGGAAAGCTATCCTATGACACAAAAATCGAGCAGACCTAATGCTTAATTTGGTTGTTTGAGCTATTATTTTGGTTCCACCTTGATGTAGGCAAAATGGCACAAGTGATGAGAGTAACAAATCTTAAATATCATTTTTTTGATGAGGGTTACGCATAACTTGATTTATAAGTAGCTGGCATATTTGATTCTTTGTAAGTTTAAAGTCTATTATCATGACGGAAAAAATATTTGTGGGCCTAAAGAAGTACAGTAGGCATGATCATACACAAATAAAGTTTATGATTGAATCCATTCCCAATCTAGTGTTGTAATGTGACCATGTTTATAGCAATAGGTAATTACTACAAGACGTTCAGGTCATATCTTCAGTACATATCTAGGACATATCACGGCCCATACAACTCAAGCTTTTCATAGGTTAAAGTTAAAGTTTATTTTTATTGGCTTTTTACAGAATTTGTTGTAAACATGACATAGTAGTTATAATGTTTGAGGCAGCTTCTGAGCAGCGCCCTGCTTGCTGTCATGACCGTCTAGTAGTTATACTATACTGTGGTGACACGCTGTGTGGAGATCAGCAATCCAGTGGCAGACGTACTACGTAACGTTTTGGGTGACACTAAGTCTGCTGAGGCCGGGCCACGAATTTACGATGCAGGTAAATCACGTTTTGTTGTTGTACGCTCTGACCACTGAACCACTGAGGACCACACATCAGGCCTCAAACCATAGAACCCATGTTTGGGAAATTATCTGAGAGTATGGTTGATAAACGGTTGTCTTTCTATAAAGAAATCTTTGATAAAGACGAGAAATTCAATTACTTGTATTCATTCGCACATTTGATACAGCACCAACATTTACTATTATTACCAATGACCCTATACTGATAGGTCATTTAATACTATATCCAGAGTATGTTGGGTGCAATCACTTTTTCCTTTCCTATCTTTCCCTATTCATTTAATTATCATTTTGACCAGATTGGAGTAATTTTGAATTGACACCTAATTAAAATCAGAGTTTACCAAACACATAGCTACTGACACTGCAAAGATACAATATGACATAGTTTATTAGAATAGATACTACATGTGTACAGTCGTAGCAAAATTCCCAGTAGACTATAGCTACAGTGGACTGTCTATCGGGCGTGGTATCATAGTCATACAAATGTCCGAGGTATGCACGTACCTGTCCATTTTCGTTTCTCTTCCTGTTGGGTGATCAAGCTGCATGTGGGTAACAGATCGTAAATCAACCAGTACATGTACCCCTTACTGAGTTTTTGTGGATTGCGACAACTCCATCCAACCGTCATTGCTTGGCTCTTTCTGTCCAATGAGCTTACGAGAACACACACAATCTCTATCTGTAGAATCGGTAAACAGAGTTTCCAGCAGTTATACACTCTGCTCAAGCTCTGCAAACATTTGTTTGCTGGGGAGCTCACCAAGCTTCTCTTGTAGGGTGACCAGCTTATCTTGGGAGAACTGTGGACCACGAACATTTTGCTGAGGTGGCTGGGCTGGCCCTATGTTTACTGTGGCCACAAATGGGTCTGACGTTTGTATGGTTGTAACAGGCATCCTGTAGTAATGTTATCACCAGGCTCTGTAACACTGAGTACTTGTCCAAAGTATTCATGTTGTGTGAATGGCGATGGGGTAAGGTTGGGAATTGGGACACACTGTTGATTGCACATGATCTGATTATGGAGATGGCCTTGTCTCTACCTGTGTGATCTTGAATGTCACACCTTGGTTCCAGAGCTACCTCCATGTCTGCTACCTCGTCATGTACCTCTACTTCTAGGTATTCACCTGGACATATTGTTGTATGCTGTGAGGCAGCTTGGTGGTTATACAACATTTCGAGGTAGGGTGATTGGTGAATTTGCTCTCTGTTAATTTCAGCTGACATCAGTGGTAGGTGTTCTTTGGAGTTGTGGGGAATATCATCCTCATACTCAGAGTCCTCACTGTCTACTGCTCTACAAATTTGACGTGCCTTCACCTTGCATTTCTGTTATTGTGGCCGGAGATATGAACATGAACTTGGATATTGTTCATGGAAACCATAATGCATGTGGATTACCTGCCAAATCGAATTTAGTGAGTGGATGACTTTGTTATTGTATTCTTTGATATAACTGGGCAATATATAGCAATTCGCCCGAGCATTATATCTAGTATTTTAATCTTTTGAAAAGCGGTTCTCCAAGTGGCTTCAGGGAGCTATGGTCATCTAGCTGTAAGATGCCTTGTGGTATTGTCTTTTGAGGCTTGTTGCCAAGTAACCGTTTCTTCAAGGAATGGTGTGAAGATAGACTCTAATGATAAACAATTTAGCAAATTTGACTTCCAGTTCTCAAATGTATTTATGGTCTCCATTTTGTTAGACACCACTATTTCGGTGCTCTATGTTTTGCTGCCATAGTCTGGTCTACCAGCTTTTTGGTAGATCTCTAAAGTGCATTTAGTAACCTATGATAATGTTCATGTGCTTTGTCACAGTATTAATGTACATATTGCATTATACACAGCAATCATACTGTGGTACATTTGCATTAGAACTACAATATAGTCATGATTAAAATTTTGGTGGGCTTTTACATGTGGTGGGTTTTTAGACGCGTGGTTCACATATCTCATCCTGAGCAGATATGTTGCTCTTTCTTTGTTTGTACTAATACTCTGCAGCCATCAATTTCTGATGATTATAGCAAAGAGAGGCCATGTGGTGTTGGTACATGGACCTCTAGAGACAGGTTAGGTTAACCAACTGATCATGAGCCTAATTGGGGGTGGGGTAATCACTCTAGCCATAATTTTCAAACTAGATCAAGATATTTTACGTTGAGAGAGCATTCTACATATGCGTATGTAAACTGCAATTTAGGCCACAGGTGTTTGAATGCGACAGAAGGGGATAAGAGAAGACTGGCTTTTATTTTATGATCTTTTATATATCATAAAACTAGAATTGTCAATAGATCTAGACTCTATCGCATCTTTGTTTGCCATATCCCACACTCTGCAAAGGAGTCTACGTGGTCACAACAGTTCCTTCAAAGTTTCGTTTGAACATAACATTATTATATTGACGTTCAAGCACATACATCATCTTAAAATGTACATACCATTCATTCAAGTTTACCCTCATCAAATATATATGGTTACCCGCATCATGGCTTGACATTCAGATGAAGCTACCCGCCTCAGGTGGAAAAAAATCCCCAGAATATTAATTTGACTAATTGATAAGGACATGATTACACAATGTAGACAAATGTATGCGCAAGGCAATATGTTAGTCAGAAAATTTCACATGTGCAATGTTAATGTTAAGGTATCACTATTTCAGACTTATTGTTCATCTTTTTACATCTCTCAATTATGGTGGAACTATATGATAAGTCTTCTATAAGAAAGCTAGCTGTTGCTTATAATACCCAAGCCCAGATTGGGTTGGTTGAGATTATATTTACAATAGGTCTGTAGGCTATGAACTCAATCCAAAATTCAGCAAAAAATCCAGCCGAAACCAGTGACCCAGTTTTGCGTAGGTTTTGAGCGAATGACGCACAGCACATTTGCTGTAGATTCTATTATTGATGAGTCTGAAATAAACATAAATCAAATAAAAATAAATCACACGGTAATGTGAATAGAGAAAAATAGTGTAAAATTTAAATAACACATACTCACTTCTCACTTCTCGTTAGTTATAGTGGCTCCTATAGTATATAGTATAAAGAAGGTAAAAATAATATTTGTGTTTATCTCCAGCCGTTTCGGTTTTAAGCTCGTGAGGAGAGTAAGGCGAGTTACTCTCTTTGCTTCTGCATAGTGCGCCTTGTTATAGCCTTGTTCAAACAGCCTCTTCACGTGCATGGTGAGTGCAGAGCTTAAATGATTGAGACTAGACCCCAAACCAATTGGTAGTCTCATTCAACTGTATCCTTCACCCCTTTTATTTCATATGAAGCGTGTGCACGCAAAAAACGAGGTCTGTTGATTAAGACTAATCATGTAGTAGGCAATCCTACGCCTCGTTTTGGCAGGAAATGACGCAATGGTATTGCCCCGAATAGTGGATGATGATAGTGGGTGACAAAATCCTCACGAGTTTTTCATTTTTATTAATACAGTGAGCTCTAAGATGTCTAAAACACAAGGGATACGTTACCAAGTATTTGCTGCTGCAAGAGATGGATTTGCTATTACGGTATTTGCCATGCTGTGTGGTAAATCTCGGAGAGAAAGGCACAAAATACTAAGTTACTTAACTGAAGAAGAGGGCCAGGTCACTACACCCTTTATTATTGCTGCTCGGAACGGTCATGACAAAGTGGTTCAAATGCTACTCACCCAGTTCCAAGTTGATAAAGAGCAAACTGGAACTGTTAAGTTTGATGGCTATGTCATAGAAGGTGCTACGGCATTATGGTGCGCTTCAGGTGGAGGGCATTATGAAACCGTCAAAATCCTCCTGGCATTTAATGCCGATGTTAATCATGCTACTGTGTCAAATTCTACACCTCTTCGTGCGGCATGTTTTGACGGGCGATTAGACATTGTAAAGCATCTTATAGCCCATAACGCCAACATCCATATACCTAACAAGTACAACAATTCATGCCTTATGATCGCCAGTTACAAAGGACACGCCGATGTTGTGGAATATTTACTATCACAGGGAGCAAATCCAGACACTATAGCTAATTGTGGTGCCACAGCATTGCACTTTTCAGCTGAAAGAGGACATTTGCAGATTGTGAAGAATCTCGTCAAAGCGAAAGCCAAAATTGTCAAAAATGATCAACGAATGACACCATTGCATATTGCTGCAGAATGTGGAAATGCTAATATAGTTGAATTTTTTATAACTCTTCCACTATGTACAAGGGAAGAACGAATTGATGCGTTAGAACTTTTGGGTGCATTTTATGCAAATGATCGGGATTGTTATGATATCGACAAATGTTACCATTATCTTTGGTTGGCAATGCAAGAACGTTGTAATGACCCAAGTGGTCGTATTATTCCCAAAGTACTCAGACCACCTATTTTGGCATATGAAAATCAAAGAGAAAGTATGACAGTGGAGGAATTAGTAGCGAAAAAGAACGACCACAATACACTTCATATGGAAGCTCTTATAATAAGGGAGAGAATTCTCGGTGAAGATAATGTAGAAATACCCCATCCGATCATATTTCGTGGTGCAGTGTTTGCAGATACATCTAGATTTGATCGATGCACATTGCTATGGATGAGGGCACTGATATTGCGACAAAGGAATGAGCGATGTATTACCAAAGACTTGCTTCGATTTGCACAAGTCTTCTCCCAAATGTTTCATGTTGGGGTTGCTGTGGAATTTTCTCTTGCTGAAGAAGTATTTAAATTCTGTCTGAAAGAATTACAAAAAGATGTAAATAAACAAAAAGCAAAAGAACAGGATCCAACTTGTAGAGATGAAGTAGAGCTAGCAAAAGAACACCAAGACTTAAATATGCATACAGCTCTCTATCTTTTGTCCATTTTGTGCAAAGTGAAACAGAACAAAGATGAAGAAATGCAAATGTGTGTTCTTGTTTACAAATTTGTACGTATGGATTTAAGACTACATTCAAAGCCTGGTTACACTCCTCTTCATATGGTTTGCGATGAAAGTACATTGATTGATGATTTCCATGTTAGTGACGTTGTTCATTTTCCAAGTGATTCTTTAGTGACATTACTCTTGCATTGCGGTGCAGACTCAAATGCTGTAGATAACAATGGCAATACTCCATTGCATGTGATAGTGAAATACCATAAGCCAATAAGTGATTTTCTTACTTTGCACAACATTATCATACTGTTATTAGATGCTGGAACTCATGCCGACAGAGCAAATTTCTTAGGAGAGATTGCAACTGATGCTGCTACAACAGGTGTTGCAGAAATATTACTGAGAGCAAATAATAAACTTAGTCTTAAATGTTTCGCTGCTCGCGTCGTTAAACATAACTCAATACCGTATGTTGGCCATGTTCCAGAATCTCTCTATGAATTTATTGAAATGCATTAATGTCTGTGATTCTTTGTGCCACATCCACCATTTATGTACTTGTAGTTGACGGCATTTAGATGTGTGTACAAGTTTTTAATGCAGTGCCTCAGATGATTAATAAAACGTACTAGTCTAGATGAGGTCGCCAGTCTCGACATATGTCAGTCTCGTCACACGTTCATTTTAGTGACGTGACGAGACTGACGTATGTCAAGACTGGCGACTGCATCTACATGACTGATGATATAAGGCTTTTAGTCCTAAAATGGAATATTCTTCATATTTCTATTGCACCATACTAAGACTAAGATATTTGCGCTCTTAATGAATTTTAAGGCTGTCCCCCAGTACACATTACTTATTTTTCCTATTCTAAATGGTGACATTTGATAATGAAAAAGACCAAAGACAACTGCATCAATGGATCATGTGAGTTATGGAACATGGTTTTGGGGAAAATTATTAATGAAAGAAATAAAAATCCTTTCAAAGCAGATTTCAAAAGAACGTCAAATCCAATGATGCAGTTTCCTTTGAAAAAGACCCTTGTCTGGAGGCGAGTTAGTTATAATTCATACTCCTGTCTGTTTGATACTAGTCTCCGACTGGTAGTTGAATACTTATCTGAGGCAGTGTAACAGAAATGATAAGCTTTTGCTGTATAATCACTGATAAATATTCAAATATATTTTTGTTTTTGTCTGGTCGTTTGCATACTCCAGATACAATGTATACCTAACTACTAACCCCCCCATTACATACGTGCCGGCGGCACCGAGGATTTATTGTGGATTTGTTACTAAAAATAGCATTTTTGTTTAACTATTGTTCCCTGTGGGGGCGCAATGCCGCTTTAAGGCCAACAGCAAGGACCGTCACGAAAAAGTCAATATACTGGTGCCGCCGGTACAAATGGGGCACCGCGGGTAGTCGACGGCGGCAAAAAGCCACGCCGCGGCAATTTTTCCTGACACTTCTCCTAAAAGGTCGCAAGGTGCCGTCAACGCCCGTGCCGTCCAGTAAGGGATTATTCCCTTGATCTCGCCGCCACCGCTGGGCTTCGGCGGCGGCTTCAATGGACCGTTGGCGGGTTTTGGCGGCGGCTTTAATGTAACGTTGGCGACATTGCCACAGCATGACCCCCGCACTTGTTTAAATTTATTTTAATTATTTTTAAAAACAGAAAAACAGCTGTGCCGCTGGTATACCCCCGCGGTACATGTGCCGCCGGCACGTATGTAATGGGGGGGTTAGGTACATTTATGTGTATGGGAGTATAAAGTTCATTTTAAGTCTGATCAAGTCTGAAAATGAGAGCGACACTTGTCTGTCATAAAGAATGGGGTGATTTATTTATGTTACACCATTAATTATGTGTAAACATTTACTGGATAAACTTACAAGATATCTAAAATTTGTTAGTCCCATCTACTGCTTCTTTAGTAATAAATTAAATTTGTGAGCTTAATGAATATAAGATCTGTTGAATTAATGATGTGATGCAAATTGTTTGTCATGCCTTTGTGTGAAAAAATAATAAATGTTTGGGGAAGTGTGTATTGTCTTATGTTCTGGAGGTTATAAATATACAAATGTTCGCTGTCATTTGTGAATCACCAAAATAATTCAGACATTTTTTTGAAAATGCGCTTATTTCCAAATAATTTTTTTACCTGAAGTTTCACTTACAAGAGGTGTTGGTGATCACCCAGTAAAACCAGGGGATAATCACTTGGTTAATTTGTACATACAATTGCCACAGAACTGGGGTGCTGGTGATAAAACATCTGGTAATTTAATACATAACTGATAACATACTGAAAAACATATTTGTGTTTTTTACGGAATGTGTCTGCAAACCTTTATGGCCGCAAACTTTGTATAATTGGCAAGAAACTAGAGTACAAAAGTACATGTATTTGAAATATAGTTGCATGATTCGAATTTGGCTTGCATATTGCCATGTCTAGTTATAACCAAACAAAATTCGATGTACAAAACTTTATTGCGCTGACTAAATCAATGTCGCTTATGAATAAAGATTGTAAAACTAAGGTACGTTGATGGTGATAGTCAGCCGTTTAACTTGTGATTAAGCTTCACCGTTAATTTCAAAGGATCTAAAATACTACTAATGTGAATTTAAAAGGTTTTGAAACTACTTAGACGGTGAACTGTAAATATTACAAGAGGACCATAAGGGTCCTAATATCGCTCACCTGCATGTGTAAATTTGGCTTTAAATTAAGTGAGAGGTGTCCTGGTGAATAATGAAACAGGTTCAATTTATACAAAATGTTTTAGATGCACCCCTGGAAAGGGTCAATTTAATACCCAGGGTCATGATTCCACCAATATTATATGATGATAGCCATATTTCATCAGATGTTTTATATATGGACCCCTGGACCCCTGGGACACCAAGGGGAATGATTCAAATATGATATCATAATGCTGGGCACCCAGGGGAATGATTCAAATTTGATATCGTAAAGTGACACCCAAATAAGTTGTGTTAAATGATCATATATGAAGAAGCATTTACTCAAATTTTTTGGGGTGGGTCAATTTGCCACCCAGGGGCAGGATGATTCAAATATAGTTCTGGGGTCACATGCTGTTTCACAGCTAAATCTAGAAAATATGTGCAAGTTTCGTGAAACAGTTTTATTTAATCAGATTAATCATTTATTGCAATTTTTGGAAGGGTGGGTCAGTTCTACAGTTCTGGGATAACATGCTGTTTCACAGCTAAGCAAATGAAAAATAAATAAATTATTCAGAAAATATGTGCAAGTTTGGTGAAACGGTGTCATTGAATCAGATTTTTATATATGGACCCCTGGGAGCCAATTTTACACCCAGAGGAATGATTCAAATATATCATGATGAGACAGGCAAATAAATTCAATTGTGTGTAAATTGGGTGAAAATCAAAAGAAAAATGAAGTTATTTAGAAAAATATGAATTGTTGACAGACGAAAGGTGATCACAAAGCTGACATGCTGGTTCACTTTGCCACTCAGGGGCATGATGATTCAAATATAGTGCTGGGGTCACATGCTGTTTCACAGCTAAATTTAGAAAATATGTGCAAGTTTGGTGAAACAGTTTTATTTAATCAGATTCAGTGTGCTTCCGTGGCTGAGTGGTTAGGGAGTTGGACTCGTGAGGGTTCAATTCCCAGTCGGGTCTGGTGGTGGGTGTTGAGCAAACTTACCCCTAGCAGGTTGCACACTGCTCCAGCAGCAAAATTGATTATTGGATTTAAAACTGATATTGATCATCTTGTTATTCAGTACTATTGTATGGCAACACAAATATCTATTTTCTGGATATATGGATTCTGATTCATTCTGATGTTTTCTCTTCAAATTCATAAATTTCTTGATTGTAAAGTATACATCTTAATTGCCCATAAGTCAACGTCGTTCTAGCGACGCAGTGTTCTTTGAACACTTTTGATCTAGTGAGCATTGTGCGCTGAATGTGCTGCTGATGCAAGTATATGTGAGAAATGATCAATTGAAGATCAATAAGTGGGCCAATGACCTGGTGTAAATAATACTAAATTGTAAAGTTGTGAGATCAAAATTTGGATCAAGACTATAAACCAGACATTTACATTCATCATTTATTGCAATTTTTTGGGTGGTGGGTCGATTTGCCACCTAGGGGCATGATGATTCAAATATAGTTCTGGGATAACATGCTGTTTCACAGCTAAGCAAATGAAAAATAAAGAAATTATTTAGAAAATATGTGCAAGTTTGGTGAAATGGTTTCATTTACAATGTGTCGACGCTAGGCGGGTAACGCGCGTTCAGCGCATCATTTCAGTATTTCAACATGGCGGAAGGCACTTGCATACAATTTTTCTTTCACTTATTTATCAACTTTGATAGTAGTATCGATCTTTTACACATGACTATATATTTTTTTAAGTGGATACACTACATCTGGGTGCATTATTTTACATGATTTATTGCTGGATTGCTTTGTTTTAAGAGTTTCTCTTTTTGCCACTGATACGAGTAACTTGAATCAACTGTCAGTAGGCGAGGAGGGTAACGGGATTTTTGAGGCGGGTAACGCTGCTTTGTGTAACAACCGTGCCATCCTATATACCTACCAAAACAGCATATACAAGCAATGAAAATTAATTAATTATACTGTGCATTGTCGAATTCATAATTAATTTATTTCATATATGAGGATCGTCACAGTGCTTCTCCACATTGTCCTTAAAAGTGTTCGCTCCCACATATTGTATTATAACTTTTAAACAAACCAACACATCTCATATTTAAAGCTTGCCCCGTGTAAAAGACATGTTTGGTAAATGAATCAGCTAAAATCATTCCGTTTGCAGTGCTTAAAACAATTTTGACACCTCTGCCAAACATGTCATTTTCGTATTTTGTGGACATATAGGCATTAGGTTGCTCTCACACTTGCTTCTATATCAATAATTACTGATATAATTTCATATTTTTGTAATAAGTCATGATATGTTCTGGGTGATGACATATCCTAATGCTTTTTCCTCTAATATTTATTGTATGAGTTGACCTGAATGCGATCTATGGGAATAACACTCTGTTTCGCCCAACATGTCCTGTTACCACCACAATTTATACATACAGAAATAAAGCCTTTGAGGGCGGGTTTGAGGTGTCAGTTGTATAGCAGTGCCACTGCGAAAAATACTTCTAAATCAATCCTTCTTTATGTTTCATAGATATCATATGACCAATTTAACAAAAATAAAATGTCCAGTTACCCCCACTGTCTGATGGACATATGTTACTCCCACCAACTGGACATTCGGTTATTCCCACTTCTACACATTCTGAAATACCAATAGTTTTTAACACTAACGTTTTTTAAAGCATTGAGCCTGTAATAAGAAATGTAATCCTTTTTAAAGTTCATTTTTAAAACCTGCCATTTAAAATAGCAGAGATATTTTAAATATCCTGTTACCCCAAACATGTCTTGTTAACACGACAATTGACAAACAGATATTACACTTTTGAGGGAGGGTTTGAGGTGTTTGAAGTTGTATAGTAGCTGTCTAGCCCTTGCCAGAAAATTATGAAAATGCAAACTAGAATAACAAAATTGAACATTTTGACCACTCTCATATGCATAACTAGCTGCTTACCCGGCTTTGCTCAGGTTGAAACAGATGAGATCCGGAACACATTAAATGCTCCTCCCTCCCCATCCTTCCTCCTATCCCACACCCCTCGAACCAGTTTTCGTCAGTATACAGGTCTGTAACAGATTAAATACACCTCCATCACCGTCATCCCATCCTCATATGTCACAGCCATTTACACACTAAATGTACTAAATATGGCAATGATTGATTCCTCTAATATCCCTCCCCCCAGCTACTGCTACCCCTGGTAAACACGTGTGGAGCAGATTAAATGTCCCACTCGTCCCTACCCTTCCTTCCACCGCCACCCCACCCACCTCTTCCCTCCCCAACCCTCTCTACCCCATCCCCATCTAAATAGGTCCATAATTAATGCACACCCTATATATGTATGTGTGTATATAGTATGCATTCCTATTTACACATGAAATACATGTATGTCATTTCGTAAGGCTTAATCGTATGATACAAAGAAAAATGATATAGATCTAATAGGTCTTTCAGATTTACACATTTACACGGATTACATTTACACGGATTGTTGATTGTTATATTGCTGACGTACACACAATCGTTTAGCTTACATTGTTGTCGTACACAAACGTTTAGCGTAGGTACGCAGGTACAAACGTTTGTAGTTTAACTGTTACGTATCACGTGGTTGAGACATCGTACATTTGTAACAAAAATTCTTTTTTCTTGTTTTATCATTAAAACCAATTTATTTGATTTGAAATGTGATATTATAACGACCACCAAGTTGTCTTGATTTTACATACATAGTTTGAAGTGTGTACGTTTTGTGGTTAAAAAGCCTTTTGTGACGCAAAAAATCGCCTCTTCCTTTACATATATATAGATATTGACAGTTACGGATTCTGATAGTGCCTGTATACTTTATGAAATAAGTCTGTACCATAAAAACATCTTAAGAATTCTTTTCATGGTGATCAGTTTGTGTTAGAAGTTCTTTTCTTAACAAGAATGTAATTGTCAAACATAAATGTGAACGTTCACAACTTTATGGTAATGTAAATGTCCAGCTTACTATTTGTTTATATTACTACTATTAGTGATTAAAATTTAGAATATAAGTCGTTAATGTGAACTGTTAAACTTTTTCCACAGCACAATTCAATTCGTTTTTTTTTTCAATTATTATACTCAAGTTAGTTGTGATATAATCCAGAGACATTAATATATGTGTGAAAGTAATGATTATGAGCTAAACTATTATATTATATGACTTAAGAATTGTTTATCCCCAGTGTATAACATAATGTTTAAGTTACACTATCATTATGCACACAATAAAACATTGAAAGGTTGGTTCAACATAAATTTTATTTGTTTCTACACAGTGTGTTAGAGACCAATGTCATATGAAAGGTAGTTGAGGATGTTAAATAGAATATTCATTGAATCATTGTAAAAAGGAATTGGTTCCCTCGGATTATTGCCTTGCTGCCTCACAAAACACAGTAGTAAAAGTTAAACCTATTATTCTTCACTCATATCAAATATTAATTGTCTCAGATAATTAACGTTTATTACTAAATTTTCTATCAATTTTTTTGTGTTACCCTCTTCATTAAGAGGTAGAGTATACACGTTACGCACATCACTTAAGGTAGTTACTCGCATCAGGCTGAAAAATAGGAGTGCTCATACAGCTAAATTAAACTATATATCACCCACACAGTTACGTTGGAACATAGTCTCTACACTTAAATTGATATCCAAAGACAATACAGTAACCATCAACGCATTTATGTTGGTCAAATAACCCAAACAAAATTGTATGTGAATACTATCCGCCATTTTGAAATGATGCGCTGAACGCGCGTTACTCGCCTCGCGTCGACACAGTGATTTAATCAGATTTTTAATATATGGGCCCCTTGGGAAGCCAATTTTACACCCAGAAGCATGATTCAAATAGGATATTACGATGAGACAGGCAAATAAGTTGTATGCAAGTCTGGTGAAAATCAAATGAAAAATGACAGGGTTGCCACATATTTTCAACCATGACATTCAAGGGTTTTTCCAGGGTATTTTAGCCAGATTTAAGGGTCTTTAGTAGCGACTCTATCGACATTTTCGACAAATGAATTCATCGATGCATCGACAATTTTTTATTATTTATTGCTAATATTAAGATATTAATGAAATTTAAGGGTTTTTCCAGGGTTTTAAGTCAAATTTCCAAAATTTAAGGGTATTTCCAGGGTTCTGATGGCCACTTTCAAATTTAAGGGTTTTTCAGGGTTTCAAGGGTCTGTGGCAACCCTGAAATGAAGAAGTTATTTAGAAAAATAGGAATTGTTGACCGACAGAAGGACAGATGGGCGAAAGGTGATCACGAAATCTCACCTGCTGTGAAACAGCAGGTGAGCTAAAAATTACAATGTAGATCTGGCAAAAAGATAGCGTATCATTCCTATGATTTTTATTTTGATATTCATTACCATTTTTTAGTTACAATAAAAAATGCTTCTCCATGAACTTGCTATCAGCACATTAGTAGGAAAACTATTGATGATCAAAGGTTCATTTCAAAACACAATGTTCATACATTGTAGTTTATACTATAAAAAACATTAAAAAGCAGAAAATTTATTATTTTCCCCATAAACCCTTTCTTGCACCCTTAACTCACAACTTTTACAGAATTGACAAGCTGATAATGTGAAATGGATGTAAAATAAGTGATTTGAACTGTTGAATTAATTATTTTATTTAATCACAATCCAGTTAAACATGCAGTTAGCTTAGCGATGGATTGTTTCTTACATTGTAAGAATTGTTTTTTTATTACCGGTATACAAAGGTACAAATAAAACAAAGCCATCTCTATCAAATACATTGGACGTGAGCATTTGTTCCATGGTATCAGAATAAAAATAACGCACCTCTATAGAAACTGAAAAAGTCAGAACAAACAAGACGTACTTAAACAATATGGCCTACTTAGTACTGAAACTTCACATTGGAATTATACTATAAAACAAAAAAATGTGTAAATACTTCACACTTTTGTTGTTTTTATTGCTGGTAAATTACATGCGACGTTACAAAACAATGAAATAGCTTAACCTGATAGTTCATATGAATACCTTTCTTTTAAGTTAATAAACTTCTGAAAACAAATTCACTACCAGTGATTTATCCTACACTCATTCTGGTGAAAGTTCAGACATACACAGAACATTGACACAAGCTTCATCAATCGTTTATTCCAAAAGACAATCACCTGTGGACAAACCAGTAATAAAGTGCCATGTCCTAGGCAAAAATTACCCAGCCAGTTTGAAAATAAATACAATATTAAACTCTGGAAGAAAAGAAATATTACTTTTAAAATCGTCGAACTTTCGACTCTGCACTTTGTTTTTGGGGGGATACTTTATGTTAAGAAATGATACACTAGAAAAGAATATTGTTGATTTCATTCCACTTTTAACAAAACACTAACAACGTATTAATAATAATTATTTTTCATTAAAAAAATATGCATATTTGTGGATTAAATCTGCGCAGTCAAATTTTGGGTACAATAAATAATGAATGCACACAAACTCTATAACATTCAGAATCTCAGTCATTTATCAACATGACTGAATGCATAAAATTCTAGAAATAATGTCTGATTCTGAATGCATATATTAAACTGTTACATACATGAAGGCAATGCCTATTTTCTTACAATTAGCTACGCCATTTTATTTACAACAGATTGGTGTAATGAAGCTAACTGTTGCGTCCATTTGTCCATTGCACTATATCTAGCTGTCCCAGTATGCTCCTTTTCCAATTCTAAAACTTGGTTGACTTGGTCTATCCGCCCATGTACAGTGCTGGTTAAAACAAAAAACAAATATGCATAAATTGAAATATTATAAGCAAGCTTTTTTTCTTGAAGACTAAACTTTTTTGCAAAATTGTACTTTATCTTTGTGGTTAGTAATCTATACTAATAATGATGAGAATATTCTTCAACACCAAAAATACATAAATCCATATCTATTATTGCCTTGAGATAGGCAACGTAAAAAGGAATACATGATTGATTGTATTATTTGAAAACAAATATTTACACTTGTTTAGCTGTACATGTATACAATTACTGTGATAAGCCATTTCGTAATTGGAAGTGACATAAAAAAATCAGATCAGAGATGAACAGGTGTGAAATTTGTGTTATGGACGGATGATTTGCTATAGTACACTGAATGAGGTAAGCACATAAAATCAGCAAATATAACTTTGCATTGAAATTATCCCCTTTCTAACCATTTGTGAATGATAAAAGACCAACATGCAATTATAATGAATGGTGAAGATTGATACTTACTTGTCTAAAATACATGACACTAGTAAATTTTCTACTTCATTGACATCGATGTTCAACTCCTAGAAAATATAATTAAACTTTGGTAAAAAAGCATAAAGATTTATTTTACAAAACGCACTTTGCAACAAAGATCTTCATTTAAAGGTTATGTTCTGTGGGCTATGCGTATATAGAAGCAACATCATATGTTTTGTGCATTCTGAAAGTGACTTACATTTAAACAGTCTATCAAAATATCTAGAGCAAATTTAATACCAGCCATAAAAAGCTAATTCATAGCCCATCATAACTTGTGTAGGCGAAAAATGTAAACCGAATGATTTTCGTCAGACGTAACTTGTACGGTACACGTAAGAGGCCGCCTATCTCTGCCATGTAAAATGGGACATCTGGTTGGAAAACCATTATGCATTACGTGACCATGTTTTAGGTAACAAGACATCATGGTATTTTTATAGGTGTAATAATTATTAACCATGAAAAATGTAAGTATTACTTTCCTAATACTTCCAATGGAAAAGAAATCTTTTGATTATCTTGAATTTTACAGAACACATATATTTTTGACTGAGCATTATCTTTAAAGCACATTCTTAAATATAAAAATCAGTATGTTCAACATTCTTTATAGCCATTTCTAAATAAAATTTCATGTTCTAAGTGGTCTGTATTGCTCTAAAAAATCAATACTACTGATATATCCACAATGACCATAGGCACATCAAATATTCGCATTGACGGTTTTCTTTGAAAATTTATAATTATAATACAAAACCTTTACATTAAAACATACATACCTTTGAAATAAATGGAATATGTATGCTGGTATAAGGTCTAATAAGTTTGATCAACACCTGGGTTCTTATATTCCGTAGCAAATCTAAAATTATATAAAGCCATCTTACAAATCTATAAATTTTGTTATTAATAAATGAGATAAAAAATAAGAATAATTAAATCATAACAAAATACAAGAATAATTATAAAAAAAGAAGACAAGTTCGCAATTTCTATCATTATAGAAGTAACTATTCATCATGTTCAAACAGTCCAAATGTTCAAACCTTCAATGTGTTCTCTGATAAAAGGATCTTCCATGATATTTCGTCTGTTTGTCTTAAGGATCTTTTCAAATTCATTTATATCGTTATTCTGGTAAGCACTAAAAAGACAAATAATTTCAATACATATTAGTTTCATAACTACTTCGATATAACAAAGAGCAATGGACTTAACAAATACATGTATTTCAAAACATGACAGCTACTTATTTTATGTTGGATGTTCATCTATTAAAGTTTCCATTCATATTATTACAATCTTGAGAAGATTAGAATCAGTCATGTGATTTGATAAGATGCTACAGGAGAGCTTTCTCTAAAAAAATCTGTTCAAAGTATTATTCTAATTAGAATCATGATAATGAGCTTTTTCTTGTTGTGTAATATTACCTAACAAGGTTCGTCATAGCAAGAATTTCAGGGTCGTTCTTGTATGGCTTTGCTTCTTGTGAATCAAATGGATTGATTCCGGACTTCATTAACATATTTGCCAAAACTAAATATTTTAAGCATGTAGTACGCCTGAAAAAACAAAATAATAAAAAGTTAGCAACTGCAGTTTGATATTTCCTCAACATAATTATTTATAGGTATATGCGTTTCCTAATGCTTGCAAATTCAATGACACTCATCTCTGTTGTCGAAATGCATTTTTTGTACACCAGGTCATGCCCACAAACTTACTGTGCACTGATCTATGCCTATCTTGGTAGAAATATGCTTGCTAGAGAGATGTGAGAAGAGAAGGTTGAATTTTTATATTTGGAAATAGTATTTTGGCTACGTGTGTTATCACCTTTTATGAAAAATGTAATTACCTTGGACTTCCAGATTCATCATAATTCTTAAACGCTTCGAAGAAATCTGTATGAGCCTTCTCATATTCCCCTTCTCGTAGATGCATTTTTCCTCCACATTCTATGAAGGAATTGAAATAAATAAATAAAAAATATATAAGTAAGAGAATAAACTTAATGAAATAATTCAAACAATATAATTCCCTTTTTTTCTCTCATATTTTAGTTATAAAGTAGAGATCCACTATTACTGACTAATTAGGATCTAAACATACGAACAATAATTAGAACTAGATCAAAAGTGTTCAAAGAACACTGCGTCGCTAGAACGACGTTGACTCATGGGCAATCTATATATATATAAAGGAAGAGGCGATTTTTTGTGTCACAAAACGCTTTTTAACCACAAGACGTACACACTTCAAATTATGTATGTACAATTAGGACAACTTGGTAATCGTTATAATATCACATTTCAAACCAAATAAATTGGTTTTAATGATAAAAAAACAAGAAAAAAGAAATTTTAGAAAGGTTGCTTACAGGGCCATGTTTGTTGAAGGTACATAATACGTTAAACGTTTGTATATGTCAAACGTAGGTTGGACGTCACAGAACAGTTATGTCAAACGTAGGTTGGACGTCACACGTACAGTCATACAGCTAGGGAGCTGGTGAGGGTGGTGATGGTGATGGAGGGCGGACATGGCTGGTGTCCGTATGGGGTGGGGGTATGGCTGGTGGTGAGGCAGGGAGGAGCATTTAATCTGTTCCATATCTCATCAATTTCAACCCGAGCAGCAGCAGAAAAGTGGTGATTGAGATGCACATTTAATGGTCAAGTGTTTACCAGGGGTAGGAGTAGCTGGAGGGAGGGATGTTAGAGGGATCAAGCATTGCCGCATACATGTAATGTGTGTATAGCTGTCACCTATGACCGCGAGGGGAAGGTGATGGAGGTGTATTTAATCTTTCCAAGACCTGTATGGTGACGGGAGCTGGTGTGAGGGATGTGGGACAGGGGAAAGAATGGGAACGGAGGAGCATTTAATATGTTCCAGATCTCTTCCATTTCAACCAGAGCAGCAGCAGGAAGGGGGTGCATTATGGACCTGTTTAGATGGGGATGGGGTAGAGAGGGTTGGGGAGAGAAGGGGGGGGGGGTTGGAAGGAAGGGTAGGGATGAGTGGGACATTTAATCTGCTTCGCACGTGTTTACCATGGGTAGCAGTAGCTGGGGGAGGGATATTAGAGGAATCAATCATTGCCATATTTAGTACATTTAGTGTGTAAATGGCTGTGACATATGACGATGGGAGGACGGTGATGGAGGTGTCACAGACCTGTATACTGACAAGAACTGGTTCGAGGGATGTGGGACAGGAGGAAGGAGCATTTAATGTGTTTTGGATCTCATCTGTTTCAACCCGAGCACCGCCGGGTAAACAGCTAGTTAAGATATATACTGAAATAATGTATACTTTACAATCAAGAAATTTATGAATTTGAGGAGAAAACATCAGAATGAATCAGAATCAATATATCTAGCAAAAAGATATTTTTGTTGCCATATAATAGTATTGAATAACAGATAATAATCAGTATGCTTCAAATCAATAATCAATTTTGCTGCTTGTTTGGAATATTGATTTTTTCTTGCTAGCTAAGTGCATTGAATATCAGTAAAACTGTCATAAAAGCGCTTATAGAAAGCAAAATTTAATTGGCAGGCGCCCAAAATCGAATCACTTCGATTATTAAGCCTCATACCTCATAGTTGTGTAAAGTTCGAGAACGAAATCGGTGCAACGGTTAAAGGTCTAGCTTGTCGAGACAGACATACATAGTTAGTTACAAGTAGAGAGCGAAATACAATGCTTTATTTCAGCAGCTGAGCTGAAGCGACGCAAAAAAATGTATTACCTCGTATGACTCCCATAATCAAAGGATGTGGTATGGCAGATTTGATATGGAGAGATTTTTCATAGAGGGCCTGAAATAGAAAAAAATTCTGTATAATTCTCCTACCATAATCAATATTTTTTGAATTATCTGTTATTTGTTCTGGATCTCCAAAAAAGTTATGATTAAATTACGGTACATTGTTGAAGTAAAATATTTTGCAGGAGTATTTTCAATATTAGAAATATCGGATTAAAATGTTGCATAAAACAAAGTACCGGTACAATAAAATCTCGTCATTAAAGCATTAATAGCAGGATGGAAAATTTTCCCTAATAGTGACACATATTTAGAGACATTGTATTGCAACTGAAGAATGAAAATGACTCCCTAATTGTAAGGTGACCACAAGCTGAGTATTTACTGAATTATTAATCAGTACCTTTAATTTCTTATTATTCTTTTGTGCAGTATACATTTGGATCTCCAGAGCATAGATCTCTAGGAGCTGTGTTCCTTTTTTCAAATCATCTTCTCCGTCATCTGTCTATAGCATGAGTGAGCAAAAATGTAAGAAACAAATTAAATATTTCTAGACAGATATCCTACATGAAATATTTACAATTTGATTTACAAAAACATTGGGGTGGGGGTATGGCTGGTGGTGAGGCAGGGAGGGAGCATTTAATCTGTTCCATATCTCATCAATTTCAACCCCGAGCAGCAGCAGAAAAGGGTGATTGAGATGCACATTTAATGGTTCACAGTGTTTACCAGGGGTAGGAGTAGCTGGAGGGAGGGGATGTTAGAGGATCAAGAATGCCACATACATGTAATGTGTGTATGTCTGTCACATATGACTGTTGGGGGAAGGTGATGGAGGTGTATTTAATCTTTCCAAGACCTGTATAGTGACGGAGCTGGTGTGAGGGATGGGACAGGGGAAAGAATGGGAACGGAGGAGCATTTAATATGTTCCAGATCTCATTCCATTTCAACCAGAGCAGCAGCAGGAAGGGGTGCATTAATTATGGACCTGTTTAGATGGGGATGGGGTGAGAGGGTTGGGGAGAGAAGGGGGTGGTTGGAAGGAAGGGTAGGGATGAGGGGGACATTTAATCTGCTTCGCACGTTTACCATGGGTAGCAGTAGCTGGGGGAGGATATTAGAGGGATCAATCATTGCCATATTTAGTACATTTAGTGTGTAAAATGGCTGTGACATATGACGATGGGAGGACGGTGATGGAGGTGTCACAGACCTGTATACTGACAAGAACTGGTTCGAGGGATGTGTGGGACAGGGAGGAAGAGCATTAATGTGGTGCTTTGGATCTCATTCGTTTCAACAACCCGAGCACCGAAAAACAGCTAGTTGGGTGATATACCGGATCAATGTATACTTACAATCAAGAAATTTATGAATTTGAGGAGAAAACATCAGAATGAATCAGAATCAATATATCTAGCAAAAAAGATTTTTAATTAAGAACTAGATAGTGGCCTCCACGCCCGAAATTTTTAGAATTATAAGACTGTTAGAGGACATTTTCCATAAGGTGAAAGAAACTTCATCAGCCATAACCAAATTTCTAGACAAATAAATCCATAAACCTTACTGGTCTACGCTCACCATAGATCATATAATTTTATGACTCATAAGTAATATTTATCTTACGAAAATATAAGTAAGGGATGATGTATATTTTGTCACCCTTCGCAAAAATGGAACGATATTCCATTTCGAGCGAGGGGGGTTTCAGTCAAGTTTTGATACACCACTTTTTTTTGTGGGTCTAATATTTCATCGAACGCCGCTTAAAACATTTCATACCAAAATTTAATATTTTCTATTTAATTGTGGCATTAAAAGGATACAGAGCAGATATCACACATTCATTAATATTATGATTCCATTACATGATGTACATTCCAGATATATAATAAGTATTATCTTATGGCATATATAAGTAATATTTGAATGAATATCGCAAACACACTATGTAGATATCTGTCTATGCCAAATAGTAGCTCTAGTCTAGATTGCAGAAAAATGCATCAAATTTTCAAAAATTTTCGGGGAGATCCCCCCGCCCCCAAGCGCAGGAGGGGGGTCCCCCCCCCGCACCCAACCCCCCCGCACCCGCATATGGGCATACGCATGCGGCGCCGCTATGTCGGCTTTTTGCCGACTTTTATTACATTTAACAATTTCATTAGAGATTGACTTTGGCACAGCACATGAAATGTGCAAAACACGATTATCGCAGAAAAACTGCTTGTAAAAGAATGCTATTGGCACCTAATCGAACGAATAAACTTTATCCGACACGCTTAAACACTAACACGCTTAAATAACGATGTAATTTAAGAAAAATGTAATAAATACCTAATAAAATTTGTAACATCCGCCATATCGATAGCATTTCGTCATCATACATCACGCCACACGAAAATGATGACGTATTTCTGACATCGAACAAACTAAGTATTGCGCCATCTCATTGGCTAACAGATGGCGCAACTACCAATAATATTTAACGTTACATTCGACTGACTACGCTAATCAATGATTAGCCTTTATTACACACCGAAACAGGTCAACACCGACCATACTGCAATGAGATAAGGAGTAGCGCTACAAAAGCTCATTATCATAATTTATGCATATGTATGCTGGTTTCAGAGAATCAGCCTTAATCAAACGCGCGCATCGTTGTTGCATATTGTTAACATAGCGCTTTCGATAAACGATATGTTAGCAGACAGGTAGGGCGATAATAAAGAGCAATTTTTGTCATCTTGATCTGGGGAGTATTCGATAGATTTCTTAAAATATGTAGAATATTATGGTCTCAAAGTGTGATAATAAGAATCACCATCAATACTTTGAATAATAGAACCTTTTAAGTGCAACCGGCTGGTGCAGGTAACAATATATTTTGATTTTTTTATGTCGATGAACTTTATCCTGCTGGTGTACTGTGATTTCCGGGTAAAACGCAGTATGTTGCTTTATTACGAGTGAAATTATAGCGTTTAAAGTATGCAAACATCGAATCAAATTCTCCCATGAAGTTAGATTTGGCCACGAACAAATGCAGAATAAAATACATATATCACAACAACGACATCACTATATTTATTTCTTAGTGATGATAAAGATTAAATGTTGTAAAATTAAAGAACTGCCAAATTTTCGGGCCTGACGTGTAATTCAACACGATTTCCACCAAAAAACAAAAATCTCGAAAATCCCTTCTAATAGAAACATATATAAATTTACTTTGAAGCAACCTCTCTACCCTCCGCCCCCCCAACCTCACTAATACAATCATTTAGCACGAACAAAGTTCGTTGCTAAATAATAACAGATAATAATCAGTATGCTTCAAATCCAATAATCAATTTTGCTGCTTGTTTGGAATATTGATTTTTTTCTTGCTGGCTAAGTGCATTGAATATCAGTAAAACTGTCATAAAAGCGCTTATAGAAAGCAAAATTTAATTGGCAGAGCGCCCAAAATTGAATCACTTTGGTGTCGCCTCATACCTCATAGTCGTAAAAGTTCGAAATTTATCGGTGCAACAGTTAAAGGTCTAGCTTGTCCGGAGACAGACATACATAGTTAGTTACAAACTCAAGAAATACAATGCTTTTTTCAGCAGCTGAGCTGACGCTAATGTAAAAAATGACATACCTCGAGTATTTGATGCCATAATTTAAAGATTGTGGTATGGCAGATTTGACTGGAGAGATTTTCATAAACAGGGCCTGAAATAGAAAAAAGTCCGATGTTCATAATTCTCCATTCCATGGAAAGAATATTTTTTGAATTATCTGTTATTTGTTCTGGATCTCCAAAAACGTTGGATGATTAAATGACGTACATTGTTGAAGTAAAATATTTTTGCAGGAGTATTTTCAATATTAGAAAATTTATCGAGCCGTTAAAATGTTGCATAAAACAAATTATATTCCGGTACATCCTGTTTCTCCACATTAAAGGTACATTATAGCAGGATGGAAAATTTTCCCCTAATAGTATATATGAAGGTCATATTTAGAGACATTGTTGATGTTCAGATTGCTGAAGAATGAAAAATGTTATTGGCAATTGTAATATGACCACAAGCTGAGTATTTACTGAATTATTAATCAGTACCTTTAATTTAATTTTACAGTCTTTTGCCATTTGTGCTACATTTGGATCTCACTGAGCATAGATCTCTTTGAGGCTGTGTTCCTTTTTTCAAATCATCTTCTCGCTAATGTCATCTGTCAATAGCATGATTGGCCCTGGAAAATGTTAAGAAACAAAATTAAATATTTTTAGACAGATATCCTGCACGAAATATTTACAATTTTGATTTATTAAAAAATGAAACAAATGAAAATACTTCATATTTAACAAATATTTTTAAATAAACTCAAAAAATATTAAAGTACAAAAAAAATAACTTGACACATTTATATTCAAGACTTTTAAATTTGTTTTCAAACGCCACAAAAAGTTCAGAATAAGCTTTAAAATTTGGACTGTCCAAAACATACAGTTTTTTTAAAATCTTTTGTTTTGTCAACCTTGTTAACCTGATAATAGATTCTTCAAGTTTTCTTAAACGTCGTTTATGGTCCATTGAATGTATAAAAATGTTTGATGAATATTAAGAAGTTCCATCTTGATTGCACTATACAATTATAATGATTCATTGCAAAATAATCATACAAAATAATTTGTTAAAAAACAATTTATCATCTTAATTTGTATTGTTTGTTTTGCATTTTGAAATAATCTATTACAATAAATACCCAAAAGTTAACACAAAAACCCGTCGAATATTTTAAACTAAAATGACCACCGGTTTCAAACATTGTGAAATTAATTGAAAACAACAAAAAATGTTGTCCTGCACATTTTCAATGTCAATGATTCCAATAAACACAAACTAGAAAATACCTGTTTTAGATGTTGAGATGTAATCCAAAAATTGAATTAATAGAAATTCAGAGTTGTTTCTAGTCACAGCACTTTTATATATGTCAAAAAATGTTTATATCTATTCATCATCTCTTGATAATTTCCTTGTCCAATGTTTATATTACCCAAAATAGTTTAGCAATTTGAACAGTTGGTAAACATACACAAATACTTTTGTTAAACATGTCTCACCAGTGTAACTTGTACCCATCAGCAATAATACTGTTAATAAAAACATTTAAATGTAAATGCCAACCATTATAGTCCTGATCCCAGTCTGGCTCTTATGACATTACAATTTACAACAAGATTCATATACACATTACATATTTTATTTACAGTTTTGAAAGAAAATAAAAAAATGCAACTGACCACTTTGAAATTAATCTTAATCATTTGTTTTGTGTTGAATCCCCATTCTCCTTTTGTCTTTGTCTTCTAATTCAAGAACCTGAAATATGAATAAAATAAGAATATATATCTTTCACCTTAGACTTAAAATAGTAGTTTTCAGTAGATGTAGTCTCCCTTGAACATCTGTGGGTAAAGACATAAATGATATATTACACCATAAAATATATGACATCAGAAAATTTTTACAATTTAGGGAAATGAACATTCTATTGAGGTATGACAAATTATACTGAATCAGAATTACTTTTTGTTTTCACACAATTACATAGTACTTCAGTATTTTTTAGAATGTATAGAACCAAACCACTAAAAATGCCATTTGTTATTTTTTATTTAATCTTGCACCAAAGGATGTTAATTTTATATAAAAAGTTTTAAGAAAATCATAAAAAGGTCTTCTAATTAAGGGTTTGAAAAATCTGTTTATGATTAATGGTTTAGCCTTTCCCAAAGGCTAGGATATTTATTATTTAGTTTAAATATTCACTTATTTAAGGGTCTATATTAAAACACTTGCCAGGCTAGCTACTTTTTTTTATACATGGCTGTGCATATCTTAGACTGAATCTGTGGTCCATAAGCAAATTTTGATGAGTTTCATACCCTGGGTGGGGATAATTAAAACAAAAAGTATAATAAAACTCTATCATTACAATGAAAAATTGAATAACTACCTGTAAAAGGAATACATTACTCATGGGATGTATAATACAAACAAACCATTTATCAGACCAATATTTTTGTCAGAACATGAGTCCTTTGAAATGCTGTTTTTGATAGATTCCAACAACTTTCTTAACTAGGCTTTAGTTATCTTCATTTAACATTATGTTGCCAACTTCAAGTTTAAAAATACATTGTAGCATTAGAAATGATTGAAAGAAAAGTATATATACCTTTATATACACACTTTCAAGAGCTTCCTTTAGATTATCTTCTTTCAAGGCCTTTGAATGAATGCCAATACTGGTTTCTAGATCAACATTTTCCGTTCGAGTTGCAGTGACTTGCGAGTATTGTACACATTTACAAAAAAAATTAAAAAATTTGTTATTTATTTAAGTATGGAGTCAACAAGCAAGACCTAACGATGTCTGGACCTGCGTCGTATGTAATAGGAATTCCTATGAATGCACATCTACATATGAAGTTTTGTTATAAACCAAGTTTCATTGCTCTATATTGAGTAGTATAAGAGGAGTAGCAGAGACAAGCTATTAGCATAGGGAGGCAAAAAATTCCTTAGTTCAAAGTCTGACTAAAAGAAGCATAACTGCAATAAAAATTGTAGAATTATAATATCCCTGCTAATAAGAAGCAACAAAATTTCTAAGTTCAAAGAGACATAACTACTTGAGATAGATAAAGCCTATGTTAGCTACTCACTGCTATTATTATATTGAAAATTAGAATTTATACATAATGTTCTCGTGTTCAACAGGACAGTCATTCAGAAGCATATTTAGTGCTTTAAAATATAAGACCAAATCCTCTTTAGTTGATAGCAGCATCATAGGCAGGGAGGACATTATGACAAATTTTTTAATTATTTCTCCAATGTTATTATGGGGGGAAGGTAGCCCCCAAACCGCATTTTTATTTCATAAGGCTGAGGGGTTACCCACCGACGCCTCCCCCCGGCACCCTCAACTAAACCCAACTCTGGCAGCCTCTCTTTTAGTTGATAGCAGTATCATAGGCAGGAGGACGTTATGACCAAATTTTTAATTATTTCTCAATGTTATTATGGGGAAGGTAAACCCCCAAAACCCCGTTTTTTTATTTCAAAAGGCTGAGGGGCTACCCACTGGATGTTCCCCAGACACCCTCAACTAAACCCCAACTCCGGGGGGCAAAGCCCCACACACCCCACCGGAGTTACATGTTTATGTTGGGTCGACCACGTTAGTAGTAGCAGAGACAAGCTTTTTGAACAAGTTATTAGTATAAGATGCACACAATTTTCTAATTTCAAAGAGGCATAACTCCCATAAAAATTTGAGAATCAAAATTCCCTGTCAATATGCACATCTACATGATGTTCTTTTTCAGGGATCAGGTTGGACCGCGCACAGTGATTTTAGCGCACCCTGTCATCAAAAATCGCAATGAAACAAACCCCTGTGGGCTAAAAAAAATCCCACAGCTAGCTTAGTCTACCTCATTAGCATATCAGTAGCATATTCACTTCTAATACTTGAAGACTCCAAGACACAAGCGTTTTTACACCGACAGTAATTAGTGTCTCATTGGCTGACATCACTTAGCAAGCTTCCAAGGCCAGTTGAAACTGCCAGTATGCTTGACCTCAAAAAGCACGTGTTTGCACTGTCTGTCTATCCACGATGCATTTTCAAAACGAACAGCCACAAATGCCCAATCCCATGTGTTCCGGGGACATACCACCGATAAAGGCTACAGATGTAATCTCAATATATTCTATGACTGTGCCATGAGTGATTGTCAGCTAGGTAAGATGACTGCTTATCTGATGACTGTAAATTGAGGGGCAGATTTAGTTTATATTCCTGTGAAATATAGGTTGGTACTGTGGTTTCTTCTTGTTTAATGTTCAAGAATAAATATATAGGATTGGGGAGATTGTCTTATCCCTCATACAGAAAGAGATGACAGCCTCCCTAATGCCCAGAATGGCTGGTAATCTGTTTTTTGTGTTGATTTTTCTGTGTTTGTTTTGCTCCGAGAATCAAGTGTCAAATGTGATTCATTGATTGGGATGACTTTCTGTTACGTACTAGTAATGTCCCAGGGCATTTGTTGTTAATATCCCAAAGTCTTAAAGGAATATCAAATGTGAAGTAAATAATTAGGTTCATTTATGGTGTCATATTTTTTATTACATATCATATATACCAAATAGCGGAAAATAAAGCAAAACAATTCCCACCTCTGGGAAAAAATCCCACTGTTTTTTAGTTAGTTGGGATTTTTTATCCCACATGAAAAAAAATTCCAACCTGATCCCTGTCTATTTTTCATTGCTGTATGTTGAGTCGCGGGGAGTGAGAAGCGCATGGACGGATGGACGGAAGGACGGAGTGACCAAAACGCAGGTAAAATGCGTGTGCACACGACTTTTTTTGTCACAGGCGCATGCTCAGTTCTATGAAAACGTTTCTATGAATTTTCACTTATCACACCATTTCCATGAGTAATTTAATGTTTGTAAAATTTTTTGAAAAAGGACGGGTGGGCGTTTGAGTTGAAATCTTTTAAAAATAGGGGGTGGGCGGATAAATGGAGGAGGGCGTTTGAATGAGCGGGTACGGTATACTAATTACAAAGAGATGGGCGTGGCCGTGTTTTTTTTTTCAATTTTTTTGAAATTCATCTCTGCAACACTTTCTTGGGGCGCTTTTAACGATTTTGAGTGTTGCACTTATGGGAAATCACCTTCTACAGGTTTATTTGTTCTTCATGCACTTGCTTTCATCAGTATTGGCGAAAAACTGAGTTACAATCAAAAAATTGAGTACAAATGATTGTTTTTTTTATTTACAGTGAACTTCCAGTTCATTGTTGCTGCGTCTATGTTATGTTTTCACTGTTGCTGCGTGGCGTGTCTCACGGGTTTGGAAAATGCTGCGTATGCTATGTTTGTCTGTTGCTACATGAGACTTTAGCCACCGTTGTTTGCTTGGCGTTGTGTCATTGTTATGCTATGTCTCCATAGGAGACGGGAAATGCTAGTTAGTCTAATATTAGTTGTTAGGCGCGATTTCGGCACTAGCCTAGTCACCCAGTTTCTATTGATAATCTGTTCCTTTACCTGTTCTTTTCCTCGGATGATTGAGACTAAACTAATAACAAAAAGAAATATTGTGAGCAAATATTCTTGTTTATTGGTTCAACATTTGCCAAGCAATGTGTCTTGTCACTTATAAGTTCTGAAATATGCCAAAAACATACAATACTCATATTTTACGCCCATATCATGGTCTCTTAAAACAGTTTTGGGTCACCATTACGATATCTGGATTTTCATGTGGGTGAATTTTAAAGTTGTTACTAGTATTCATTAACAGCTGTTACAGTTGCAATTGCTTAGCCAGAAAATGAACTTACTGGATACATGTATATCATATGATTCATATATCACTCAGAAATTTAAATTTGGCTAAATAAAATGCTTAGCTAAAAATTTAGAAAGCCTTTTCGCAAATTTGGCTATGGTCCATTTATGTTAGAGGAAACAGAGTATAGTGAAAATGACTGGTTACTGTAGGAGCAAATAATTTCAAAGGTATATTTGCCTCAATCAAGAAGACTAGGAAGGAAGATAATTACTCTCAATAAGAAAAGACATTCCAGTGAAATTTGCTAATGAGTTGACATAGTATACACTATACACTAAAAAAACTATACAGTCAGCACAGTAATTGGCTGTTTGGTGGTCAGAGACGACCGTTTTGCAAGGGTCACTCAGACTTCAAACTGACCAGTCCGAAAGGGTGACCCATATTTCATGTTTCTTTGCTAGTTCAATATCTTGTATTTTTAACAAGGAATTTATTTATCAGGCAGTGTTTTTTATTCGTATCAGCATACATCTTGCACATGAACATGGGACTCTTTCACATTAAAAACTGGTAAAAATTAAAACTTTAATGTAATTACAGTTTTGTTTTTTGAACGATCCGCAATTAATACTACCCGGCCGACTTACATTTTGAGGTTGGTCATCCGGTTAGGCAACCTAGGTTTTAGAATGATAACTGTGCTGTCTGATATACACCTTACAGGGACCAGACCAGTAAATATGCAGATAGATATAATTCAAGGCTCTATATATCGCCACATCAAAAGTAGTAGTATAAGTAGTTTGTATATGATATAAAATCATTGACGTGAAGTTTTATTTTAATTCTTCAAGCTATCACTAGTACTAGGGGGGGGGGGGTTTAAATGGGTATGCTGAAACACAATCACCAGAATTTCCCAAACATCTAGTTGTTGTTATGTAAAATTGTCAAATTGTCATCTTTAGGACAAGAATGTCCATCTTACTTGAACCACCTGAAATCATGAGATGTTCTATTTCAAAGGATTGCAACGATCCTTAATAAAAGTGAATGATTTACCAAATCATAATCTTCATCATCTCCAACCATAAAGTCTTCGTCGTCCGACATTATGGATAAGATAAATCAAATATATAGTTCAATTTACAAATAATATGCCACCGGCGGAAGTAGAAATCTTATCGCGCATGCGTGTTTTGCAAAAGGAATCGATTTATTTAACGTGTCCTATATATCTTTTTAGTCTCGCTTTTAGACCTTCTAACACCAACCTCCAAAGCAAACCCATAACGTCCTCCTGTTCAACGAGACGAAAAGGCTGTAAATAGAAGGCCAAAAATGATTACCCTACCTATGATTTATCGAAATAAAAAGAACTAGATTTGGAAGCTGGGTCCTAGAGATCTACAATCACGAGAAGGGTAAATAGACAAAAAACCGGGTGAGAGTTTGTAACATGAATTATTTCTTTGATGCGCCACAAGAACGAATCCTGGTAAAATAATTCATGTTACACAACGAATCCGGTTTTGTATTTATCATTCTTTTTTCTAAACTATTACAATACTGTTTTTTTTTTTTTTTTAAAATAACTAGTCCAATTTGAGAGTACAAGCATGATAACCATGGTATCACCCCTCTACGAAGAGGCGTGATAACCCTCCTCTGGGTTGTCGGATACTTAATATGGATCATGATAACCAATGAAATTACATGAAAAAGAATGATAATGTACCTTAGTGGTACTTCACAACCGGGAACGTTATCAGTTCATTCGAAGACTTATCCCTTCCATTGCTGTTATTATGTCTGATGTCCAATGCTTTTTCCCTGCAACGTGATAATATAATAATGCTAATAATTATTATTTATGCAGCGGGGATGGATTGAGAGTATTAATGAAATGGACAGGTCTAATGTTGGTGAATGATTTAGGCAAATCAGGGACTTTCCGTGCCTTTGAACTGCTAGAAACCTGCAATGACATACGATCTATGCCTGAAAAGTTATCAGTTGGGTGCTATATTGACATACTGACTACCAGATTATTGAGGCTCCCCAGCTAATGACGACGACAGTCTAGGGAAACACATACACGCATGCACGACCACACCTAGGTATACATAAAATATATTTTTGCTATAGCATATTATTATGTTTAGAGATCAGAACATACATAATCTTGATTTAGAATTGAAATAAAAATAGTTATGTAGGATTATTACCACAAAGAAAATACACTACTCATATATTGGCGGCATACATTATTCAGCACACGAAATATTGAAACTATGAATATATATGCGCAGTGAAAGACATTTCTGTTTATAAAACCTGAAGAGAGAAAATACATGTACAAACAAAGAAAGAAATTTAAAGTTATATTATACAATGAATAGTAATGGGAATCTATAGGAGAAATATCAATCTATATCAGATAAGTTATCTTTGAAGGAAATTTGACACATATAGTACTGCCGAGCATTTGACATATCACATACAGCAATTGACAATATACGGTGGGTGATTATTTTTCATATCTATATGTACTTAATTATCTTGATGCTTTACAACAAAGATTTTTTTACTTTGTCGATGTAATAAGCAAAGTTAGCAAAACTTCATTATTGCATTGCATGCTTCATAATTCTTTCGATCGGAAATATTAATATCATATTCTTCGTTTCTCTTTTTACTTATGGTCAATAAACGCAATAAAGGAAGAATGCATTAAGTTAAAATAAGTAAAAATAAATTAAATGTGCGCCTACACACCTGTAATATAGAATTAACAAATAATTTAAAAGAAGTAAGAATTTTGGTGTATTTCTTACAGAAGAATGTTGCTCTGTCTAATCCCCACATTGCTAGCTAGTCTAGCTCATGGCGATCGTCTAGATGATTTGGAAAACACCATGATCGGGCTTCAGGACCAAGTGGGCTTACTAAAGGTAACTTCTCTTGAAAGCACATTTAAATTATCTATGTTTGTGAATGTAAAACAATGCATATGAGTTTTTTTTTAGATTCACAATTCACTGCTATCGACTTAACATTCACACCAGGTCTTGACATCCTTGTCAAACACCTACTACTTTGGCACATGTAATTCAACACCCACCTCACCTGTACCTATTCTTCTTTTAGGTGCTACGGTACAGTGTACAAGCTGTTAGTATGTACATGCCTCAAAATTGAGAAAATCATGAATGAATCAAGAAAAAGTTTCATAATTTATATGTTAAACAAATTTCAGAATGAGCTTGCCTACGCCAACAGAAGGATTGACACATTTAACACCACTCACCGTAAGACTGGACATTAATTTAATTGCAACTAGATACTAGATTCACGCATTTAGCTGTCCTACAGGCCTATAGAAGTACAGTAGATTAAATAAACCGGGGTGCTGTACCCAAGTACATTAGATCAGTAGCATAGTTACAGTGTAGTTTATAACATTCAACCTGGGCGTGGTCCAATCCTCATAGAACAATGATTGCCTGTCGCTTTTTACAGCTTTTGTGGCGTTTACAATGTCCGTCAACCAAGAACGCTTCTATTACTACGATGGCATCGTCATTTTCGACAAAGAGGTGATTATTACTGATAAATTCAAGGGAATGATAAAAAACTATCAGGTTGTGGGTACTTATGAAATGGCGGTGGGGTCATTCAATTTTTTTGTGTTGAAAAGGTGTTTTCTTTTTCTCACAACGGGTTGGGTGAAGAGGTCAGAGTGACCGTAGGACGCCCTTTTAGTACATAAATATTTTTCATGGAGTTTCTTCCATCGATCGTGCATAAGAAACCACTGAGCTGCTAGAGATTGTGAGGAGTTCTTGATATTTTAGATAACGAACACCGGTTTTACAAACACCAATGGCAACGTGTTCATCTGCCCCTCTGTCTGGCTGGCTACATGCGTTCTCCCAAATATCAAATCACGTGGGAGAGGATATGACATACAAATGTCAAGTTTGAGGATGATAAGTCATAAACTGTCTCTTACAAGACAGATAAACAATAATTACGTAATAATAATTTGTTTTAAAAAACATCGTAATCTCCACTGCGTGAAGCAAAAGCCACCCAAAAATCTAAATCTGCTCTGAGTACAACGGCTAGATATGAAGTAATCATAGGTCAAATACTTCCCTGTAGAGTGTTAAATATGTTTATTAACGCCTAAGTTCAAAAAAGGAAGCCAAAGTACACCAATATCAAATCACTTAGAGGGGTGGAATGACATAAAATGAAGTTTGGTGAAAAAGTCATAAACTTCCTGAAAAGTTAACAAATTTCGATATTTAACCGTGAACTACAAAAGTGGGCCCAAAAAGTACACCAAATCAAATCACCGTAGGAGAGTGTACAACAACAAATTAAGTTTGGTGAAAAAGCCCCTAACTTTCCCTGTGAGAAGAAAAACAAATTAAAATAAAAACACGTAATTCAAAAAGTAGGCCAAAGTCACCAAATCAAATCAGTGGAGAGTATAAACAACAAATTAAGTTTGGTGAAAAAGTCAAAACTTTCCCTGAGAAGTAAACAATTTCTACGTAAACTAAATGAAATTTCAAAAAGTAGGCCAAAGTACACCAAAATCAAATAAAGTGGGGAGAGTAAAGAATCAAATGAAGTTTGGTGATAAAAGTCAAAACTTTCCCGGAAAAGAAAAACAAATTTAAAAATTATAACGGAATTCAAAAGTAGGCCAAAGTACACCAAAATCTAAATAAAGTTGGAGTATAAGCACTAAAATGAAGTTTGGTGATAAAAGTCAAAACTTTCCCTGAGAGTAACAATTATATACAACCGTAATTACAAAGTACAAATACAAATCAGTGGAGAGTGATTAAAAAATGAAGTTTGGTGAATAGTCAAAACTTTCCCAGAGTAAACACAATTTCCATAAACACAGTAATTCAAGTACATCGGCTACAAATGAAGTTTGGCGACAATCAGCCAAATACTTCTCCCCAAAGTGTGGTAACAAGATATTTGTACCGAAGGTCATAAGTTCGTCAAAAAGTAGGCCAAAGTACAAAAAAAAATTTTGAGACATACGATTGTCCTCAAACTAAACATATTTAATTTTCAAAGCAATAGCCTCATGGTGTTCAAGTTATAGCGTTTAAGCATGTGGACGCTGGACATACAGACATACATACAGACGGACAGCACTAAAGCTAGAAATCTCCCCTGACTTGTCCGGGGAGATTTAAATAATCAAACAATATAATTCCCTTTTTCTCTCATATTTTAGCTATAAAGTAGAGATCCACTATTACTGACTAATTAGGATCTAAACATACGAACAATAATTAGAACTAGATCAAAAGTGTTCAAAGAACACTGCGTCGCTAGAACGACGTTGACTCATGGGCAATCTATATATATATAAAGGAAGAGGCGATTTTTTGTGTCATGTTTGTTGAAGGTAATCGTATAATAGCGTTAAACGTTTGTATATGTCAATGTTTGTTGAAGGCGTAGGGTTGCAAACGTAGGTGTCACAGAACAGTTATGTCAAACGTGGGTTGGACGTCACACGTACAGTCATACAGCTAGGGGAGCTGGGGAGGGTGGTGATGGTGATGGAGGGCGGACATGGCTGGTGTCCGCATGGGGTGGGGGGTATGGCTGGTGGTGAGGTAGGGAGGAGCATTTAATCTGTTCCATATCTCATCAATTTCAACCCAAGCAGCAGCAGAAAAGGGGTGATTGAGATGCACATTTAATGGTCAAGTGTTTACCAGGGGTAGGAGTAGCTGGAGGGAGGGATGTTAGAGGGATCCAAGCATTGCCACATACATGTAATGTACTGTGTATAGCTGTCACCTATGACTGTGAGGGGGAAGGTGATGGAGGTGTATTTAATCTTTCCAAGACCTGTATGGTGACGGGAGCTGGTGTGAGGGATGTGGGACAGGGGAAAGAATGGGAACGGAGGAGCATTTAATATGTTCCAGATCTCTTCCATTTCAACCAGAGCAGCAGCAGGAAGGGGGTGCATTATGGACCTGTTTAGATGGGGATGGGGTAGAGAGGTTGGGGAGAGAAAGGGGGGGTGTTGGAAGGAAGGGTAGGGATGAGTGGGACATTTAATCTGCTTCGCACGTGTTTACCATGGGTAGCAGTAGCTGGGGGGGATATTAGAGGAATCAATCATTGCCATATTTAGTACATTTAGTGTGTAAATGGCTGTGACATATGACGATGGGAGGACGGTGATGGAGGTGTCACAGACCTGTATACTGACAAGAACTGGTTCGAGGGATGTGGGACAGGAGGAAGGAGCATTTAATGTGTTTTGGATCTCATCTGTTTCAACCCGAGCACCACCCGGTAAACAGCTAGTTAAGATATATACTGAAATAATGTATACTTTACAATCAAGAAATTTATGAATATGAGGAGAAAACATCAGAATGAATCAGAATCAATATATCTAGCAAAAGATATTTTTGTTGCCATATAATAGTATTGAATAACAGATAATAATCAGTATGCTTCAAATCCAATAATCAATTTTGCTGCTTGTTTGGAATATTGATTTTTTTCTTGCTGGCTAAGTGCATTGAATATCAGTAAAACTGTCATAAAAGCGCTTATAGAAAGCAAAATTTAATTGGCAGAGCGCCCAAAATTGAATCACTTTGGTGTCGCCTCATACCTCATAGTCGTGTAAAGTTCGAACGAAATCGGTGCAACAGTTAAAGGTCTAGCTTGTCCGGAGACAGACATACATAGTTAGTTACAAACGAACGAAATACAATGCTTGCTTCAGCAGCTGAGCTGAAGCGACGCAAAAAAATGTATTACCTCGTATGACTCCCATAATCAAAGGATGTGGTATGGCAGATTTGATATGGAGAGATTTTTCATAGAGGGCCTGAAATAGAAAAAAATTCTGTATAATTCTCCTACCATAATCAATATTTTTTGAATTATCTGTTATTTGTTCTGGATCTCCAAAAAAGTTATGATTAAATTACGGTACATTGTTGAAGTAAAATATTTTGCAGGAGTATTTTCAATATTAGAAATATCGGATTAAAATGTTGCATAAAACAAAGTACCGGTACAATAAAATCTCGTCATTAAAGCATTAATAGCAGGATGGAAAATTTTCCCTAATAGTGACACATATTTAGAGACATTGTATTGCAACTGAAGAATGAAAATGACTCCCTAATTGTAAGGTGACCACAAGCTGAGTATTTACTGAATTATTAATCAGTACCTTTAATTTCTTATTATTCTTTTGTGCAGTATACATTTGGATCTCCAGAGCATAGATCTCTAGGAGCTGTGTTCCTTTTTTCAAATCATCTTCTCCGTCATCTGTCTATAGCATGAGTGAGCAAAAATGTAAGAAACAAATTAAATATTTCTAGACAGATATCCTACATGAAATATTTACAATTTGATTTACAAAAAACATGAAATTTCATAGTTACAAAATACTCTAACTTTTCAGTACCTGACAAGATTGATGTAATTGTTTCAAGATCTTCTGTAAACGTCCAAACTCTTCACGATCAAAATACAGTTTTCCTAACTTTGTATTCGTCTTGAACCATAACCGGTCATTCTTTGCTTCCCTTAAGGCATCAAGTGTTGTCTCGTAAAAATTTTGTAGCAGTTCCATCTATATTGAAATACAATTATAATGATTCATTGCAAATAATCATACAAATAATACTGAGCAAACCTTTTTTATCATCTTAATTTGTATTGCTTATTTTGCATTTGAAATAATCTATTACAATAAATACCCGAAGTTAACACAAAACCTGCAAATATTTTACTAAAAATTTTGAAATTCTGAAATAAGTGATACAACAAAAATGAATTCCTGCACATTTTCAATGTCAATGATTCCAATAAACACGAACTAGAAAATACCTGTTTAGATGTTGAGATGTAATCCAAAATTGAATTAATAGATTTCTCAGAGTAATTTCTAGTCACAGCACTTTTTATGTATGTCAAAAGCTGTTTATATCTATTCATCATCTCTTGATAATTTCCCTGAAAATAGCAATGTTTATATTACAAATAGTTTACAATTTGAACTTTGTAAACATACACAAATACTCACGTTAAACGTAATCACCAGTGTAACTTGTACGATCAGCAATAATACTGTTAATAAACGCATTTAAATGTAAATGTAAATGTTTATAGTCCTGATCCCAGTCTGGCTCTTATGACATTACAATTTACACATTACATATACACATTACACATATCTTTACAGTTTGAAAGAAAATAAAAAATGCAACTGACCACTTTGAAATTAATCTTAATCATTTGTTTTAGAGCTTTGAATCCCCATTCTCCTTTGTCTTTGTCTTCTAATTCAAGAACCTGAAATATGTAAAATATTAGTATATATCTGTCTCTGTATTTTAAAATAGTATTTTTCAAGATGTGAACTTGTACTCTGTGGGTAAAGACATACATGATATATGACACCATGCATTTCGACCCTTTCAGAAAATATTACATAAGGGAGATACAATTGTAATGCAGGTATGACGTAATAAGTACTGCACTCTGTAAACTTTACCGAAAATACACAATAACTATTACATTCAGTATTTTGTAATGTATAGAACCGTTTGAGCCATAGTTTGCCATGAATTCAATCTACCCTAGCCAATCTTGCACCAAAGGATGTTAATTTTATAGAAATTAGTTTTAGGTATAGGAAGTTATGCGACAAAAGGTGGGTGTGGCAGGGTATGAAATAGAGCTTACCCAGCAGCCCGATGCCGGCTGGTTTTAAAAGTTCATGGCCCAGTGGGTAGGCTACTTTTGGGGAGTTCTAAATATGAACATATTAAAGGGCAAGACACTTTTTGCCAGGGCCAGCTACTTTTTATATTTGCCCGCCCTGTGGTCCGTAAGCAAATTTTGATGAGTTTCATACCCTGGGGTGTGGATAATTAAAGTACAAAGTATAATAAGCTCATCATTACAAATGAAAAATTGAATAACTACCTGTAAATACGGTACATTACTCATGGGATGTATAATGGAAGTAAAATTTATAGGACCAATATGTTTGTCAGGACATGAGTCCTGTCTAGAAATGCTGTTCTACTTCGATTCCAACCTTTCTTCGCTAGGCTTTAGTTATCTTCATTTAACATTATGTTGCTAACTTCAAGATTAAAATACATTGAGCATTAGAAATGATTGAAAGAAAGTATATACCTTTTGAAAGCTTTCAAGAGCTTCCCTTGGATTATCTTCTTTCAAGGCCTTTGAATTATAGTACTGGTTTTCTAGATCAACATCTGGTTCAGAGTTGCTATCTTCTGAGTATTCCTTAAAAAAATCAAAATAACTTTAAAAATAACTTATTTATGAAGTCAAAAATGCACACGACTTTTTTGTCACAGTGCGCATGCTCAGTAATTTTAATGTCCGGCGCATGTTGCAAAATCGAAAACGAAAACGTTCTATGAATCTTTCACTTATCACACCATTTCCATGAGTAATTTAATGTTTGTAAAAATTATGAAAAAAGGACGGGGTGGGCGTTTGAGTTGAAATCTTCCAAAATAGGGGGTGGGCGGATAAACGGAGGAGGGCGTTTGAATGAGCGGGTACGGTATATATAATTACAAAGAGATGGGCATGGCCGTGTTTTGTTTTTTTCAATTTTTGGAAATTCGTCTGCAACACTTTCTTGGGGCGCTTTAACTCATTTTGAGTGTTGCACTTTATGGGAAATCACCTTCTACGGGTTTATTTGTTCTTCATGCACTTGCTTTCATCAGTATTGACGAGAAAACTGAGTTACCATCAAAAATTGAGTACAAATGATTGTTTTTTTATTTACAGTGAACTTCCGGTTCATTGTTGCTGCGTGCGTTGTTTCACTGTTGCTGCGTGCGTGTCTCACGAGTTTGGAAATGCTGCGTGCGTTGTGTCATTGCTGCGTGCGTTATGTCTCCATAGGAGATGGGAAATGCTAGTTAGTCTAATAGTAGTTGTTAGGCGCGATTTCGGCACTAGCCTAGTCACCCAGTTTCTATTGATAATCTGTTCCTTTACCTGTTCTTTTCCGGATGATTGAGACTAAACTAATAACAAAAGAAATATTGTGAGCAAATATTCTTGTTTATTGGTTCAACATTTGCCAAGCAATATGTCTTGTCACTTATAAGTTCTGTAATATGCAAAAAACATACAATACTCATATTTTCGCCCATATCATGGTCTCTTAAAACAGTTTTGGGTCACCATTACGATATCTGGATTTTCATGTGGGTGAATTTTAAAGTTGTTACTAGTATTCATTAACAGCTGTTACAGTTGCAATTGCTTAGCCAGAAAATGAACTTACTGGATACATGTATATCATATGATTCATATATCACTCAGAAATTTAAATTTGGCTAAATAAAATGCTTAGCTAAAAATTTAGAAAGCCTTTTCGCAAATTTGGCTATGGTCGCATTTGCGTTAGAGGAAACAGAGTATAGTGAAAATGACTGGTTACTGTAGGAGCAAATAATTTCAAAGGTATATTTGCCTCAATCAAGAAGACTAGGAAGGAAGATAATTACTCTCAATAAGAAAAGACATTCCAGTGAAATTTGCTAATGAGTTGACATAGTATACACTATACACTAAAAAAACTATACAGTCAGCACAGTAATTGGCTGTTTGGTGGTCAGAGACGACCGTTTTGCAAGGGTCACTCAGACTTCAAACTGACCAGTCCGAAAGGGTGACCCATATTTCATGTTTCTTTGCTAGTTCAATATCTTGTATTTTTAACAAGGAATTTATTTATCAGGCAGTGTTTTTTATTCGTATCAGCATACATCTTGCACATGAACATGGGACTCTTTCACATTAAAAACTGGGTAAAAATTAAAACTTTAATGTAATAACAGTTTTGTTTTTGAAACATCCGGGAATACCACCCGGCCGACTTACATTTTGAGGTTGGTCGTCCGTTAGGCAACCTTAGGTTTTAGAATGATAACTGTGCTGTCTGATATACACCTTTACGGGACCAGACCAGTAAATATGCAGATAGATATCATTCAAGGCTCTATATATTCATCTAAAGTAGTAGTATAAGTAGTTTTTATATGATATAAAATCATTGACGTGAAGTTTTATTTTAATTCTTCAAGCTATCACTAGTACTAGGGGGGGGGGGGTTTAAATGGGTATGCTGAAACACAATCAATTAAAATTTCCCAAACATCTAGTTGTTGTTATGTAAAATTGTCAAATTGTCATCTTTAGGACAAGAATGTCCATCTTACTTGAACCACCTGAAATCATGAGATGTTCTATTTCAAAGGATTGCAACGATCCTTAATAAAAGTGAATGATTTACCAAATCATAATCTTCATCATCTCCAACCATAAAGTCTTCGTCGTCCGACATTATGGATAAGATAAATCAAATATATAGTTCAATTTACAAATAATATGCCACCGGCGGAAGTAGAAATCTTATCGCGCATGCGTGTTTTGCAAAAGGAATCGATTTATTTAACGTGTCCTATATATCTTTTTAGTCTCGTCTTTTAGACCCGGCAACACCAACCTCCTTCTGATCGAAGGAAACCCATAACGTTCTAACCCAACCTCAGCGTCCTCTCCTGTTCAACGAGACGAAAAGGCTGTAAATAGAAGGCCAAAAATGATTACCCTACCTATGATTTATCGAAATAAAAAGAACTAGATTTGGAAGCTGGGTCCTAGAGATCTACAATCACGAGAAGGGTAAATAGACAAAACCGGGTGAGTTTGTAACATGAATTATTTTATCAGGTGAGTTCTTGCCTGATGCGCCACAAGAACGAATCCTGGTAAAATAATTCATGTTACACAACGAATCCAGTTTTGTATTTATCATTCTTTTCTAAACTATTACAATACTGTTTTTTAAAAAATTGAAAAACTAGTCCGCCTGAGTACAAGCATGATAACCATGGTATCACCCCTCTATGAAGAGGAGTGATAACCCTCTCTGGGTTGTCGGATACTTAATATGGATCATGATAACCAATGAAATTACATGAAAAAGAATGATAATATATTCTAGTGGTACTTCACAACTGGGAACGTTATCAGTTCATTCAAAGACTTATCCTTCCATTGCTGTTATTATGTCTGATGTCCAATGCTTTTTCCTGCAACGTGATAATATAATAATGCTAATAATTATTATTTATGCAGTGGGGATGGATTGAGAGTATTAATGAAATGGACAGGTCTAATGTTGGTGAATGATTTAGGCAAATCAGGGACTTTCCGTGCCTTTGAACTGCTAGAAACCTGCAATGACATACGATCTATGCCTGAAAAGTTATCAGTTGGGTGCTATATTGACATACTGACTACCAGATTATTGAGGCTCCCCAGCTAATGACGACGACAGTCTAGGAAAACACACATACACGCATGCACGACCACACCTAGGTATACATAAAATATATTTTTGCTATAGCATATTATTATGTTTAGAGATCAGAACATACATAATCTTGATTTAGAATTGAAATAAAAATAGTTATGTAGGATTATTACCACAAAGAAAATACACTACTCATATATTGGCGGCATACATTATTCAGCACACGAAATATTGAAACTATGAATATATATGCGCAGTGAAAGACATTTCTGTTTATAAAACCTGAAGAGAGAAAATACATGTACAAACAAAGAAAGAAATTTAAAGTTATATTATACAATGAATAGTAATGGGAATCTATAGGAGAAATATCAATCTATATCAGATAAGTTATCTTTGAAGGAAATTTGACACATATAGTACTGCCGAGCATTTGACATATCACATGCAGCAATTGACAATATATGGTGGGTGATTATTTTTCATATCTATACGTACTTAATTATCTTGATGCTTTACAACAAAGATTTTTTTACTTTGTCGATGTAATAAGCAAAGTTAGCAAAACTTCATTATTGCATTGCATGCTTCATAATTCTTTCGATCGGAAATATTAATATCATATTCTTCGTTTCTCTTTTTACTTATGGTCAATAAACGTAATAAAGGAAGAATGCATTAAGTTAAAATAAGTAAAAATAAAATTAAATTTGCGCCTACACACCTGTAATATAGAATTAACAAATAATTTAAAAGAAGTAAGAATTTTGGTGTATTTCTTACAGAAGAATGTTGCTCTGTCTAATCCCCACATTGCTAGCTAGTCTAGCTCATGGCGATCGTCTAGATGATTTGGAAAACACCATGATCGGGCTTCAGGACCAAGTGGGCTTACTAAAGGTAACTTCTCTTGAAAGCACATTTAAATTATCTATGTTTGTGAATGTAAAACAATGCATATGAGTTTTTTTTAGATTCACAATTCACTGCTATCGACTTAACATTCACACCAGGTCTTGGCATCCTTGTCAAACACCTACTACTTTGGCACATGTAATTCAACACCCACCTCACCTGTACCTATTCTTCTTTTAGGTGCTACGGTTCAGTGTACAAGCTGTTAGTAGGTACATGCCTCAAAATTGAGAAAATCATGAATGAATCCAGAAAAAAGTTTCATAATTTATATGTTAAACAAATTTCAGAATGAGCTTGCCTTTACGCCAACAGAAGGATTGACACATTCAACACCACTCACCGTAAGACTGGACATTAATTTAATTGCAACTAGATACTAGATTCACGCATTTAGCTGTCCTACAGGCCTATAGAAGTACAGTAGATTGAATAAACCGGGGTGCTGACCCAAAGTACATTAGATCAGTAGCATAGTTACAGTGTAGTTTATAACATTCAACCTGCGTGTGGTCCAATCCTCATAGAACAATGATTGCCTGTCGCTTTTTACAGCTTTTGTGGCGTTTACAATGTCCGTCAACCAAGAACGCTTCTATTACTACGATGGCATCGTCATTTTCGACAAAGAGGTGATTATTACTGATAAATTCAAGGGAATGATAAAAAACTATCAGGTTGTGGGTACTTATGAAATGGCGGTGGGGTCATTCAATTTTTTTGTGTTGAAAAGGTGTTTTCTTTTTCTCACAACGGGTTGGGTGAAGAGGTCAGAGTGACCGTAGGACGCCCTTTTAGTACATAAATATTTTTCATGGAGTTTCCTCCATCGATCGTGCATAAGAAACCACTGAGCTGCTAGAGATTGTGAGGAGTTCTTGATATTTTAGATAACGAACACCGGATTTTACAACACCAATGGCAACGTGTTCATCTGCCCTCTGTCTGGCTATTACATGTTCTCCATCACAATCTACAAGGGAAGTTCTTCAGAGTACAACTTTGGAGTGAAATTGTCCATTGATGGCCAGCAGGTTAGTACAATGTAAACCGCCTCTATGACGAGACCTCCTATATACTGAGACCTCATCTATAAAACGACACTTCTTGTAGTCCCATTCCTTCATAAACTCTTTTTAAAACCTGTAAATATTTACAGTGGAAGCTGTCCATGTATCCCTTTTGATGACACCTGTCTTATGTGGGCAACTTGCACTTTCCCTGAAGGTGTCTTGTACCACTGTCGCATTTTAAAGACATTTTAATGAATGTGACCATTAACAAAGGGCCCCACAATCCCTGCTTCTCTTCACACATGTACATGTCTGACTGGATGTCTACTCACATTGGCAGGTGAGCTCCGTGTTCCAGTCGTTTGACGGCCAGGCGAACCTCTACATGCACAGCACGTCAACGGTGGTAGCACACTGCGACACAGGTAGTCTACGCAGTTTATTCTTATTCTATGTAGAACTTGTTCTATTCTATGCAATTTATACTTGTTCTATGCAGAATCTGTTATATTCTATGCAAAACCTGTTCTATTTTATGCAGTTTATTCTTATTCTATATAGAACTTGTTCTATTTTATGCAGTTTATATTTGTTCAATGTAAAACCTGTTCTATTCTATGCAGTTTATACTTGTTCTATGCAGAACCTGTTCTATTCTATGCAGTTTATAGTTGTTCTATGTAAAACCTGTTCTATTCTATGCAGTTTATACTTGTTCTATGCAGAACCTGTTCTATTCTATGCAGTTTATAGTTGTTCTATGCAGAACTTGTTCTAGTCTATGCAGTTTATACTTATTCTATGTAGAACCTCTTCTAGTCTATGCAGTTTATGCTTGTACTATGTAAAACCTGTTCTATTTTATGCAGTCTATTCTTATTCTATGTAGAACCTGTTCTATTCTATGCAGTTTATACATGTGCTATGTAAAACCTGTTCTATTTTATGCAGTTTATACTTGTTCTATGTAGAACCTGTTCTATACAATGGTGATAAGCTCTTCCCTGTCATTGTTTCAGGCAAGTTTGTGTACATCCGTGCTGTTTCCAGTGGCAAGCTGATCGCCATTGGCAACAGATCCACATTTTCTGGCTACCTCATCAGGCTCGATGACGAGCAGTAGTGTTCAGATGTAATTGTCAAATAAACCTGAACTCAGTGATGATAATGTTGGCGTGTTATGAGACTATATAACATAACGGACATTGATAGATGCAGTGCTATTTAGAGTTATTATAAGTTCATCTATAATTCAGCTGAAAGTCAAAGTTGTGGATTTTACCCACTATAATTACCATAAATAATGAATGATATTAGTTTTAATAATTTAAAAATGTATTTGCACCAGGGTATTTTCTATTTCTTTCAATAATTCTCTGGTAATTCACATTGGATAGGTTGGAACAATGTCTCAAAGCTATGATCAAATAAACCGAACAATTATAATATTTGCCTTTTGGTTAGGTTCACAGGTCTATATAGTGGAGGAGTTTCGTGTAAACCCACAGCCCAGGATATCATAAAAAACCTTATACATTGAATGAATACCCTTTATATTAGGACCAGTCTTAAGTGGTCTCAATGGAGACTTCAATTGGAGAGGTGGTCTCTTTATGGATGTTAACGGCAATGTTTGTGTAAAAACTTTGGACTGTTTGAACTTGTCTAATAGACGTGGTCACTTTAAAGAAGCGGTCTAATTGGAGGTTCTAATGTGTGTACATGTATGTGTTTTCTGCCTTTTTAATTATCATTGATAAAAGTGCCGATACACAGTTATATGAATCCGAAGAGACATCACAAGGTGATACTTATCAACCAGATAACACAGACAAGATAACACAGTCTAAGACAAAGGTACCACACAATACCAGCCATTATTCAGTGAAGATCACACACCAGATAGATAATTATAAAGTGAGTAATGCTATCTCATAACTTACATTTTAGCTTTATTCTAGAGCATACAGTTTGTTCTGAATCTGAATACGGCTGGATGCTAGAATAGTGAAATTAAAGTTGATGAAGTACAACGACATATAACACATATGCATTAAGATAATTTATTGTGGTTTCAATATAACAAGATTTTGGTGACATTGCATCATTCGCCATTAAATATTTCCATACATGTGACTGACTGGAAGCAGAGAAATAGAAGTGATATTAAGAAGAAATATATTCTTTTAATAATTCCAAGTTCTACTATGTTTCTTCATTGATAAAAAACAAGCAATATCAATGCATGAAATGAGACATTGGAAAATATGGGTACACACCAGTCTTTATTCGTTTCAAAGACAAATGTTAGTAAGCAAAGAATGAAGTACTTTAAAATAAATCTTTCAGAAAAATGCTGTTCTATTTGACACTAGCAGTGCTAGGTAGCCTTGCACATGGTGATCGTATAGCTGATTTAGAAAGATCCATTCTTGGACTTCAGGATGAATTGTTTATTTTAAAGGTACCCTTTTCATTGGCATATAAAACGTAACAATTCAATTTCATTTAATTCATGTAAGTAGCGATTAATGTGCTAGAAAAGAGTTAAGCTACATGTACAGTTTCATGTTACGACTATGAACAATTGAACATGTAATGTGACACGCTGTAATAAACTGTTTTTTTTTTCAGAATGGAGTAGCATTGACTCACAGGCGTATTGATACATTAAAAGCGTCCACCACTCGTAAGATTGCATCAATTGCTTTTTCCTTTGACTATTTAATGATACTTTTCTGTAGCACATATACATGTATGTACATTTGAGATTTTATGGAAGGGGCCCCCCGTATGTTGTTGAATTTGCTGGTTGCTTAGCTCATCAGCAACTTACCTTGCCAACCCAAAAGGTTAGGTTTTCATAAGACTTAGTTATGATTGAAAATTGCACAGTAGACCGGGGAGCAACTTTTATGATGAAGTTTGTTTCAGCCTTTGTTGCGTTTACAATGACTGTTAGTGCAGACCGGGACTATGAAGATAATGACGTAGTTAAGTTCGACAGAGAGGTAATTTGCTTTCATAATATATTGTAGGCCTACGTTGTAGGCCTACGTTTGACATTCATAAATGATCATCCTCCCAATTTCGACTGCCCATTAGATGGTCAGAAATTCGCGGCAGCGTTCAGCGCTGTCCGCTTATAGAACAGTTTCTCCACCCTGCGACCTAATCATTCCGATCAAATCTCCACCACAACAGTAAGATTTTGAGAGCATTAGCACAGCGACCTCAAAAGCAATGTCGTGGACGTCTGCGGACCTTCTGCAGATGATGACCATGGCTATATTGCTGATTTTGATGCAACCGCACTCAATGCTGATACTGGGAGACAATAGGGAACGACCGCCCCCAAAAAGAAAGAAACTAACAAACAAACAAAACAAACATACATACAAACAAGCAAACAAACAACGTCTGTGCCAATTGACAATTGCTTTACAAAAACACGCCGCCTGATTCGGCTTCAATTTTCAGTACTGTCTGACCCTAGCTTTAATCACCTAAATTGCTCATACGCACATGATAGATGTTTGATGCAAATATCATCTATTCATTATAGTTTAAAATGCAAAATAAATGTATGAGTTGTTTAGGCATTGAACTATTAATTGTCATTTAGATAACCAACACTGGAGAATACGACAATGGAAGTGATAAGTTTGTCTGTCCACTGTCTGGTTACTATATGTTCTCAATCACAATCTACAAAGGAAGCTCTTCTGAGTACAACTTTGGAGTACGATTGTCAGTTGATGGAGAACAGGTACGTGTACTTAGTGTACAAACCCGTAGATATAACTTATATATGAAAATAACACTAAGCCATGCTCATATATGCTTCACGCGATAGGGGACAGCGACAAACTACAGCTACAGGCGACATTTGTGCTCACATTCAGGCGATTTTCTTACGATTTTCATGTGAATTACCTCCATTGATTGACAGGCTACCTCCATTGTTGACAGGTGGCGTCATTGATTGACAGTCTACCTACATTTATTGACAGGCTACATCAATTGATTGATGTGTTACCTTCATTGATTGACAGACTACCTCCATTGATTGACAAGTTACGTCCATTGATTGATAGGTTACCTCATTTGATTGACAGATTACCTCTATTGACCAATCATACGATGGCCAGGCGAACCTGTACATGCACAGCTCATCAACGGTGATAGCTCATTGTAATGCAGGTAGGAAACTCAATCATTGACATCACCTCTTTGAATGGATTGCACTCAACAATATCCTTGAATGAACTTTTTGTGCATTATTGAATGAATCTTCAAAATGTTTTGAATTGTGTGTGAAGAATCATGTCTATAACTCAGCTCTATATTCAATAGTGTTTTATACCTTACTTTTATTTTTCATTTTATTTTGTTTCAGGCAATGAGGTTTTCATTCAAGCCGATAAGAGCGGCAGCCTGATCGCGGTTGGCAACAGATCCAGCTTCTCTGGACTCCTTCTCAGACTGGACGAGGAGTAAAACCTGCTCCCTGTGACTTATATACTGGTCAAAATAAAGTTGAGAGGATAAGACAATTCTGGTTTCAATTTTTAATGGCTTGTGGGATTTGGCGTCCTCCTGTACATGTATTTCGTGGTTATCATTTAATTTACAAGTTATTGAAAAATACATGTAGTGTGAAAGTGATTACCATGACTGTCCAATGGACGACGTTTGGGATTTTGGTGGGGCATTCGCGGGGGAAATTTAGGTGTGCTCTGGATTTTTAGGGTAAAATAAGTAAATTGTGTAGTTGATTTCATTATGATTTCAGGACAGTCAGTCTCATCGTAACACATCTATATGTATAGGCCTACTGTATTTCTAAATTCCATAAGCTTTGGCATTATTCTGTGATATAATATTAGGAGATGAAATCAGATAGATAAAACAGGTAGATAAAAAAGGAACACCCCAGTATTGTCAAATATGGTGAACAAAATAAAGTGACATGACTACCTAACCCGTGGTTGGGTGTACAGGGAATAAGTAGAAAATAAATGATCAGACGTATGATAGCAGTGTCCAGTTCTATATAATTTTATTTATCCAATTTTTACACCACATTTTAAGCGACGCTTGGACCAAAATGAAGAGGTCAGTAGTGCATTCCAAAATGATGTCTCCTCAGAGGCTCAAACGTTTGCGGCGTCTTTCCAACACTAAATGAAGAGAAAAAGGTCAGGATAACATCAATTCAAAATAAAATCAGTTAGCAATAATAAAGAGATGTGTCCATATAGTAGCAATGACAGTAGAAACTCTTTATATTGAATTGAAGCTATAGAGATAATAAAATGCTCGAGATAGCAAATGTTCGAGAACACCAAATGAGGGAAATGGAACAAACACAAACTTGGAGATCAGCAATATCGGGATAACAATGTTATACCTTAAAATTCATGTGCACTATTACTATGCAACAACAATGTTCATGACTAAGGCCATTCTTAACTATTTCGTGCTAACAAAATACATATAAATATCATAGTCACATCACAACCAGGCCATTTTTACTTACTAATAATCTTTTATTTCACCCTACACTTATAACACGATTTTTCCAAATTAAAATGTTTCAAGTTCCTTTTTCATAAATGTTACATAATTGTAAATGTAAATGCGGTGGTTTATAGTCATGATTCTAGTGCTCTCACGACTTTATATTTACAGCAAGTCATTGGCATCATTGTCAATCTATATCTTTCTCAACTCCACAGGGAGCATGCAGCATATCGCTATCCTGCTAGTCACTCACATATGCGTTCACTCGCTTGACCTGTACCTATTTAACGTGTAGGTACCACGAAACAGCGTGCAGCCTGTTAGAGGTAAGTTTGCTCAACACCCACCACCGGACCCAACCGGGAATCGAACCCACGACCTTCTGGGCACGAGTCCAACTCCCTATCCACTCGGCCACGGAAGCACATACATAAAGTTGCATCTTATTACATACATAAAATTGAGAAGCAGATTATTATATGACATTTAAAAAATGACTTCTTGTTATATTGTTCAGTTAAATTTCAATTCTATTCCATTGATCATCGTAGACAAGCATTAATGTTGCTTTGATGAAATCATTCGATTTTATCCTGTTTTATATGTATATCTACTATTATATTGTATGTATATATGTATACTATAAGTCTATCCTCAAACAAAGCATTACTCACGATACGATTTAGTCATTTTTTAAAAAGGCAGTTTAAATATCAAATACGGGAACAACGAATACGCCTTGGGGACCATTCAGGATTTATGACAGGGTGGGGTAGGAGGATTTTAGGACGGGCCATGAACTTTTGTCACACACTTTTGAGGGGGGCTATCAATTTTTTCACATAAAATTTACCCCTATTTTTTAGAGATTCTGTACTAAAATTTACTGTTTTTTATATTATGGATATCCATCAAATAGGATTTTAGTTAACCGACAAAGAATGCGTTAACTGTTGGGGGTCGGGTGGGTGGGGGTGGGGGTCATCAATTTTTGTCACATGAAATTGAGGGGGGTTACCAATTTTTTCACAGAGGTTTGAGGGGGGGGGGGCTATTAAATTTTTCACGGCAATTTTGGAAAATCCTCCTACCCCACCCTGTCACAAATACTGAATGGTCCCTTAGCATGCTAGCTTAAACATTCTTTGGTATAATAGATAAACTGTCAGATCAGTGATTTTGTTTGTGTGTTGTGAACTAGAGGTGCACGTGACGTGAGGCTTCTATACGATGCGTTGCTTGTCAATGCGACCATTCGCCGACCAAACCCCGAGCCAAACCTCTGTCTAAAATGGCTCGTTTGGACAAACGTGTAACTGCAACAATGCATGACAAATTATATTTTAAACGAAAAGAGCAATGTGGCTAAAACGGCATTCGAAGTTTGCACATGTCATACTTACTCTCAGGAAGTCTCTCCGTTATGTAGTCGATCGAGTACCTGTCATTTCCCAAGAGCTCTTCAAGGATTGTAATGGCCTCTTCTACTTTGCTCGAGACCTCTGAAAAAGAGTCACTATTAATATTGAGTCACTTTTTTTATCTCTAATAATAATCCGCCATATTTCTTCAGTGTTGTGACGTGTCATACGTACGTCACAACACTGAAGAAATATGGCGGATGCCATATGAAACGTCTGTTTTCATAGTACATAATCCAGTTGTATAGACTAAATATTACACAATATAAAATTAGTAGCCCTACTGTTTGCACATTAAGCGCCATCTCAAAAGTAAAAGTTTACACACATATAAATTGTTTAAAAAATGGAAAGTACCCATGACATCTAGATATTTACACTCAAGACAACTAGAGAATGTAAACATATAAACTGAAGCACACCACATTCACAAACTAGATCGCTATAGTCTAGCAAACCCAAACCTTCTTCTGTCCAAGGTTCATAATCATCTTCACCCAGGACGTCATCAGGTCTAGCAATGTCCATGAATTCATCCAGCCAAAACTGGTATCTCTCCTGATCATCTTCAGATTCTATTTCCACTTGGGGCTCATCTCTGAACCTCAACATCACGTTCTCCTCTGCCTCTGAGTCTGAATATTGTGGCCAAGTTACTTCAACGTCATTGGGACCAACATTGGGATTCCTGGTTCAAAGTAGTAGTGATACATCAATAGTTGTACTATGAATGCAGAAGACATTTCATGAACTTGCTATGCTGACTTACAAGTGGAGTGATGGAATATGTTTTGGGGTTAATAAACATTAACATTATTCCCGTTCGCTACATGTACACTTATACCAATGTTCTGATAAACGTTTAATGCATAGAACCGCCGCTGACAACAAAGAAGCAAAACGTATATATGAGATAGATGATACTATTTCAAGCAAGAATTAGAAAAAGCAATAATACAGAAAAAGATGAAAAAAATTTCACCAACCCAGTGTGTGCAAAATTGGTGTAATAATTCATCATGGTTCGCGAGACCTCTCTATCGGTGTCGTCAAAGTCATAGTCTGGGCCGAGCCTGTTTTGCCTGGTGCCGAGGCCATAGGGTTCTCCAAACACCGAATACAGGTCATGGTAATGGGAGCCTTCAACCCACTCTTCTGGAAATTTGATGAAGCTGTTGCGATAGTTGAAATTGTAGTGGTAGGTCGACGTCGATGTTTCTCTGAAGAAATATGTACTCAAGACAGTAAACTCTGATGTTTTGACCATAGCAATCTACATGCATGGCATTAGGACATGCAATGTAGTGAACACTGATATTTTACAAAGTGTCATTTGATTTTGTTATATATGCAGGTGATCATCTATTTTGTACAACACGCAAGTGAGCTTTGAAGAGGATGGGAGGATGAGTGACTGCATAGATGAGGAAAACTGAAATCATTTCGGCCATTAAAAGTAGATATCCTTTGTTTCGCCAGTTTATTCAATGATGATATGATCAAAGTGAGATTGAATAATAATATTACATAGCATTGGTGGTACAGAAGATACTTTCTACAGTTCTATAGAGCCACATATCCACTGCTAGCACTCCAGCCCTGGACCACTACGAAACACGTTGTAGGGGTCCAGGGTTCGAGTCACCACAGTGGCTATATGATGTAGTACTATGGATTTGTACAAGGAACCTCTATATCAATGCTCTCACACACGTCCATTATTTACAATATATCCAAATAATTTATTTACAATATATCTATGTAATACCTAGCATGTTGAGAAGCCTCGAAGCTAGATGCCGATCCAAACCACCAGTCGGTTGTCATCTGCGTGAATGCCACAGTGCGCGTGTCTGTATCATTGCTGTGCATGTCGGGATAGGCCTCATAGATGGCGTCCATTGCATCGCCACTGATTGGTTGGATGGCATAAACAAAAAATTGATTAGTTGCTAGCATGGATGTATACTCATTACAGTTTGAATGTAATAGCTAGTGTGATCCCAAACTACCGGATTCTCAGTTGGTTCACTTTGTAGGCCACGTTTTTTACTCTATGATTATCACCAGCAGTTGATGGCTGACCATCCTATTGACGCACCTGTTGGGATAGACGTTGAGGAGGTAGGCAAGTGCGATGTTCATGGTCTCCTTGGTGAAGGCCATGTTGTACGAGGTGTTGGTGCCGTGCAGATTCACTAGCGTGAAGCCGGCGCTGTCGTGTTCGGTGTAGCCTGCAGTGCAGACAGGCGAAGCATGCAATTGGCGTATTCGGTTTTTGGCAGAGGGATTTCTTTCTACAAGTCTACAGGGCTATTAGCGAATAATCACTGCTGGGACATACAAATTTGATCATTCACACTATGGCACCTGTTCACCAAGCACTTAAGGCAAGGGCATTAGATTACTCGACCATCCTGACACAGAACTAAAGCTTTGTCTATCCAATTGAGGGTGTTAATTGTTCTGTCATCACAGATGTATTTCAAAAAGGCATATTAGAATATTTTCCATTTCTCATCTATAATTGGGCAACAGTCAAAATTCAGGGATAAACATTCTAGGTGGTGTTGGCTAGACTCACAGGAGCCCTAAATCAAGCAATATGAGTATTCAGTAGCTGTGCTTGCATAGTCCTCTGGCAAAACTGGGACTTGTAGCGGTTTGGATTGATCTGATAATATTCATTAGACTGAGGTTTTAACTAGTTGAGTTTCTTAGTCTGGGACATAGGTAATGCGACATACGGTGTGAAGTCTCCATGGATCTACTCGTATGAGATGGTGTCGAGCAAATATACTGATTCCACATCTGGGCCTCTATAGTCCTATGTGTAGACTAATGCTGGGGCTTGGATTAGTAAAGTGGTCTAAGTCTGGGGCTTAGCTCATGTCATATACCCGTGATGTAGTCGATGTCCGCGGCTGCCCCCTCCTGCCAGCTTCGCCGGGGCAGCTGCGGCACGAAGTCGCCATCGATGGATGGCATGAAGTTGGGCAGGTGCAGGCGCAGCGTGATCACGGACAGGAAGCCCCACCAGTCCAGCTCGTCAGCGTCCACCTGAGGTACATCATAGCTGCTTATTGGGCCGACTTCTATCAAGAGACTACTGCTAGCAGAGTCCAAAACGTTCATGAAGAGACCAGAAAGAACATCCATGAAGCGATCATGGCCATTAGCTGTGAGCTATGAGGATATCTAATGGCAGCAAATGGCTGACTGGATTGTTTCCTTCCTGGCTGGTTGATTGGGTGCATACTTGCCAGGTAAGCAGACAAGTAAGGAACCAGCCAGTCAGTCTTCTAACAAGCTGGCAGCCACTCACCTCCCTGAGGCAGTCGACCAGTTCGTCAGTGCTGTTGAGGCGCCGGCAGCCGACAGCGCGGGCCAGGGTGGTGGTAGAGGCGGCGGCTGCGCCTATCGACGGGGAAAAGGGGAGGATTACTAGCTGTCAGGGTGTCATTTGAAATAAAATATGTTCGGGTGGGGTTATATTGGCGCATGCGACACCCACATATCTATCTCCACACGTGCTTCAGGCTGCGTGTATGGGTTATGTGGAGGCGGGGATGCCGGTTGGGATATGGATTGATGGGGTGTATGTTTGTTTATTGTTGGCTCTATTGTTTTAACGCTGCTTACGTCAACAGTAAGCACTATCAGCACGTCTAGTATTAAATGTACAGTTTATTACGTTAAACCAAGATGCACAAGTGAAAATTGGGAGCTCTCAAGCATACTTAGATCTTCATCAGATTGTCAACATAATCAAACATAATAGTTTGAAGCAAACGACAGATTTCTAATCTTGTAATATCGTTTAGACTTTTATGTTTGTTGCATATGTGTGTATCATACCAGGATAGACGAGTCTACACTATGATATTCAATAAGTCATCGCTCTATATAGTATATGTATACTAAGAAAATATATCTAACAGACAAATAGTACAAAAGCCACTTTATAGTCAGCAATAACCAATGACTTCGTATAAATAACGGAACCCAAGGATAAGCAAACATTCGTTCCATAATACAGTGAAACCTCCAATTTAGACCACCTCTCCATTGAGACCATCTCTATGATAAGACCACTTGTCACGGTCCCAAATCTTCATAAAGCTACCAAAATGAACCTCTATATAGAGCCGATCACTCTATTGAGACCACCTTACATCAGTCCCAAAGGTGGTCCTAATAGAGGTTCTACTGTACCTGGGTAGTTATGTCCAAAGAAGCCCGTGGCTCCCCCGCTGAGCGCGATGGCGCGCCGGAACAGCCCCCGGCAGGCGGGCGAGATGGCCACGTGGCTGGTCATGGCGCCCCCCGCCGACTGGCCGAACACCGTGACACGGGCAGGGTCGCCGCCGAACGCCGCAATGTTGTCCCGCACCCACGTGAGCGCCGTCTGCACGTCCCACAGCCCGTAGTTGCCCGGAGCGGCGGCGTCCTCTGAAGCAAGACAAACATGCGCGCGCGTGTGTGGTTTGTTTTGAAAAGTTTAAGCTGAAAATATGGTGCAAATCAAGTTTTGTTATATAAGTGTGGAATAATATTCAATAAAAGTATTAAGTTGTATGATTCTAAGGTAGAAAACTTAACAAAAATAACACACACAAGATTCTGCATCGTCATATCTCACAGTTATATACGCGGCATATAGCAGGCTGATATGAAAATGGACTTGAAAAGCCCGTGTGAAATATCAAGCCGTGAAAACCGACGATGCAGATTCTGTATTCAATATAAAAAGATGAAGTTGAGAGGGATTCATATGAATCAGCATACTGTATGGTCCAATACTTTTGAAATATTGCCAACGAAGTCTTTTGCCAAATGCCAAAACGTACAAGTGTCGTTTGGTTATGAGAATGCTGCTAGAGTATGTGAGCCTTTACCTGTGATGAGTAAGTGATCATGAGTCTTTACCTGTGCTGAGGAACCCGATGGGCCCGAGCCTGTAGTTGGTGGTGACCACGACCACGGGGCCGGCGAGGGCGAGCGCCTCAGCATCATAGAGGGCGGAGGAGCCCATGATGTAGCCACCGCCGTGGATCCAGAACATCACCGGCAGAGAGGACGCCCTGGTGTGGGAGAGCAACACATGGACCAACTCAAATCCTCTCTTTCATGCCTCAGCAATGGACATGCTCCTACAACTATGTTTTAACATAGCTGAAGAAGATCTTCAATTTTACTGCATAGCGTCTGTATAGTCTGTGGCTACTATATCATATTGACCATGTCACTGTATTGTAGAATGCAAAATCAACTGTGTCAATATAGTTTTTGTCTTTAGCTGTGTCAATATAGTGCGGGAAACGTGCTTTCTGTGTGTAGATAACTGATAGAGAGTGTTAAAATTGAGCACACATGCAAGCCTGGTAGTAGGGAAAACACACTAACATCATAGAGATCGGATGAGGCCGTATACATTGTAATAGTAACTCACTCATCAACCCCAAACGGCACAAAAACATTGAGGTAGAGACAGTCCTCGCTGCTGTTGCCAGACAGCCCGATGTCCTCGTAGCTCTGGGCCAAGAAGTGCACACAGTGCGTGCCCCACTCGCTGGCGTCCCGCACTCCGTCCCACGGCTCGGGCGGCTGGGGCTTGGTGAAGCGCAGCTCTCCTAGCGGGGGCAGCGCGAACGGGATGCCCTTGAAGACGTCGTACGGCCTGTCTGCAATTGATTGAAAGTTGATTGAACATGTTTAACTAATGAATAGAGAAGCACATTTAGTAGTCGATTCGGGGTACCGGTTATTTTGTGTTGTGACACTAAATAAAGACCGCCAAGGATGGGCACAATGTGAAGTGCTTCTCAGTGTTTGTGTAGGAACGGATGGTTCAATAACAGGGGAAAAGTCTTTTTCTCCAGGCTTAATAGACCGTTCTGATACATATTAAAGTGACTTGATTTTGTGCTTTGGCCTTATAATGTAGGTTGTCGATGAAACAAAACGGGGGCGTGGGGTGGAGTCCGTTACTTCCTTCTGATAACATTAGAAATGAAATCTTCTGGGACACCTTCTAAAGCTATTCATTGGATGTTTGCTCACGAACGGAAAAAAGTGAACTCCCCTTCACAAAACGCTACACACGAGTCTGAATAAAACAGAATGAGTTTAGACATTCCTCTCTGAATATAGTAGACTTAATTGTTCTTACCAAGATCATCCTCCGTAGAAACTCCCTGCACTGAACCGTACGAGGTGTCCACTATAGGTCCATCGGCGTAGACGTCTCTGACACACACCAGACATGCCAGAGAATACAGAACAAAACCCACCCCAAACATAGTAAGATCTTGCTAAATAAACAATTAACTGGGTTGTTATCTGCTGCTTCAGAAAGTGACACAATCACAGGTACTAAATATAGAAGTGCAACTGATAAACGGCACTGATACGTTAAGATATGAATGGTAATACTAGAGTGAAGATTCGCACACTTCGAGAGACAACTATGTAACCTAAAATGCTAATTTACAGAAAAAATGATCTTTAGTGGTAAATAAAAAATAAAGCAGCATTTTTAGCAAAATATAACACCGTACCTAAATATTGTTAACTTTCACTCTTCAAATAGCCACACAAATTCATAACAAATATACATATGTTGAACATATCACTTTAACGTCCAACGGTACACATATGCGAGACATGATCAAAGGTGCTCGATTAGAAGCGGGAACACCTGTGAGGGGAGGGTCGTTGAAGCTCTTGTAAGAGTTGCCATGGCTGGTCGCAGACGGGCAATGCATTAGACAAGACAATTATCATATATATGCTACCTTGAAAGACTACATAACACCCAATGTCACTCACGTAAGTTTCTAAATATGGCTGCCGCAGCCACTTCCGCATATCTGATATGAACCTCCCACTGAAAGGCATTTCGTGTCGACTGCAAGCCAGACGATTTGGTACTTACCTCACGGCACAATGCCATGTTCTGCTAATCAGAGTGTCTTATCTGCCTCATAATGTAGCTTTAGATGAAATTGCTTTGATTATGGAAACTTGTTTATTTTAAAGGTAAAGGTAAAGTTTGTACAATTTATTTATTGGTTTTTACAGAATTTGTTGTTAACATGACATAGTATTTATGTTTGAGCAGCCACTGAGCAGCGCCCTGCTTGGTGTCGCCACCGTTTAGTAAACTTTTATTTTCTAACTGTGGTGAAACTTGCGCTTGTTGACGTTTCATGTGTTGACGGCATACTTTCTCAAAGATGTCCGACCAGCCTCAATGGCTGGTAGTAGTAGTACATGTAGCATTTTTTGATAATGAGTAGAACATATAATATGAAACCCTTTTGTACACCAAATGAATAACATTAATGAAAGCTTTTACGTCAAATACCTTTTGTTTTGTAGATCATTGCTTATTTGTTAAGATGTGGGTCTGTATCAATGTGTGTATATTTGTAGAACTCCTTAGTCTTCTTCCTGCACTTTTGCCTTATTTAGTTTGTTTAAAATACCTATATATACCATTGGCAGATCCGGGTTTTTAGAAATGGGTGGGAGAGGGCTTAATGGATCTCTATTTGATAGCGGGTATGCAAAAAAAAAAAAAAACACTAACAAAAAAAGCAACAACATGAACACAACACAAACTGATTTGATGGGAATAGCACGGCGCTCACCGCCTGTGCCTCAGGACCTGCCTATGAAGACGCAAACTTTAGATTGTTAACTTGTGTACATTAATGTACATGTATGTATTACATTTCAAATGGTCTTGACCGGATAGCATTAACACGATATATACGTACTTTTTTTATTTGACTTATTACACATCCTATTTAGACATCTTGGTTTGGCATATTATTTTTTTTGCAATTTATTTGATAACAATGCTTTCAGGATTACGAACAGGTCTCCACAATAACATGGAATGCAAGAACTATTCAAAACCTTGTTCTTGATTATTTGAGCACGAAAATCACCCTCTTGATACATCAAAAATGGATGGTTAGTGGGAAATGCACTTTGCGGGGTACTACGACCTCGTTGGCAGGTAATATGAATTCCAAATTTTGACAAATGTACGCCCTGGCAAATTTTACATTCCGTTACATCCACTTCCTTATTCAGATAAAATTTTGACACTCTGGATATCTTATAAGTAACAGTGAAACAAGAGTTTTCATTAAGGGAATTTATCGAACAGATAATTTTATATATCCTAATTGCAATTTTCAAGCTAAAATAGAATCAAAAAGTAATTGCAATTGGATCGCAATTACATTTTATAATCATTCTTGGTTTGCTATTTTCCATGATATTAAGGTTCTTTAGATGTGGCCAGGAAAGCTAAAGCTTAAAAATGTAAAACGCTGCAAAAATATTGCTCCAATCGCAACTTAATTTTAAGTGTTTGATAACTAAGAATGCCAGTAAAGATGATGATTGTAGTTTAATGAGCCTTCAAATTTTGGATTGATTTTACCCTATATGCATTATTGTTGCAAAAAAGGAAGAATAAACAAAACAGAAATACAATTACCTTTATACAAGTAGAATAAAAAAATGCATTTGTGGATTATTTCTATTTGCAGAGCAATTAGTCTAGGAAGTGCCCAATATATTCTGAGATTAGTAGCAATTTAAATGACATCCAGTGACACAAATTACTTGATAAAAGATGCGGATGAGGGTTGTGCATGCTGCCAAATTCATTAATGACAATCTGATGTTTTATTTGGGTATCAGGTTGCTAATTATAAAGTCAAAGCCTCAGGTCTATTTGTATTGTATCTTATGTAACAATAAAAAGTTATGTCGATAGTGTGCAGTTTGTTTCTAAATGTCGCGATTTAGTTGCAAAAAATGTAACTTCATGTGCATTTGTAGCAAATTCAAAATGCGGTTTGGCAACTTGCTTTTTACGATATGGTATGGATTGCCATGTGGTATATGGTTATTATATTTTTATATTTTTAGATTACAATTATTATATATGTAATTATTATGATAAAACGACATTAAAATTCACTCCAACCAATCCTGTTTCATTATTAAGAACAGTCCAATTAAATTTACTGGACATCTAAACAGTGGTGTGTGGTCTTGTCAATGCTGTTGTAGGAAGTGGGCGTACATGTACATGCTTCTATCACTTTACTAGGCAGGTGGGTTTATTTTAAGAGCTCTTGCAAAAAGACAATCCTCATCTATTTCAGGCTTATCATTCAATTCACAAGAGATTACATGCAATGAAAAATATTCTCGTAGACCAACGATGATGGGCTGTAAATTTGAATCATTATTTCTTTTCCAAAAATAGATTTTTTATTTGCCATGGTCCAAACAATGTCTTTGCAACTAAAATAAATATCAGTAATTCAATGCTAAAATAAATCAAGGTGTTCTAAAATTATAACCAAGTCATTTCCTATATTTACAGACGTAAAATACAGAAAAATAATTGTAAAATACAACTATGTCAGATCCAAAACACCATCCAGGTTCTAAAATATGATTGGCATATTTCACTTTGGATTTTAAACATGTTCTACACAACCTCAAGCTGGTTATAAAATTACGGTGATATTACACTGATTTCTAATTTTCATGATAATAATATGTGGTTGATTAGTCTAAAATCTTTCCTTTTATAAGCCATTATTAAGAATGATTCTTAGCACATCTATTTTTGTGCAATTCGAAGACGAATAGGAATCTAAAACTCTTTCCACAGACGTCACATTCATAAGGCTTTTCACGAAGATGAACTCTCATATGTCGAAGGTAGTCTGTTTGCCTCATGTTTCGGTCACAAAATTTACATTTCAAATGATTATGTCTTTTTCTCATATGAGTGGTTAAGCTGCCATGCTGGCTGAAACACTTGCCACATCTAGTACGCGTGTAAAGTTTCTCTCTATTGTGAGTTCTCATATGGACTTTCATGGATTTTCTCAGCACGAAACATTTTTTTACACACTGTGCATTCATGATTTCTTTCCTCAGTGTGGGTAATCTTGTGATAATTCAAGGTACTCCGACGACTAAAACACTGTCCACATTCACCACAAGCATAAGGTTTCTCCCCAGTGTGAGTTCTCATGTGACCATTCAGGTTTTTCTTAGTACGAAACATTTTTTTACACACTGTGCATTCATGATTTCTTTCCTCAGTGTGGGTAATCTTGTGATAATGCAAGGTACTCCGATTACTAAAACACTGTCCACATTCACCACAAGCATAAGGTTTCTCCCCAGAGTGCAAATTCATATGTTCTTTGAGATTGTGCTTTGAAGCATACGGTTTTTTACATACTGTACATTCATATTTTTTTCTTTAGTGTGTATACTCATGTGGTCTTTCAATTTGTCTCTTCGATTGAAGGACTTCGCGCACACTGTACATTTGTGCGGCTTCTGTCCAGTGTGAATTGCCATATGTCTTGTTAAAGTGTAATTATTCTTAAACAGATTGTTACAGACAGTGCATTTGTACCCATCATAAGCTTTCATGTGATTTTCGTAGTCGTGTCTTGTAGCACAAACTTCTTTACAGATGGAGCAAGGAAATGCTTCTTTGCTTTCTGCATTTTCTGAAGACTCCATGATGATAGCACAATTTGTACTTAATTAGTATTAATCCATTAACTCCATGATGGCACAATTTGTACTTAATTAGCATTAATCCATGAATTACGAGCTGGATTTTTGTAGAAACACTATTCATATTGTTTCTATGTTGATTTAATCGTGTTCTTTTCCTATGAAAACTCACTAAATATGGAAAGGTGCAGATACAATGGAAATATACACATTTGTTATGTTATTGTATGGTATACACATTGTCATTTCACCAACACTTGATAAACGTCAATACTGGCCAAGTTCAAGTGAATGTTCAATATTTTACAGCAAGTCACAATGCAACGACTGAATTGTAAATGTGCAGAATCCACAAATTTTAGGTACAACAACAATTTAGTAGAAAAAAATACATCCTATATATTGAAACGCTAATTTTTGGACTTTTTTCGGCTATCTCCTCTTTAACCTGACTAGCTGGACGCCATCTGAGATCGTTAATGGTACTGTGTAGTTTTGCACGAATATTTTTTTCATTGTCAAAATGACCCGGATGGTTGTTAATTAGCGGTTTTATAACAAAAATAGCAGACAGCGGTAGCCATGACAGCGTCATGTGGAGTAGTGTGATGTCATAAAGACGCCAAAGGCGTCACATGGGTTCAAATACTAGGGATTACCACCACTTTGCCAATTGAGCTATGTGTACATCAGAACCTTCAAGCAAGACCACCTCTAAAAATACACTATCCCTATTATAAGATGATTTACAACAGTCGTAACTCTTCATAAAATAGACCATTGCAAACGTCCCTAAAGAAACCACCCATATATAAAACCCACTTGACGCCAATCCTTGGGCAGTCTTAATAGGGATGTTCTACGGAAGTGTGTGAGAATATCTGTGCCATAGAGAGCATTATGTTCCCATTACCATAGACACTAATCTTTCACCCCATAGCTTCTGCATATTACATGCCAAGTGCAGTTTCAGTGATCAATGACTTACTTGAGATATACTTATACGAGCTTTAAGTCAGAGTTAATCCAGCTAGTTCTCCGTCTGCGCCAAGTATACTACACCCAAGCTCAGAAATCCATAGCTTGACCCGTTGCTTGACTTCTTGCTCATTGCAAAAGATTCTATGATGTGGTATAAGAACTTCCCTATCTCAATTTACCTTCAGTCTTATAAAGGTTGTTCCAAAACACTCTTTCTCCATATCATACTTGATACTTGGAAGGTGCTATGTGGCTTCAAGCATGATGAGAGGTTGCTAATGTTAGTACCGGTGTGTGCTATCAAGTCAGGGGTGCAGTCAGGATGGGAAGCATGCTATCAGGACTTGACAATCGATGGACAGGAGCAGGACAAGGGTGGGCACTATCAGGATGATGGGTGGGAGTGGATGGTGTAGACCAGTGGTGAAGACCCGAACTGCGTAATATGTATTTGTTGTTAATTAGTCGTCTGGGGATGGGTGGGGGTGGGGGGTGGGGGTGGGGGTATGTTGGCAGATACTATCAGGAAGTGGGTGGGTGGTGTCACCCATGCATACAGACTTTGCAGAATGGCTTTTATTTTTGGATGATTGGTGTCTTGACTTTCTTTTCACCATCAACTGTTGTTATGTGGTTCTGAAACCCCCCGCCAATGAATCATACTTGATGCTTATGTTTGTTGTGTAGTTAGTTTGTTAACATTATTTATGTGTTTGTAGTTTGTACTCTCTAAATAAGAATACTTATAGCCAATGTTAGAGAAAAAAAATCTCAATGTCTTTGATTTTTACTGGCAATTACAGAGGATGGTCACCCTGCCATGTTTACACAGTCAAAAAAACTGCCTTTTAATGAATGACACATTGGCTTGATCTTGGATGTTGTGTGTATGGGGATGCTGTCAGGGTGCTTTCAAGATGAGTTGTGGTGCTGTCAGGACGTGGGCAAGTGGCGTAAGGACAAGGGTGCTAGAAAATAAAATGCTGTAAAAAACATATTTATACTCTCACCAAATATGTCTTGTTTCTATGCCCATGGAGGGCATTGTGGTCCCATTTACATGGGCACTAACATTTCCTCCCTTAGATTATCATTTTACATGCCAAGTCAATGGATTTCACCAATGATTTAGTTGGGATCTACGTACACGATTGTGGAACAGGAATGATTCAATGTAATTCTCAGCATGGCTCTTTGACCACACGGGTATAAGCTAGTATATACTGAATTCATATCGCTCTAATCTTGATACCAATCTTTTATGTTTATAAAAGGCACAGTTTCCATTTAATTAAAAAAAGAAGGATGTGGTAAATAAGGCCAGAAAAATGGGATACACTAGTTGGGACTCGTGACCCTTTAACTCCTCCCACCCACCCACCCACCCAACATATTTGGGGTCCCATGTCGGCTTATTTTCAACTAGCCGATCTCATGGATATCTTTTAAGTCATACACTATGTACATCACAATATAATGGCCTGTTGTAATAGTTCGAATTCATACAACAATACATTATACATATTATAATATTGTGTGCTTCCGTGGCTGAATCGTTAGGGGAGCTACGCCATGCCGGTTGCACGCTGCTCCGTGGTACCCACACGTTAAATAGATACAGGTCACTCGGTTGAAAGAGTGAGTGAGTAATTGTGTGTGTGAGTGATGAGCATTGTGCGCTGAATGTGCTGCTTATGCGAGAACTGATCAAATGCTGATTAATAAGTGTGCCAATGACCTGGTGTAAATTGTAAAGTCATGTTAGCCAGACTGGGACCAGGACTATAAACCAACACAGTTACATTTATAATAAAACAAATCAAACAATCATTAGTAAGTTTTTCTTAAAGATACTAATTCCCATTGCCAAAATGAAACAGTAAAAACCAATACTTATCCCAACTAGCAATAACCCGTAGACAACACGGGCATCGGTATTAAGTACTTTGCAAAGTTGGCTAGGTTTATTATTATTTTAAGTGAGTACAAAGAAATGATTTTTTTTTACAAGTTATTGCACGTGCGAGTGCCCATAGTCTAATTTTACTAACTCTACCATTGTCTCGTTAGAACCATGCATACAACGGAAACACAACAGTTATATTATAAAAAAAACCAAAACACTAACAAGCTCTTCATTGAGTGCACGCATGACTTTGAGAAAAAGATGCCGAGGAGAACAATGAAATTATGAGGTGATGAAATGCTTACTCAAATATTCATTGCATAGGAGATGGCACCTCACTTACACTGACGGCTCGCCTTATGTATGGTATATGGTTGAGCTTTCTTTCTTTCTTATATTGCAGAGTGAAGCAGTGTAGTGACGTGTTGCAGTTTAAACAGTTGTATGCATATACATGATAATGCGATTAATACTGCAACTAGACCTTACCATAAAACATTTACATAGCTTTAAATGAATAAATCGATTCCAATGATCTTCCTAACAGCGCATTTGTTGAAAGGGCCCCGTGCTGCAAAGGTAATACCTATAAACATGCATTATGCTTTTCTTGAAATAAAATGTCTTGATTATACAAGTATCTGCGATTGTAGTAGTCGCGCTCCCAGCTGTGCCCATATAACCTGGAATAATGAGCCAAAAGTGTCACCTGCAGGGACTAACAAGACACATGTTGTGCTCATGATTAAGCTCTCCCCAGCACTATATCTGTCACAATTATGGCCGGAACCCAAAGGTTAGCACAATTATTTGTAAAATGTCGGCGGAGCGAGTGCAATACTGCATAGTTGGCATTTTAGACTTCTGCAGGTATCTTAATTTACCAGTGTATTTGGGTTATTGTACATCTGCATGTACATGCAATACATTTACACTATGAGTATTACCAGGTGTTATAGTAATGTGGGCGGTGAACTTGGGTTGCCCCGGTACATAGGAAGCAAAATGAGATTGCATATTGGTAAGGCCATTTAAAATTGCGGTCTAAAATTATGGATTTTTATTTTTCTTCCACAAATGATTGGTGAGGCCATGATTGAATTATTGCATAATTTTCCCCACACAAATTATTGGTCAGGCCATGGCCTTACCGCCTTTGCCCCGCCTGCGCCACAGGGTATCCATGTGCAGGGTTGGTAGTGCTCGTCTGGTTCACGTACATATAGGTTTTCCAAAGAGATATTGGTAATTAGTATAATCCTACTGCGGGGATTGAGGTATCTGTAAAATGAAATTATCAATAAATTCACATGCTATCATCAGAGTTTGGAAATAAACAACGATATGTTCATGTTGGTTGTGACTTAGTCATGAAGAGCCATAGATTTTTGCAAAGAAGAGCTTTTCAAAGGGAATAAAGAGACATAATAGGGAATCAATCGGAATCTAACTTCTGATTATATACAGTGACAAATTTTGTGCATTTATGTAATCGTCATACATAGGAATATCACGCAAAAATAAAAGAAATAACACCTTCAATTAGTGTACATTAGGTAAGTCTTAGACATTTCACTAAATATTTAGAGTTGACTTGGTACTTTCTCCTGTTTTATCTTTGAATGATCCTTCCAGTAATCTGCATATGAATCGATAACATACCAGAGACAAGATATCTGTACACCTAATGACGATTAACGATAGATTTCATAAGCCAACGATAAGATACATTTTAGGATTGCTGAAGCATTTGCAAAGGGACAGGAAAAACGTAATAGAAGTAAAATTGAGATAAATGACACAAGACTAGGTAATTTCGGATTTGCTTTTCATAAAATTGACATTCTTATCCAAATTTAACTCTCTTGTGTGTCTCATGTTCAATTCTTTGAATGCAATCACATGAATTTGATTAGATACGTTTCAACTTATAGATGCATTAATTAGCAAATTAGGCTGTATAGATATGGTATAAATATTTGATATTTGAATGAATGAGATTCAACTTTGATTTCAAATGTAATAATCTTATCTACTAGATTTTGTCATAACAAACTACAAAGGCTTCAACACTAATCGACTAATAGTAGATAAGATAATGCCATAATGGCGGGAATGTAAACCATTTGTACTAGCCTAAGTTACATTAGTAATTAACAAACAACAATTTGCTCTTCCTTTTTACAAAATTAAAGTTGTGGTACATTATATATGTTTTCTTCATTTCTATGTCTATAAACTGAGCTATTTTCATAAACATGGATACATTTCAACTTTTTTTTAAACTGTGCATTGTTAATAGACTCACACAGACGTTTGATAAAGCATCGTCCATAATTCTTCAGTCTCTTATTGGTTTGGTGTTATCTGTAACTAAATCATAGTGTCTATGACATGAAAACTTGCATGTCTAATGTCCGTAAAAGTATCACTGTAAATATATCTTTTTCTTCTGTATCAAATCATAAAAGTATCATATTATTACCCTTTATTATTTTGGGTGGTAAGCTAAGCCAAGAAAAAAAGGAACATAGTGATTTGTTGTTTAAAATGATTTATTCCAGCTTACAACACTCTCATTATCATTTAATTAAAGAAGGCCGCATGATGAGACTGAAGGCTGCATGATAATCAGTTGATCAAAAAGCCTGTGAAAATGCAGTAGTTTGTAGTGGCAAAAGGTATGCCACCCGCGGCGGCTCTTACATCAACACGGTCACCAGCTGAAAAACAAATACAGTACATCAGTACAGTTCAGTACAGTACACGCTTAATCATCATAATGATGAGTCCTCACTTGATTTGACACACGTCCCCTGGTTCTGAGAAATCCTGGTCTGTCACTGTACCCCAACTCTGGTATTCGCGACGCTTGGCACGTATTAATAATCAGTAAACACAGGCAGCATCAACTTACATACGAAGTAGGAAATATGACGTTACCCATTTTCGATCTACGGGAATTTCTTTTACACTGCACAGACTCTACAATTACCACCCTGCACCTCCCTAAAGTAAGCCCGCTGAGGACATTTTGGTCTGTAAGCCATACTAGTGATCATGTAACATTCACGAAGTAGTGCTACTATATTTAAACAAAGTAACGGTACATGTATAGGAACAGATGAAATTGCTACTGAAAGCTCACCAGCAAGGTTCAAGATCACCATGTTGTCTGCCATCGCTTCGTATGTATTGTCGGCGTATGAACGAGCCTACAAAAATTATCTAGTGATCAACATAATTATTCATTTGATATTGCACATGTTGTCTGTGGAAATTGCCATGGGTCAATGGTATGATTGGAACTACAGTAGAAACTCGTCGTATCGGTGTTGCCTTTATCTCGAATTTTCTTTTTTCTCGAAGTTAGTTTCATATCCTTTCAATTACATTGTTAAGAGTTATTAGTTTTTGTTTCAAATTGGCTATTTCAAGCATTTTAACTGTTCTCATTAGTACTTCGACATAACAAGGTACATGCACTGTACATCCCATGAAGCAGTCTACCTTAAGTACGTCATTCTGGTGCAGTGTAAAGATTGTTTTCTGATTAGATGTTAGATGAATGTTGTAGTAGAAGGCGTAGGCTCCAGGGTCGGGGGCCACGAACTGGTATGTGGTCGAGTCCCAACCCCCGCCAACGTTAGTGACGACGGTATCGAACTGCACCGTGCCAGCTTGCGTGTTGTATGCCGCATTTCTTGCAACACTGAATGCCACTACGGGTGCTGAAGCAGACAAATAGAATGGTACATGTAAACAAGAAGTAACAATATAGGTGCAGAAGTATTTCATTTTCAAAATCAAATGGGCACCGGTAAAAGAGTACAGACAAGGTTAAGCATATGCATCAATAGTAGCTCTTGGCTGATCAGTAAAATAGATATAAACACGATTTTCTGGTAATGTCGTATATTATTATATAACAATGCGAAACAGATATAACAGGCTAGGCCTGTTTAATGATGATGGCATGTTTAGTACATCATTTTAGATTAGTACATCAGATTTGTACATCAACAGGTTACATAATTGACTGTTAAAATACCTTTACAAATATCTAATACATTTGCATGACTTAACATTCTTTTGTTTGTGTAATTTTACTGCTGACGGTTTTCACTTACCTTGCCTAAGTGTGGCCACTTGTGATTCCAAACTTTCAGTTCTGTGCCTTAACTGGTCCACATCTCTAACCAACTTTTAAAACATACGATTGAATATTCAAAATACATGTAACTATAGATAAATTGGCCAAATATATCATTCATTTAATATAAGCATCATCAGATCATAATAAGTCACTTTATTTCTTAACTTATTGACAAAGATAATTTCACCAGTAGGATGTATAGTTTATTCATTGAATAAATCCAAATATTGGTCTTCATAAACTAGAACTTTTGTTGTGATACAAGCAAGCTTGTACTTACAACTTACGACCTGCAATATTGAAACATATGAAAATCACAATTCAATTGTTACTTCTCCAAAGAAGTAACACTGGTCTAAGACTTATGTGTAGATGAAATAAGTTGTCTAACCTGTGCAAATTTCTCATCATCAACTACTAGAGCTGAGCTCACAACGGCCAAGGAGACCAAGAAAACGACAACTGCGCGTCCTGCCATTGTTCTCGAATGGCAATCAATGTAGATTTGCATGCTTTGAACGCTTAGTATATAATATACACATTTGAGCAAATGATATGCGTTATCATGAGCTTGTTTTGCTTATCGTAAAAATAGGTATGCAAACACTGTTGCATTTAGTGGAACCGGTCGATATAGGACACATTCCAATAATGGATACCTGGCATATGTGGATGATTTTCACTTCCCCCCTCTATACATCGCACATAAAGAGCGCCTCTTTTTTAAGGCCACGTGACTTATCTGGACATTTTCACTTCTGAATGTGTCCACATAAAGCAGGTTCCATTGTACGTGTACATTGGTGCTGCCGTTAGCCACGTAAATAGCTCTATCTGGATAAGGACATCTTATGATATACATGCTACTGATTACTAGCTGTTCAGTACAAAATTGAAATTACACAATTCAACCCGTTTTCGTGGTCACTCGTTTATTAAAGCTTTTCAACTCTGGATATCATATGTAAGTAGAGCAACTCTAATGAGGAACATTGAAGAAACCTAGAAAAAGAACTAAATTCACAACCTAAACAGAGAACTTTTAGACTATTTAAATCAGTAATGACCCCTGAAAATTATGTAACATCCAATATTCCCCGTTCAGGCAGATCATTTATTGCTAAATTAAGATCAAGCACATTACCTATTCATATTGAGACTGGGAGGTTTGAAAGACCTTAAGAAAGTGGAAGAATTTGCAAACTCTGTAAAGATAATAAGATAGAGAATGAATTTCATTTTATTTTCGAATGTCAGTTATACAATGACCTCCGTGGTGATTTTCTCAATCATGCTTATAAATTTGTAACAGACTTTAATAATTTAGATCTGAATGATAAATGGAGTACTTTAATGACGTATAAAAGAATTATTAGTAAATTTGGCTTTTATATTAATGAACGATTTGAATCACGAAACTCATTATTGATTCAGAATAATTAACTGTACTGACTTGCTTTTGTTTACCTAGTTTATATATGTGACATGTAAGCCACCTCTGTATACTGTTTATTTGTACATATTTGTTTCACTGTTGTTTTATATCAGATGTCAATAAATAAATAAATAAATAAATAAATAAATAAATAAATAAATAAATAAATAAATAAATAAATAAATAAATAAATAAATAAATAAATAAATAAATGAATGAATGAATGAATGAATGAATGAATGAATGAATGAATGAATGAATGAATGAATAAATAAATAAATAATGTACATGTATTATAAGCTGCCGATTCTACTAACTGTAGACCCATATAAGAGTGCTGAATATCTGTTGGCACTTTGATTTCAAATGTAAGTCCTATAATGTACAGTGTATGAGCAAACTGTGAGGACATTAGACAATATGAAAATCGTGATCAGTTAAACGGTTAGTCTCGACAAGATTAGATTGAAATGTAGATATTCTGTTTGATTGCATTAGCGAAATCTAATCACTGTGATCTATACTGCCAACATCTATAGGAATATTTCTCAAGGACAACGTAGACAGAATGCTATGTTAGTTCAGTGATCGATATAATGATTCTTTCCTCTATTCTTTAGTACGTCAGATAAAATGAACATCCATCAGAGAACTGATATATGAGGTCTGTGCGGCTATTGTGAACCAATCAAAGTTCATCTGATTATAGAGTTTTCAATACACTTACACCTACAGCAAAAAGTTACAGCTACATCGTCGCTTCATGGGAATATATTTCACACTGTCTGTCTATGAGCAGTCATACAACATCCGCATTGATTGATAAAACCGCAATATATGAGGATGTTATAGTTAAAAAACCCAGTGTTATTTCAAACAAATCAAAGTTATGTAATCACGTTGTTCCGTGACTGCTGGGAGACCATTTAAAGCAATTATATACATTTTTAACATATTGAGGTGGGCGGAGGAATCTCCAGGTATGATACTAGTGAGTGATGAATTGTAAGCAGGGGGACTACTTACTCAATCATTATTTAGTGACCTTGCATTGGTGACCTTTGCAAGCCCAATTCACTTCCACTTAATGCCCATTTGTACCCCGTCAGCACATGTCTCATAATGTATTAAACGTTTGATAAATGGAAGCATGCAGACGCAAAGCGCATCTTATAAAGAAATATGATGTGGTCTGTTTGAGAGTCTGTTCAAGTAGCATGGGGGCAGGATTCTGGTGGGACGCATCCAGGGGGTTGGGGGGGGGGGGTGAGAGAAAATACTGGTGCATGTTTGTGTCCTCACCGAATATGCATTCCGAGCCGTTTTCATTTTCAGCAACACTTATTCAGACTAAAATGTCTGGGATTTCAAACTTGCAATTTTCATTTATAAAATTATTTGAATGAGAGGTGGGTTGTAGGGAGGGGATTTGGTGGGGGGGGGGGGTGTCAACACAGACCCACCGCTGAACTAGTACAGTGAGGCACAGTATTGTAAGATTATCAGCCACTAAAAAATCGATTTTTTGCTTCCATCATCATAATCACTGATACTATACATTAAATTACGGAGCTTATTCAATACCATCTTTACCAATTCGGAGTTCTGGCCTAGCTTGTAGTGGCAAGATGGATTCAATACGGACATAGTATGGCTAGAAAATGGACTAAAATTCCCCCGTGACATCCGTGTAATGGATGAAGTAGGGCGGCATGGCGGCCGTTAATACGGGTATTGTGCGAGGAGGTGAAGAATGGCAATAAAGCTGTCAACTTATCACCGCCCGCCATTGTTTATGGCTCTGCGCACATTCTCACCTCTTTGTTATTGCGGAGACCGACAAATATTGGACGGTGTGCTGGATCAAACCCCATCAAAATGCGATATGTATGATACATGGGGGGAGGAGCTATTGTATATCATGGCCTACGGAGGTATAAACCAACTAGGGGCCTGAAAAACTCAACTTGATTTTTATGGGATAGGGATGCAGGGTATGTTGGAGCAATATACAGGAATAGCCTTCGAATTTGGCAGTAATTTTAGGGTGGTGCGTGTGTGTGTTTGGAGAGGGGGCTCAAATTTCAAATGAATTCATGCGAGGCAGAAGGGCCTGAAAATAATACTGTTATGGTTTTATTTTCTCATAACCACCATGACCGTAATAAATGATAGACTTTTGTGTCACCACATTTGATTAACAGTCGCTTCTGGTGGGGTGTTAAGTAAAGTCCTCTCTAAATGGTTTTGCATTGCCCCGCGGTATCTCCACGTTCAATAGGTACAGGTGAGGTAGTTGCACACTAATGTGATTGATAAGTACATCTGCTCTATGGTTGGGATATGCTGTATGCACGCCAGGGAGTTGAACGACAATAGAGTGTAACAAGGATACCGACGACCTGGTGTGATGATCAAGTCACGAGAGCACATAACAATGAATTACATCTGTAAATAAGTTTATTTAAAACCCTTTTGATGCATTACATATAGAGTTGAACATTCCTAGTGGGGACACTAGTCAGATTCAGGCAGGTGACTACCCCTTCCCACCCAAACATTTCATTTTCATGTTTAGCTTGTTTGTTGCACATCTACTACATAGATCATGGTGCCAAATGTCCCTCAAGTACACCCCACACCTTTAAAAAACAAAACAAACAAACAAACAAAAACAAACAAAACAAGAACAAAAACACAGAAACAAACGCGTGATCTTCATAAGGAGGCGAATATGATCCTTAAAAAGACCACCTCTCTGTTGCGACCACTTGAATCCAGTATGTTGAGGTGGTTTTAATAGAGAGGTTGTACTGTTGCACGCAATACATCTCACGTGTTTTTCCTGTTGTGGACCGATGCTAGTATAATTGCTGCTGTTTTAAATGCAAAAATCTCACGTTTCCATCCGGACAGGCTCAGCATGATCTTTACATTCGCCTCCATATATTTCAATGCATAACATACTCCATGTGGTTAGCCACCACTTTCCAATAGGGTATCCATTAGCTCTCACCATATTACTGCAATATCGGAAATATAGACTTTGAATCTACACGAAACCCACGTTTACATACAAGATTTGAACGTCACTGTATGAAAACCATATTGTTGGACCTAAATGGAAAAAAAACTACAAGCGAGGTACATCTACTAATGGGAAGGGAATTTCGAAGTGGTCTAAATGCAAATCCAAGGAGTCGCTCATAAAATGCCATTTACATGGGATATTTGACATATTTGTGACCTGTCCCTCATACAACACCCATGCCCAATATGTTGTAGCTAAAAGTAAGGCCACCTGTATATGGAGACAGCCTCTGTTATAAGACCATGTTTCACCATACCAAACGTCCAAAATGAGATCACAATGTTGCTTAATATCAAAATGTATGTTTACAAAACACCCTGTGAATAAAAAGATACAATTCGCCATCAATCTAATTGTTTAAACGACTTTCAGTTAAATTTGGATTTCAGAAAATTGTAGAGAATTTGCTGGTTCATGATCCATCACCATTGAGTTAAAACATGCACGAGCCAATTTCCAGTGAGATTTTATGCAGATACCTTTTCCCATCAAACAGGGCAGGCATGCTGTATGTAATCTAGGGGAACTCTGTAGGACTGGTGGCCGCTTAAAATATATTGGAAATTATTTGAAATAGTACCTCTCATCGAGACTAACTTCCTACGGAGACTATTTTTTGTAGTCCCAAACCATTGATGACTAGTGTCCACAAGAAGACCGGCCCTCAAATTAGAGAACTAGAGGTGAGTTCATAAGGTGGTCCCAATAGAGGTTCTAATGTATATAATTTTTGGACACTCAATTCTAAATAGGGCATGTATGATTTCAAAAAGCACTATATTATAGTAGTTATAAGGCACTCACAAAACTTATTGTTATTGTACACAATAGGGCAAGAGTTGAAAAAAAACAACAGTACTAGACAATCAAAACTGCAATGCACATCCATGTATAATGGATACAACGTGCCAACTTCTAATGCTTTTTCAGCAATTAAATTAAAAAGAATGCGACAAGCACGCTGGCGGGAGGTAAGCAAATCCAGGTTCTCGTAAAATGTGGGTGATCGTAACTCATCCAGGGCTTTTTCTCACATGTGGTCAATAGAGTGGATTTGAAAAAAAAAAAAAAAAAAATCAACAGCAAAATAATAAAACTCGAAACAATAAATAAGCAGCGGCGGCGGCGGCGGAAGCAGCAGCAGCAGTGACAGCAGCAATGACAGCAGCAGTGACAGCAGCAGTGACAGCAGCAATGACAGCAGCAGTGACAGCAGCAATGACAGCAGCAGTGACAGCAGCAGTAACAGCAGCAGTGACAGCAGTAGTGACAGCAGCAGTGACAGCAGCAGCAGCAGCAGTGACAGCAACAGCAGCAGTGACAGCAGCAGTGACAGCAGCAGCAGAAGCAGCAGCAGTGACAGCAACAGAAGCAGCAGCAGTGACACCAGCAGCAGTGACAGCAGCAGCAGCAGCAGCAGCAGCAGCAGCAGCAGCAGTAACAGAAGCGTTGGTTATGTATGTTTAAGACCACAAACGCCTAAGCAAGAATATAAATAAAAAATACAAAAGCAATAGGATTATTTTGTATTATGTCTCTGTTTACCATATGACACGTGAAGATTAGAATAATAATTTCTGGGACCAGAATGGATTTGGTGAGCATTACGTTATTCCAGTCTTATCCTCAAGGGTCATAGAGCAGATGCATCATCATTCTTGACAGAACTATAGTTGGCGTTGAAAACATACGATGTATTTCACTGGTGCAAAATTAAACGTATAAAATGATAATCAATTCAGGGGAGGAATCAGGTTCTTGGTAGGTCTCTGTGTGTGATTTGCGGGTTGAGGCGGGGGTGAAGAATTTTGGAGGATTTTGCACGTCAATATACTACACACTATATACTACATACTACAGGCAAAGTAACAAAGTACTAGTAAGACCAGCCGAAGATTTAATTTGAACGAATATCAACAATTCTAGCTGGTAAGACACACAAATTGCACACATCGCCGCTTATTATTCAATTCGCGGTTATTAAGATATTCCAACGCTGGAGATATATTATGTACCACGTAAAAGAGATTCTCATAAACCGGCGATACACAACAAGCAGAGCGAACAACACAAACACACAATGGATCACAAACACATAGTATTGCATTGGAAGTCCAGACGAATCCATCATCAGCACATTGGACGCCTCACAACCTCCATCAATCCTGGGTGTTTAAACATGCAAATGCGCTAATTGGCTGCGCACTGGCGCCGTCTCCTGACGTCCCCGCTCTAATGAGCAGACATCGCCGGCGAGTGTACGTAAGGATGGGCACGTAGCAAGCCTACACGTACAGAGCAGGCTGGGGAGTTAATTAGCTGATGCTGCTTGATGTGGGTCATGTATATTGTTGTTTGGTGAATCATCGTCTGTGTATCCTTGAGGATGAAACCGTACAAAGTAATGCCCACCAAATGATGCATTCTGTGTCCCCGAAATTCAAATTGCAATCTGGAACTTGTGTCATATGGAAAACAGATATATCCTTTTATATGACAGTAGTCATATGTATGGTGTAATGTTTGTACAGTAGGTTCTTTGGTATAGTAGTATACATGCCTACCCCCCCCCCCCCCAAGATGCTGCGGCACGTGGTTAATCGAATAATAAACCCGAAATAGATGGGGATAGGGTGAGTACGTTATGTGTAAAGTTGGACGCCTGGATGATTGTATTAGTCAACACTGTTTTTTTTTTCTTTGCACAAATGAATGCAACATTTTGAAGTATGCCCATTTAATCCATTTAATGAAATTTGGCAAATACATCACCCAGGGACTTGCATTCTTGTAACTTTTTACTTGCTTACTCATATAAACTGATTAACTCAATTGTTCGAGGTTAGTGTATTTCCAATCTACCACATTATATACATTTTGGTTGGCTATCTCAAATGGTTGACTGTCATTCGTACGGATTCCAGATAACAAGGATATGAGGTAATGGATTTTTACTAATTATCAACATGTAATTATACAATTTGATTTCTGGAGAACGGGAAACAAACAAGTATGTTGCGAATATCAATCTGTTCTTATGTATTGGAATCTTGCATACGTACACATCTGTTGAAACTTAAACTAGCGCAAGACGATAGTTTAGACCTAACATTTGCATGATAGCGCATTCTATATAACTGTATTATATACACATATTCATACGGCACTTAGACCCGTGTCACACAGGATTGCAACACCCCCACCCCACCCGCACCCGCCCCAACGGATTGACAACGGATTGACACCAGATTAAAAATTTGATTTTCTCGCCTGCCGTCGCCAATCTGTCGAGAATTCTGACCTTTGTGCACTGGTGGGAGCTTAATGTAAACTTAATATGGAAGTATTGGCATAGTAGGCCTATCGGCAGAGTACACAGCAGAATCAGAGCTCATAAGTGACTGATTGGAATCATATTGGCGTCGTATTGAATGCTTATATGTAAAATACGCCACCAACACGATCTCGTATTGATACGATATCATTCGGATGCAAATATAGAGGCCGTATTGAGCGCATTGCCATCTTAACTGGAACATTTTGCACTTGAAAAAAAACCCATGTCAGTATACCGCTTCCGAATTCAGCCCGTGTGACCTAGGCATAACATTGACATTGCAGTTTCCATTCTTTGGCACAGAGAAAAATCATTATGGAACAACACTATACTAACGACACATTTATTTTCTTCGAGAATATTCTCACTTTCCAATCATTATTTTCCAAACACGTGTTGTGTGCCACAATGACATATAATCTGGCTTTTTATATGCAGCACTTCTACTGTTTCAACTTTTAACATAATTTCCTGCTCCGTTTCACGCACATTAGTTGTCATGCTATACTGTGATATGTATACGTCTTGGTGAAATGTGAGATGTCTAGCTCATGAATGATATGTCAGGAAATATTCCTAATTACTTGCATAATTTCTCGTATAGTAGCTCTTTTTGCGTGCCGTTTATACACGCAGTTAGTTGCTGCGTGCATTTCTACCAATGGAAACGTTCACTTGATGGAAGAGCAGCAGAATACAGTAAGAACCTCTGGAATAGAAATATACAAGAGTTAATAGTACGAATTTGTGCTACCGAAGTTCGATATAGTAGAATATGTGATAATGATTTGTTCATGGTTTGTCTGGCACTTCTTCTAATATCCGAGTTCTAGATACACGTAAAGTGATACAGTTGAGCATATCCATTGCGCTGCGTTGGCAGTGTCATTTGTCAATAGCAATGGTGCAGATTTACAACAGGATATTCAATTGCAAAGAGCAAATTGCATATGAATGGGTCATGTACAGGCATTTTATAATTCCTAGCCTAGAACGTACGCGGCACAAAACATATCAAACTAGAGCATAACTAGTACCAGCACCTTTCATCACTTTAATTCTTCAGTGTTAAATTGTTGACACGGACATTTGATGGACCGATCCTTGATCCACCGACATAGACAATATTACCAATCAGAACGCAGCACATGCATGTCACAAAGAGGTGCACATGTTGCATGTTTGATGGGGCGGACTTGCATTCATCAACTATGATTAATATGAATAGGCAGTGACTAACACCATCCGCAGCTAGCTTAAGGCCGTTGTCCATACTTGAGGGGTGGCGGCTGCGGGATGCTGGCAGCGGCAGGCAAGTGGCTACCGTGCGGCAGTTCATAATCCATACATTTCTTACTGCCGCAAAGCTGTGTCAAATCCAACTTTCGCCTCGATTTTTACATTGATTTCCATAGTACTATTCCGACTGAGATCCTCCAGATTTTAAATACACTAATTAAATCACTGCTTAAACACGATGAGTGAGAAAAAAAGATGGCGCCTGTTTTTCCACCAATCAAGGAGGGAGTAAATCTTGACCCCATTTTCCTAGCCTTATGCTGCGGCTGGTATGAAGCAGTATGTGGACATTTGAGTGAGTTAATGAAAAAAGTTTGTCTCACATCCACACAAAGTGTCAGTATTGTAGCTCGAAATCGGCTGTCATTTTTGTACATACTATTTGAAACTATTTTAATGTCTTACTTTATTTCTATAATTAAGTAGTGTAAAAACTTGGTTTGTATTTTCATGAAAACCACTCATTATGTTTACTTTATCAATCTATCTAGATAGCTAACGATTTGTTGACTATTTATGGAAGTGGCCATATCTTATCTTCATTTGTGTCTTGGACAAACTGCGCATAGTGAATACACAATGCAATGGAACTAATTTTTATCACAATGAAACATTTGCTAAATTTTAGTGTGTTTGTTAAATCTGTGTTTTGTTTGTCCGAAACAGAAAACTTCCTGTTATCTGAAGTTGATAAATTGAAAACAAGTAAGTAAAGGCCAGTTAATACAATATGACAATATATATATTTACAAAACAGCAATACCAGAATTACAGTTTGAGACATGCACCTTACAACACCTTACAATTGACAATTTCTACATAAAAAATTACTATTCTTTTTTCGAATCATCAGCATATGAAGCATAACAGGCGAAAACGGAGCGACTAGAGAATCTGGTTGAAAACCTAGTCCAGAAAATGAATGGTACATATTTTAACTTTTTGTAATTTTATTTTAGCTTTTAGCCTTATACTAATCTGTACATGTTCTCTACTAAATATTTTGCCCCCTGATTATAATAGTTTAGGAAAAAATAACCATAGGTTTTCTCTTGCAGAGCCTCCAATTGCCTTTTTGGTGTCTGCCTCAAGTCAACAAATGGCGAATCCGGGTGAATCCTACACCTTCGACACAATTCACACCAATATAGGAACGGGATTCGAAGGACCAGCAGACATTATTTGCCCTGTTTCTGGGTGGTATATGTTTTCAACAAGCATGTCATCATCATCAGACCAATATGTGTATGCAATTATTAGTGTGAATGATAAACGGGAGGGACCCTCTGGAGCAAGCGGTACCTTTGCTGGAGTCCATGTTGCCTACTGTGGTGCAGGTCAGAGAGTGTCTGTATTGAATTTTAGTGACGGTGCATGTGTTGCAAACAGAAATAATTATTGTAGTTTCTCTGGCATCCTTATTACCAGTGGTAGCTCTCTGTAAACAACGGATTTCAACAGAGATTATGTGATAGATAAACATGTAAACCATGTCATGTTCTTTTGTTTGTCTTTATAGCAATTTTAAGCATGCTATCACAAGTGTGCACATGTAATATGTAAATCTCCTACATGGCTATTTAGTTTGTTCTGCCTTGCAAACTATCTTAGAAACGGACTAATGTAAGCCAATTAAAATCAACTTGATAGTTTAATTATTTGATACATCGCCCACCTGAGAAACACTCACGTGTATGTGCGCCCTTAAAACATTGTTTCAAGAAACCGAGTTTCTACTGTACATATAAGAAACTTTAACCCAATATGAATGCAGTGTATGAACGGGCTATTTTAGTGAACTCCAATATACAAGTCACACACCTTTACACTTATAAAGTTGTCTCCATAAAACGTACACCATTTATCTTTGCAGTAAACATGCCAGATAAAGAGGTACATAGTAGCTTAAAGACACAACATGCTTCTTCTTGTGCCAACAACAAAGCAAATTTGTTGTGTGACATCCGGCTCCTCCGTTGAGGCAGCGAAAGTAGCACGACATTAGACCTTTTTAGAAGTGAGCTTGCACTTTAGAACAGCCCACTCTATATAATGGTGAGGACATTTTGTCCCCTCTATCATCGTCCAAAGTGTAACCTTGAAAATTAGTCAACCAGAGCAAAGCTCTTACTTATTTGGAGAGACTCTTGGCTTGACAATTTCGTTTAAGTCCTCCTCTTCATTAGCACGCAAACATCACAATCATTGATCTGAGGATGAAAGACATAAGCAAAATGACTGATCCTTGATGTTTGCACAATATATCTAAAAGAGTTCCTTACCTGTATGTTTTGAAATTATAGCTATCACGTCCAAAGATTTTGTATTCTAGTTTCCACATGGAAATATGCAAAACGTTCTAGGATGCAATAATCAATCAATGGGAGCTCTCGAAACATAGTTCAAATGGAGGTCAATGTCATCTAATGCAATATGCATATTTTAAGTTAATTCAAAGTGATTTGGGGGATCTCAATGGCTCAAAACAAGTTTTGCGCAATAAATTGAGCCCTTGATATTCAGGGAGGAACAGCCCCAGCCCGGTATCTTGTCTAACAGCTGTGTCTACCTCCAAGAAAAATTGACACCTAATCTTAATGAAGGGTTGGCACTCATAAATTTGACATAGGTGGTTTCTTTAAATAGGCGATCTTATCTGAAGGATGTTCTTATACTATACCTATGTTTAGATAGCGTGAGCTGATTGGTTGGTAGTCCTTGCAATGCTTTGTCTAAAAATCATCGGTGAGTCTAAAATCAAATGGTCCACTTCTACACGGATTACGAGTGTACTAACCATGAATATGTATTGTGTATTTTTTACAGTAGAAACTTGTTGTTTCGAATTGATAGGGACAACCGTAAAATGTTCCGAATGGACAATATCCAAAATAGCCAACTGACAAGTTTTATAATGCTGTTGTAGGGGAAATAAAACTAACATCGACATTACAGAAAATTCTAGATAAGCCATATTGATAGAACAAGGTTCTACTGTATATGGATCACGATTCCATCTACGTGGGATATGTATGTGTTTGTATTTACCTTCTTTGTTTGGCTTTCGACATATTTGGGGACTGTTGATTGCAAGATAAACATGTTGTTGACCTTTAGTTTTAATTTAGAATATTTGACCAGTTTCAGTTTGCATACGTTCCGGTGGAACAGTGTTTAAGTTTTGGGGTACACCTTAAGTCACGTACGGACAAAAGTCTTCTCCTAAAATGTTGTCTGTAATATATCAGTATGCATAAGCCTGCCTGTTGAACGTATTCTAAAAGGTAACTAGGTTGCGAAATAATGCATATTATTAGTGTATATAGATTGAGTAACCCGGCGCTACTGCACTGTCATAATTATCAAGATTTTTAAATGATATTGCCGTAACATAATTATGACTATAATAAGGGGTCATTTGACTACACGACTTTGCCTCAAGACTATAAACTCTTCTACATCATACATCTTTGTTCACGATCTCCACCACGATTTAGGGGTGAATAACAAAACGGCATGCACAATCCGTTTGCGTTTATGAAAACCAAGCTTCCCTCCCGGTCGTACTAGTTACGATAAAATTGCGACACACATACTTTTTTGTTACGACAATGTGTGATCTTCGTTAACTGTTTGTACGACTTATAGAGCGTACCGTGGTTGCGTTTATCTAGCAGACCATCTTTCGTATCTGTGCAACTATAGGTAACTAACTCTCAACGATCCGTCGAGTGTGTGCGATGTGAGACGACCAAGTTAAATTGTGCTACTGCGACTGTACACATAACATTCCTCTGACTACTGGGGGCTCTTTTCCACACGGTTCCAAGTGGCTCCAAAACGAGGCTTCAATATAGATACGGACACTAGATCATAACATGGACATGGTGACTTTTGGTTTGATTCTTCGGTAGATTGTACTACTGTCCTGTCATGTTCTTGTCACAGTATCTGATGCATCTACATACTGTTCATGTAAAATAATTGTGATAGTAGTGTAGTGTACCTAATGCAAAATATGAAATTCTGAGATAATATCAGATAAAATGAATATATCCATTTTCCAGACAATCTGTCCTGTCGTAAAACGTGAAAATCAAATACACAGCCGAACCTGTCCACGGCGACTCTTCACCTTGAAGGACACCTCTCTTGTGTGAACATTTTCCACTTATCCCGAAAGTGTTCACATAAGATTTAAACCATAAGTTAATTTAAGTGAAAAATGAGTATAACAAAATTGTAAGGTATGTGGTCTACGTCTCTGCTAACGAGGCCAGTGTTACAACAGCACCAAGTAAACAATTGTCTATATCCACCCAATCTTATAATAGGTGTGGTACATTAATGCCATTCATTAAATGAAGCTCTCCAGTAGCACAGTATGAAGGGTGCGGACCCCACAGTAATGAAAGGTAAGGGACAGATTAATTTATTTGAGTCATTAGTGGAATTAGTGAACACGTCGTCACTGGTGAAATGTTTCTATTGGTAACAATATTTAGTAAGCAATAACAATAAATACATATTTTTGAATAATATGTTAATAGTATGTACTAGTTTGGTATTAAAAATATGCGTATGTTCCGCTTGGGGGGGGGGGGGAGATACTACAGTGCTCTTCCCACATTCCTGTTTTCTAAGCTCATTTTCCACAACCCCACATTTTTTTTTACACCAAACAAAGGTAATAATATATTAGTTAACATACCTATTCGTAATAAAAGTTGAACACATCTATCATAACAACTGTCTGCATTGCACCGACATTATGCACTTTCACGATGAGAGCAACAAGACCGATTTCCCTACTTTCGTAATTCTATTTCCACCTGCTTAAACAATTCATCACCCGAGAATCATTTGATTAAATTCACATCAAAGTGGAGAAATGGATTTGGAGACGAAAAACCTTGACCCAAATAGTTCACTAGCGAAATATCAAAAGTGTGCTCAATTCAGAATACAAAAAACGTGCTAGTTTCAATCTAGATTTTTATCGATACATACATACAACCTTGTCATTTCAATATTGCATATGTCGAACTTTCAGGTAGCTCGATATTCTCATTTCCCTTCATCAACATGATGACATAGATCTTATCAGTTGGTTTTCTCGAATATTTGCTATCTCTGCAATCTTAGTGTTAATCCTATTGCTCTGAGACGACGACCTTTAATTCTTTGATTCCCAAATATATTGTTATACGTGGGATATATTGATTGAACAATCAGTACCAATCACGGCCATTTATCCTTAAAAATGAAGATTCAAGGACGCAACAAGTCTGCCGCTCACGCCAATCATATAAAATTACAATCGTGCCATACTGAGTACCGAGTTCATAATATTCTCATTACCAGAGCAAATGTACGTGTGTGTCATATTACAAAGCCCCACAATGTAAGTAGCACTTGTGTTGTTTTTGGTGCTGACTCTTTACACAATGTCAGCTCTGGTTTCTCGGCGACATCCAACAGGAACATCGGCTGCTAGGAGACGCGATTCCCTGTTACACAAATACTCAAACCACTGCCCAATAATGGCATCATTATTTTCTCTCCCTTTTTCCAGGCTAGGGTACTGGTGGGTTTGTATCTCGTGAAGAAGTGCATATCCAATATATTGCTGTAGGTTGTACGTAGTTTTAGGCAATTGGAATGTGTTGATGTGTTAATGGTTAGTGGTTACATATGGAATATGGATATTCTCAGCATACCCTTTGAATAATGAAGCTGTGCAGAAGTAGTAGATATAATACATGAGATGTAGCATACATCATGTTGTCTAATTTTTGGATTCGTTTTGGACGATTTTTAAACCTAAATTTGAACAGCTATGAAGAAAATAAGATAAATATAATTTGAATTTTAGAATTAGTATAGTTCTAACTACTCCAGTCAGGTGAAAAAAATTGATATCCGTGAGTCATATTTACTATGTACTTTCTTCCTTTCAATATTTTCAATCAGCAAATGTGCATACATTTCAATATTTTGAGGATCATTCCCAATCCCAATGCATAACATTTAGATATGAGATCCATGTAAATAAAAGAGTGCAACTAGGTCACGTTTAGATGGATAGAAAATGTTATACTGTAAACAACGCTGTTCTCATTGCATGTGAATGCCTTCATGCTATACCTACCTGTACCATGAGTCTTACTCTGCCTGCATTACCCATTGGGGTGGGGGTTAAAAGGAAGTTAATGCAAAAAAAGAGCGAAAAAAGAGGGAGGGATGTGGGGAAAATGACAAAAGAAAGAGGGATGTGGGATTTCAAGGAAGTGGGATATGGGAGAAAAGCCTGAAAATTTGTGGGATGCGTGGAAGAGGCCAAAACATCAGGGATGTGGGATTTCTTGACCCCTTATACCCCCCTCAAATTGTACATATTAATGTCATTTTGATAGGTAATATACGTATTTGTTTGCCAACAAATTTACGGTTATTTGTTGTATGCATGTCTGACGGAAATAACAAACATTGATATGAATAACAAACTACTACAATAGGGACGTGTTGTTCCGTTGCCCACACATCAGCATTGCATTGGGTTCCTCTCCTATTATGATGCAGAATCTACTGTATGTCAAATCTAATGACATATTTCTCAGAAGGGTTGTGGAACAGGGAAATTATTATGTCCCAAATGTATACAAACACAGAGACTGGACCTACATTAAAAAGAAACTTTAAGATTTCTTGGAAATGTAAACTTTTTACAACAAGTATATATGCATTCAAATGCCTCAAAAAGAAGACTTTTAATGTTAAAAAGGCTCTCTGTGTTCCTTTAAGTTAATAGTGTTGATATTGAGGTTATACTGTACAGAACACCTTTCCTTTTGTGTCTGACCTCCATTATATTACACGTGGTGTACACCTGTCATCGGAGCCTCGCTAGACAACGACTATTGTCAGATCCCATAGGATGTGAAACATCCGCACCACATTGTTGTGCTTACAAAGACTAGTTGCAATTACGCTGGTAATGAGTAATGAGAATGGCTGTTACAACTGTAATGTGCATTTCATTGTAGGGGCCTGTTTGTCACACAGTTTGTTTGTATGTGCGATTTTCTTCCTCTACACCCCCTTTAACAATGTCCTAGAGTATGTGGGTGTGTGGGTGTGGAGTTTTAAGAGGCCTTGAAATAATCCGACATCTCTCTTTGTTTTGGTCTATTCCCCACATCTCTTTCTTTTGCATTCCCCACATCCCATAATTTTAAAACCTTTTCCTCAATATATTTCTTCCTTGAAACCCCACACCCTTCTTTTTGTCGTTTTCCCCAGCACCCCTCTTTCCAGCCTTTTCCCACATCCTAATTCCTTTAAATCCCATATCAACCCTTTTGGCCATTACCCGACATCCCTCCTTTTCATCCTTTGTCCGACATCAAACTTCCTTAATCCTTCCCTCTCTCTAGAGGTTATACGTCAGTAACTGTATAGTTTGGTTCAAAATATGCAATGATATATCACCAGGCACGAATTTATTATTCTATGAATTCATGGCATAGCACTGCACTATAGCTTAGTGCCTAAATATGCGTACGTCATGAAGATTGCCCGTGGTCAATTCAGGAAGTAGTATCTGAATAGTGCATTAAGGTTAGCTGGTTTGGGTGACAAGCATATGGGATGTGTGAAGTACAGTAAAAGCTTACAATGTGGACATATCTCTTAGGGGTAAACATTTTCCATGCCAAACTTCAATCTCATTGGTAGATCCAGGTTTTTGGAAAAGGGGGTGCACACTTAAAGGATCTCATGAGAATGTGGTCAAAAATCACATGAAAATGAAATAATCTTTGAAATGTTTTGGGAATGTGTGTGTGTGTGGGCGGGCCTCCTGCACCCCTGGATATTCCTATAAATCTTTCCCAAACACTTGAATATTGATTTTTAACCGCCCCCTTTACTTTAAAAATAAAAAATTATTGGGTTTAATTTTTTTCCCCCAAAAAAAGTTTTAAATATTTGGGAAAAAGGGGGTTTTAAATTTTAACCCACAGTTTAAAATTTTCCCCTTTGGCCCAAAAATTTCATTTTTTATGAAAAAAATTGGGTCTTAAAAAATTTTTTCCCAAAAATTTTTTATGTTTCCCTTTTTTGATTTTTAAAAAAATTACCCCAATTTGTTATCATAAAAGGTTTTCGGGGGTTCTTCCCAAAAAGTTATTTATTGAAATTAAACCTTAATTATTACTTCCTTGATAAAACTTTGGAAGTTTTTTTAATTATTGGCATGTCAGAGCTACTATGGAATGACATTTTAGAATGCAATTTTGTTAAATATATGATTATATAAATTCTTTGGGATAAATGACCATGTATCACTATTACCATTGAGTTTTGTAACCAAGCAGCCTTTAAAAAGCTAAAAAAATGGCTTTCTAAATCTATCATATTGAAACCTCCATTAGCAAAGCTGTTGATCATAATTCTTCTTTTTATTTTATCTTTAACTCCCCATATAAAACGATAAAACATTGTATTAAGCATTAGAATAAGATTATCAGGCATTGGTAAAAGTGACACAGAATAAATAATTTTTTGGCAGCACAAGTGTCTTTAGAATAACATTTTTCCCCTGTATAGTCAATTTTCTCGTTCGCCAACAATCAATTAATTTTTGCATACTTTCTATTTTTTTCATACCAATTCTTTTGTAGCATTTAGTCATATCATTTGGAACATAAATTCTAAATAGCGGATAGGTACTTTTGGCCAATTTATTGTAATAAATCTGGGTATATTATTTTTAAGAGTACCAATTAACAAACCTTCTGTTTTGTCTAAATTTAATGACAGACCGGAAACATTTCCGAAATTTTGCACTTCTTTAAGGGCATCATTGATGCACGAATCCTCTTTAAGAAATAAGCAAGTGTCATCTGCATATTGTGTAATCTTAATGTTCTGACTTGTGTCTTCGTCATACAGACATATCCCTTCAATATTCTTATTTTGCTTGATACAAAGTAACATATATTCAGTACAAATTATAAACAGTAAAGCCGATAATGGGCACCCTTGACGAATGCCTCTTTGAATATTTATTTTATTCGAGATAAAGCCATTTATTTTTATGTAACCAGAAGGTTTGTTATATATAATTTTTATCCAATGACCAAATCATTTTATATATTGAAGGCAAAGTGATGCTCAAGAAATGCTCTGTTTCAATTTAACGAAATTAAATTAGCTAATTCCAATTTCTTTATAACAGGCAATTATATAATTTTGAGATTAGCTATCTATGCTGTATATAGGCCTACTGATGATGTTTCGGGTATTTTTCACGTTTCCTACTCAGTCAGGTGTATGCAAGCAAGTAGATTTTATAGTAAATAGATTAGTAAATAGATTAGTCAGTAAGTAGTAAGTAAGCTGTAAGTAAGTAAGTAAGTAAGTAAGTAAGTAAGTAAGTAGTAAGTAAGGTCTCTGACCACCAAATTAATACAAAATCAGCAAAAATTCGGTCCGAACATTCGGGTGCACATGGAATGGCATATTAAATGAAAAGGGGGCGTGGTTCCGATTAATTATTGATTATAGATATGGGAAAAATAAGCTAAGACTACATAGGTGCCAAACCAATCATTTTACTTAAGATCATTTGAATATTTAGTGTGAATGGTCAGTTGTTGTCAGTCATGTATAAATGTAGAATCGAGCTAAACTAGAGAGGGTTTCAGGGGGTATGTCTCTTCTATGGCTGCCACAGTTCTGGGAAGGTGGATATGCCCATATCATTTTTATCCCTAGCAACAGGAAATTGAATACTCTACTGAAGAAAAATAATATCTTTGCCAACACTCAAAGCTAAGCAAAGCAGAGGGGGCTTGCTTATTACATTGTTTATAGATCTTACAATTAAGTGGTCTGAGCCTTAAGTAGTAAGTAAGTAAGTAAGTAAGTAAGTAAGTAAGTAAGTAAGTAAGTAAGTAAGTAAGTAAGTAAGTAAGTAAGTAAGTAAATATAATGAGTTAACATCTAGTGTGTCTGTGCTATTACATAGCTCTTACCGATTACTATGATATGGTGTTGCATTAATAAATTAGGAACCAGCAGGAGTCAACAGACTGTCACAGAAGAAAAAGAAAAGAAAATATTTTACATTGCGAGTGTTCTGGACACTCGGCGGACGCTGGTGTGTCGCCGCTGCCTTGTAAGAGCACGTTTGGCTCGATAGACTAATCTTGTTCTCACACGCTCAATATATAGGCATAGCAATAAATCAGTTACCACAGTCTGACGTGAGGTGCTTTGCAGGCCTTGGCTAAGAGCGTCTCACTTCAAAGGCTGTACCACACTCAGTTGGGATAGAACTTTGATCATTTCAGTTTTGGTAATGTCTTACCATTGATAACTTAATTACATATGATAGACATTGGATATTAAAGCTTGGACTCCAAAATCTATAGGTAGGAAACCTTGCTTTTGTTACTTCAAGTTGGTAGTTGGTATTTGTCTGGCATCGCCTTGCAGGGAAGTAGTGATGATTTAAAATGGGAGGCTGAACATTTAAAATTGTTAGTAGCTTTAACTGTGCTGTATTTTGATGGACAATGTGTATACATGTGTGTATGTGTATGTGAGAAAACTATTACAGACATTCCCATTAAAACATCCTTGGCAATTTCCCCCTAAACCTCTTGCACTAAATTACATTAACGATACCTATCGTGTCCATATTTAGATAACTTTATGACCATTCTCTTCACGTTCACCTTTCATTTATCTGGATTCAAGTCCGAACATCTTCAGTTTGGGACAGATAATTGCTTGTTTAAATGGTCAATCCGATACTTGAATATCGATCATGTTTCATGATGTATGATAAACACTCTGTGATCTTTAAGAGCAAGTTGGATTATGGCAAACGTCATAAAAGCTGATAATCCTTTTACCACCATTAATCCCTATTGATGACATAGTGGCAGTACCTACTTCCAATGGAAACTCTCGAAGCAATATGGAGAAATAATCGAGATAAACAATCTTCGAGATAGCCGATTTCTATAGGTTCCTAATAGTGTTGGATGGAAACCAGAGCAGTGTAACTTCGAGTAAACAGAAAATTCGAGATAAGCAGTATGGAGATGACGAGGTTCTACTGTAAGTCGCACTCGTAAAGTATTGATTCCCAACATAAAGGTGACGTCACCTAACATCAACTGCCATCCGAAATGACACGCAAAATTGATAAGTCCACGATGAGCCAACAACAGTGAGCACACTGCAATAAATAGTGAATATTGATAATAACACCTGAACAGTTCCACTGCAGAAATAATGGGCATTGTTCGTATGCAGAACGTTGCGAATCTCAACAACAGTGAGTTCAATGCTAACGAGTTGTTGCTTCAGGGTTGATGGTCTTGAAGCGTTAATATTAATGCACTGCGGGGGAAACAACAGTGTTCAATGTACAGTAAATTATACGTATGTCAACATCGTGTTGGAGTGCGAAAATATTTGAGTATCAATTTTCATCAATTTTTAAATTTGATATACAGTAGGGCATGTTTATATTGCACGCCGATAGCAAAAGATTTGTGGGTAAGTCGAGGAAATAGTTCTTTGCAAATTTTGAATAAACTTTATTAATCAAATTTTCGGATAACTCAAACTCTTTCACTAGAAGATGTCAATAACCTTAGGACATTTTAATTGCTATCGGTCACTTTACATTTGATTTTATATCAGTCTGATAATACTCAAAAGTTCTGATAACTTGGATTCTTTTGAATCCCCTCCCTTCATGATCGAGTTAAGCGGTCCTAAATAAGTGTTGTCGATATCTCATGTCAATGTCTCTTTGTATGGCGCAGCTCATTTTATAGGGGCTGACTTTGTGAATGAAAACTACCCATAACTCAATTCAAAAGACATTACTTCAAAAGTCATTATACCTTACAGCTCATGTATTATTAGGTTCAATTTTGGAACACAAAAAGTATCATAATTCATAGATATTCGATTAAGCATTATAGTTGGCTGTAGACACATATACAGATTTGAGTTTTCTTTATTTGATATTCATTTGAATGGAATGATCGTATATTGAACCAGTATTGAACGCAAGATTAGAGAGGATCCGTTGTCCTGTTACTCTATTCACCAATGGTTTGGCAATGTTGTGAGGAATAAGTTTAAGAACTACACTTACTCAACACGTTAAAAGTGGTTGGTGATGTTGGTGAAGTGGTTGGATTGAAGATCACTGTGTATAATGTCACCCTTTATCTTCTACTTTACATTATATTACACGTGCATTTCTCAGGTATAAAAAAGAAATTGTTTAGGTATGATCTTCAGTAACATCCTAAATCTGTTTGAAAATGTCAGGCCCCACCCCTTACAATTACTACTATTTTTCCTTGCACCCTTATAAGTGCATACCTTATATTCATCCCCCATCCCCATGTTTTCCATACCCCCTTTGGCGATGATATAAAATGGTAACCACCTTACTATAAATTGTTCCTAAACCACTAAGTCTGCTATGAGGCAATTTGGCAAATAACAACGACAGCAATGCAACTGGTTGACCTTAACATTTGCACATTTTGTATAAACTAGTGGTTGTTAGCATGCAAGGATAATCCCATGTCACTTTCAGTATAAAGCCAGTGGCGTCGTGCATGAGCTTTGAAAGGCATACAATTGAGCCAAGACAATCCTCCAATCTAACACGGGAATAAAGGTAGCACAAAAAAAATGAAAAAATATTTATATATATGTACAGTAGAGCCTACTATAAATACCACCTATCTAAAAAGTTTTTTTTGTACAAGCACAATCCTTTAAGAGATCACTGCGAACTTGAATGAAGAGATTACTTCTCTATTGAGACCACTTGTGGGCTTGGGTGGTCCTAATGGAGTTTCTGCTGTATTCCACACCCACACATGACAACCACAATACGCAGTCACGATATATACCACTTCAAAGGTGCTGTGTAGTAAGAGTAAAACGTTCACATTTTAGATTTAATCTTTTTGCATTATAAAATTTTGCAACTGTTTTATTGTTTACACAAGTACATAGCATTCTTGAAATCGATACAAAAATTGCAGTTTACAGTATGTGAAAAAAAAGAACATCAACCATGCTGAATTTCATTATTCAGAAACGACTATACGATTCCGGAAGTCATCAATATAAGCTTATTACTTCCGAAAACTCTTGATATCGAACTACTAGGTGTTGTTGTTGTTGTTGTTGTAGTTGTAAGTGCATATTTATGTTTCCTCTTAGTTTGTTTGAAAACACCTTCGAATGAATTTACATGATTAGATGGTTAAAAACATTGAAGTAGACCCCACCCTATTGACAAACTGTTGAAGTTCACAACGGAAGTACTCGTTTTCTCTCCCTTCTTCACATATCCTACTCGACTTTTTACCTTCTTCCCAGGTTTATGTTACGCCATAAAACGTGTTATAAACGATCATCATTGGCTCACATTGCAAATCATTTAGCAATATGATTTCCTATGTCTGTTTTTTCTTCAATACTTCATTAGCACTGGTTTCTTGGATGAATGATGACAGTTTGTGGACATTGTTATCTTCTTCTATTCTAAATGCAAGTTACGTGGTTATGATACTAGTTCATTCAGATCAAAAGATCCTACACCCCACTTGGTTTCTTTTAAATTTTAAGTTTATTTTACAGTGTGACACTATAGTCGATTCTTGCCGCCCCCGTCACAGCCCACTTTCACATTTCTTTACCCTCCTCAGTTATACATATACGTTTCCTAGTTTGGTGTTTGTGTTGCAGTTTTTGTCTTGGACAGCCGGAATCTTGTCATTACAGGCTGTTACGTTTTGCCATACACGCTCAGTGCGCATTTCCTGATATCTTCTATCTTGAGTATCTGTGATGTACGTGTAGGGGCGTACAGGAAAGTTGGTAGTAATTTTAGATTGAAGTCTGACATTTTCAACCACATTTCAGCGAGGAGCATGAACATTCTTTTTTAGTTGTTTCATACATTGAAACATTTTTGTATCATTTTTAAGCATCCAACTGAAGCCATACTTGAGCAATTTCTGTAACTCAAATGGCCTCCAAAATGGCCGACTTAGACAAACTTTAATCGATTTTGATGAACTATAAAAATTGACTCAGACGGCGAGCTGACCAAAGACTTCAAACACAACTCCTGCGCACTATTACCATTCAAGACCTCCCAGTAATAAAAATTAACTTAAACTTGAAAGATGTCAAGCGTAATCTTGTTTACATTCTTAATACTCTGTTTATACCACGATAATATTAAGATGACATACTTGCTTAATCACACGAGCAAGATTGCTAAAATTTACGATGACCTCACAAATACAATGTATGTGAAATATTCAAATGAAACTATCGCCATAATGACTTCCGTGACTGTAAAATCCCGACAATTTCTCATTACATTTCATCACAATAGCTGACACGTTTTTTATTGAATTTCCTGGAATTAAAGCCCACAGTTGGTGCTGAGCACCATACCCAACTCAGGTAATATAAAACTTTGCATGAAAATAATGCTTCTTTACTTCAAGGCATTTATAAACATATAAAAATGGCGTTCGTACTTGCAGTTTTGCCTTGACATTTGAGGACAAAGGTATATCTAAGTCAACGCTTTTTCATAATCCCATCCAAATTGATACTAATTAATCGCCCTTTTCGTTCGCTACATCAATAAATTAGATGTGCCATTTAAATCGAGCTCAGAAAACTGGAAAGTATGAATAATTTGAGCTCAACTCAAAACTCGAATTAAGACCACCTGTCTATTAAGACCTTAATAGTACGACCACGTCTCGTGGTCCCACACCTTCATGAAGATATAAACTATGAATCTGCCGAAAGAGACCACCTCTCTCTTAATACCACATCTAATCTGTTTTCCCAAGGTTGCTTGTGGATACAATTTCCCAGGGAAGAATATAATTACATCACTTACGGCCGTCCCCCAAGTGGCTCTTCTATAACGCATTATGTAATTGAGCATTTTTCAAGCAAGAAAAAAAGTAGGCCTACTTACTTCCTCCAAGCGGCAGCTAAGTGGCTTCAACTGCCACAACAACGATCAAAGTAGTTTTTTTGACCAGGAGCAAAGTGTCTGATCGTGTGATGTATCAGGCCACCAAAGTAGTACTCGTGGGAGTTGCCTGGTTAATGGGGGTCTCCACTACGGCGTGGACAATCCACTCACCAGCAGACCTTCCCACCTGCCCCGTGCTAGCTCGTTTTAGCCAGGACTACCGGCGGTTTACAGGAATCTCTTCTACGCCTACCTATGGGCACGTTTACTAATAAATACTAAGGATACTAAATGCCATATACCCTTGGGATCTTTTGTCTACACTTGGCTCAGTGCCAGAGGCCTGAATATCTACGAGATCAGCGATGAAGAACCAGCCATTGCAGTTTTTTCTGACAGCTGAAGCGATATGGAACTGATGATTTCAGTGGTTTAGGGCATTAGAGTATTCTATTTAAAACACAAGATATGCATGAACAGGAGCCATTTACCTCACTTTGTATTGATGGATAAGCCCCGAATAAATAATATATAGGTATGGCAAGGACCGGCTGATTTCAAAACTTAGAATACTTTCTGCCACCAACTGTTACGTTCAACCTGATGAATAACTTGTCTTGATGGCTGCAGAAATATCTACTCTTATTTAAAAACTTGAGCAGACTTATTATCTCATAATAACTTTAGAATTATGAAGATAGAATTCAAATCAATCTCCTCCCATCAGTTTTAACTTCGTATTCTACAAAGTAATTCTTTCAACAACACAAACACAAAACATCTCATATTCCAGATCCCGGGGAAAACATTTCCTTCTACGCTAATCCCATCTTAATCAACGTTTTGCTGCTGAAAATATACGTTAAGTGCTCTAATAGGATTATTGCCAGTACGGACATGCAATTACATGCTAGTGTTTTTTTCTAACCAGATGTCTTGCCACACGCTCGCCCACTTCCTACATGTACCTCTGGGAGGCTAAACTTTCGTGCGGGTGGTACACTTCATATTTTCTATTTGTAGCCACTACCATTAGATATGGCATCCTCATGTCAAACTTGAGTGGCAAATACAGTCGTTGCGAGGATTTGTGTGTGTGTGTGGGGGGGGGGGGCTCATTTTGACCAAGTCCTGTACTCTTGGGGTGCTCGCTCTCCGTGAGGAAATTGACATGCAGGTCCCCAGATCTGAGTACAAATATATATAGCAATACACGAAAGATACGGGACCCAATCACATATAGTTATTTCATGCAATCCACAATCAAAGCAAGTGTATACACACCAAATCATTACAGGTCAGTATAGCATGAGCGCAATATAACAAAATTCTCTGTTATGTCTGGAATACATTGGTATTTTGAAAATACAGGGACGTATGAGGCCACATCTCAATAGAGAGTGTATACTGAATTGGAAAATTGGTACGTGTATATACAGCATATTACTACAAGCCCCGAGATCCTTCTTTCTTATTATGCTTAGAAGCATTGGGTACTCCAGTACAAAGAAAGACTGACTGACACAGGCAAAGCTATATACCAGGGTGCCGTGTCTACCAACTCTTAAGCAAACGCACACCTGTGTACAGGCTTTGAACCACCTCCGCTGCCACACGCAGCACAAATCAATAACAATTACCCTAACATGCACACGTTTATGATACTAATGGCTTGCCCTGAACAGTGATGCTACCATTTGGATACATCAGTGCCACATTACACATTTGCATGGAATTTCTAACCACTTTGAAAAATATAGGATGCTCACAGGTCTGTCACAGGCATGCTTTTAATGCAGATTTGCACAAAATTGCACACATTTTATATACTAATTGCAATCATGCTGCTTAATTCCAACTGCTCACCAATCGAGCTACGCCATTAAAAAGCCAATTGATCAAAGTCACATTTTAATCCAATAAGAGCTAGTACTAAGTCATGTTTTTTGATGGTTACATTTTAAGGAGAAAGGCCACGTATTTTTTACCATTCCATTTACTCAAGGTATGTGCAAGTTACTGACACACACACCGTACATGTATACACTATTCATATGTGATTATCAAATAAAAATGTGCAGAAAACTTTAGGTATATAAATAGATTGTTAGAGACAATATACCTATTTCAAATAAAAAGAGACTTCGCCTAATAACATTAATGTAAGTCACCCCTCTATTTATTGTTTTCATGTTTGATATCAATAAAACGTAATTCAGATAAGCTTGAATGATAACTGTAGGTCATTGCCAATATATTGTATCATCACCCATACCAACATGAAAAGTGCTTTACAACTTTTTATAGATATCAAATTTCAATCAAAAGTACTTATTATGTTTTAATGGATATCAAATGTTTTAAAGCTGGGGCGAACTAGATAATTATCATGAGATGGAGACTACTTTTCTTTGAAATAAGTATTTTTTCTCTAACTTCATATATATGCACCTCAACTTTGTGCTTTTCAGTTGACGAAATCACATTTAAAATAAATATTTTATTCGGAAAACAAAACTTCAAGACAAGTCCACACGTTATTCTTTGTTTGGGTACGTTAGAATTATGAACAATGCCTATCAAAGAGGATAAAATGAAAACATGCAAAATGTAGTGGGCTTCCCTCTTAAGTACCGTTTTTAACCATTTCTCCATTCTTTTTCAAATTAGACTTTTGCTGGTTCCCGGAAATAGCTACACCTGTCCAATTAAACACGATGAAGTAGACACATGCAAAACAATCTCTCTATTGAGACCACTTCCATAATAAGACTTTTTCCGATTCCGAGCTTTCTAATACAGACCAACATGAACCTTTGTAGAGGCCTCCTCCATATCGAGACCACTAAAGGTCAGTCCCAAGGGTGGTTTTAATAGAAAGGTTCTACTGTCCGGGGAAATAGACACCAGCAGGAAAGCGTCTTGTGACGTCTTTGATATACTCACACTATCTGATCTGGGTGACCAAGAAACAAGAGGCAGTGAAGCGCCCAACCAAAGGTTAGGTAGCAGCATTCTGCGCGGTCGAGCGGACATCTGCGAGCTGACTGATGTCATCCGCGGATAGTCAGCGGGTATCTGCATCAATGCTGTTGCGGTCGCGGGGCGGATGTGGTCAAATTCTTGCGGTCGTGGGGCGGATGCGGTCAGAAATATGTGTTTGTGGACACTTTGTGGATCAATGCAGTTACTTTGTGGACACTTTGCGGTCAGAAACAGTTGAATGACCACGGATCATTCTTTGATCCGCGTCTACAGCAAATCATTATAAGATTCTCTTTGATCTTAATCTTTTACTTTGTTTTTGAAAGAACATGCAAGCATGTTACTTTTTGATTTGATAAACTGCCATATTGCAACTATTAGAGACATGTTAGAAAAGCATATATGAAATATATCTTAAACACTTCATTTTATAATGTTGTATTACATTATTTTATTAGAAACACCTCATACTTGCAATCATCATATGCTTTGAAGTCAATTTCATACCATTACTGTCCTTAATTAGAGTTAACCACTCTGCACAGCATGGTTCCTTTTGAATTCATTGATAAGTAGCAGCTAGCTAGTTAGCCAATAAGCATGACCTTTATGAAGATGTTTGCTTTATCTTAAGGAGTCCTTTATGACCATGCAAAATAGATCTTAATGGGGAGTAAAGCATTGTTCCAACAATGTGATATCCGTTTGTTCTAAGTTAAAGGGGTGTTTGAAAATTAGTCTTCTGCATTCATTTCTATCTCTTCTCATATAAAATATTTAGTTCTAAATGTGGGTATACATACATGCTGTAATGAAATAAACATCAAGCATGATTTCCTTTTGTCTATTCTGATCTTAGTTAAGCAGAACATTCTTCGTCTTATTACCCTTCCATTCCCCTATAAAGAAGATGTAATTAGGAACTCAGTATCAGTTCACTTCGGAGTTATATCTGTTATATACTGTGCTGCAGTGCTATCATAGAGACTGAACATTTAACGTTATGAATGTCTTCATCATTGTATGGTACGGTCTATATTTTTGCATCAGTGTCCTATACATTTAACATGTAGATAAAGATAGCAGCATTCACTGCAATATTATTTTTGGTTTATCATTTTCTTGCAAGTTTCACCACAGTAAATGATGATTATGATGGCGGATAGTGTTGTGGATGTATTGCGGATGATCTGTAATAGTGCGGTCAAATTGCGGTCATTTTCTCTTATGGCAATGCGGTCGCGGGGCGGATGTGGTCAAAATCTTGTAGTTGTGGGGCGGATGCGGACACAGAATTGTAATTTGGTGCGGTCGCGTGGCGGATGCGGTCGGAATGATGCGGTCGCGGGGCGGATAAACTATGCCAAAAGCTGACCACGCAGAATGCTGTTAGGTAGTCTCATCACTTTGGTCTGTGCATTTAACTTACCATTGATAGCAATAGATACATTTTAACATGATTTACAGTTGACATGGAAATCCCCTATTGTGATAGCTTTAAGGGGCGGTGGTTAAATACAAACACTCATTTTTCAAATACACGTGTATGCAAATTAGCTTGATTTCATTGGCCGTGGACATCAGGGGCTTTATGTATGTTTATGGTGGCATTGATAAATGACACCGTATTCTTGGATGGCTTGATAAAAGAAGAGGAAGCTTATGTAGGATCAGGTGCAATAAAACTGGAACCAGTATTGCGCACGTTCTGCCTTTTTACTGCCACCAAGTTACCGTAAGCCGGTAGATCCCTGTATGGGTTAAAAATGCCATGAAGACAATTATAGAATCACGAAACGGAATAGTGTGTGTACTTTCTTATAGAAGACTGTCAGTCAGTGATTGATCCATTATAGATGAAAGTAAAGGTTTGGAAAGACCTACTCCAATTTCATTGAGAAAACAAATTTGTCAAACACGCTCTGCAAGATCAACGAAAGTTCTCCATGAAATTTCGCAGAACACTGCAGAAGCCCCCACACAAAAACAAAACATAAAAAACACTACGCCCCTCCCACATATATAAACAAAATATAAAACATAAATATAACAATATATATATATATAGAATATATATATATATATATATATATATATATATATATATATATATAAATATATATAAATATATATATATAATATATATATAATATATACAAACTATATATATATATAAACAAATAAAGCAAATAAACTTGGATCTGCTGCACGTCTTAATCGTATTATTCAACAAAACACAGGAACTTTTGCGAACATCTTTTAAAACGAGCTTTTATATGCGTACACAACTCACATTTCCAGACCCCATATGGGCCCCACAGCCCCCTATATACTGCTTGACGCTGATATCACACACAGGGTATCAAAGCGCCATGCTTATTTATGCCCGCTGTGAAAGGTTAATAATAACGGTATGATTACTATTTACTGCCTGGCGTAATCATTGAGCAGACGATCAAAGATGACTGTAGTGCTTCTGTTATCACAGCAGTTGGCAACTGGGGATTTTATGAGCAAGGTTTCATCCATTATAAAACTTAATGCTTCTGCCATGCCATGAATAATGCATGTGGATTTAGACAGAGTACTTTATTTTTTTTTTATAAATGTTGTTGTTGAAATGCATCATACATGAGATATAAAGTCGAATATATAAACAAACGATGACTGTTATCACAGCAGTTGGGCACTATATGTTTTATGAGCAAGTTTTCATCTATTATACAATATAAAACCTCTGTCATATCATGTACAGTATGCACGTGTAAAACCATTTTACTTCATTCACAGATCTGATGGAAAGGCGGAGCTCCCTTGTGAAATCCATGGATTTTGTACAAGCCATCCCCCCCACCCCCCACCCCCGCTCACAGGAGAATTACATGTTTGTTTGTTTTTGTTTTTGCTTTTTTTTTGCTTTTTTTTTTGGGGGGGGGGATGGGGGGGGGGGGTTGCGCGTGCGCCTACTGTGTCACAACAATCCCCACAGATCTGCCTATGAAATTCCATCATCCCATAACTTGATATTTCTTTACGTGAATGCTTTATACACTTTTAATTGCACCCTAAATAAGATAAACAATTGAATCATGTGAATGTTAATTATGATCATGCTTTATCCAAGAGATGTCTCTAGTGCTTCTCTTATCACAGTAGTTGGGGACTATGGAGTTTATGAGCAAGGTTTATTATTGGATGTAAGAATAATATGAGGTGCATATATCCACAATATTACAGACATTATAAGCATTCAAGCACAACTATTTCATAACACGTCTCAACCTCTCGTGGCGAGAAACATTTTGGGGAGTGTCTTAGTAGTGTTGGCACTTCTTGCAAGTGGCAATCTTATTGTAAAGGTGCTCAACAATGCCATTAATTTGACCAAAGATGGATGTAATATTAGCAAAAAATAGTGCAATATGAGGCAGTATAAAAAGAGGTTTGCTTCTATTAAGTGAAGTGTTTAATAAATCATCTTGGGTTACAACTTTAATATGCACATGGCGGTTCCGGCTTATGAGCTGTGCTAGTGGGTTTTTTTCTGGGTTTGACAGCAGCAACAACAACGACGTCGACATTGATAACGATAACGACATTGACCGCAATAACAACAAAACAGAAGAATAAAAACAGCAACAGCAACAACAAAAACTACAACAAAAAGTATGTACAAGAATGGTTTTCCTTACAGAGACAAGATTGAGCATTACCCTTCCAAAGTGGCTTTATTTCACATAAGGACGGTTTGCTAGTTGGATTATTAATCCTGACATTCTTTCAGTCCTCCTGTTAATTAAATTTTGGTAGATCTATTTAGTAAATATTTTAAGGATTCACAAGATAATGATGCATATTCTTGTCAGTGAATGAGTGTGTGTTGTTTTTGTTACACCCGCAAACCACTTACTGACATAAGCCTGTGATTGCACTGTCATAACATGTCATAGAATAGTGATAGTTTACATGTAGGTATTGTAGTTCTAGCATATTTTAACCCACTCGAATGGCACTTATTAATAACTGGACATAGTGGACAGTACATATTAGACGTGATTAGTAATGCTCATATTGTTCCATTATGGATATATGCGTATATTAATCAATGTTGTATTAATGTATTAGCCATATTTGTATGTGCCTGTACCCTATGTAGTATAGATACGTTCGATTATTACATGTTCTCATTCCGGAAGAATAGAGATGCCTTAATTAATAATCTTGTGGCATAGTAAGGATCGCTTGTCAAATGGCTGAAAATAGGCTCAGTACGTATGAGTGTGAGTAATAGGTGCTTTGACGCTTGAGTTCAGAGTTTAACAAACTGTGAATTACCATATTATTGGTTATCTGAGCGTACCAAGAGTTGGGTAAGACGACTGGCTCTCGCAAACCGTGCAGGCAGACACATCAAAAGTCAAACAAGCGGACACACATGCACACACGCTTGCACGCACCCACAGATCCAGAGAGTGGAGGAAGAACGCACCCCATGTAATTTTCAATGAGATTTTTACTTTACCACCATAATCAACTGCTTTTATCACCACACACTTGATAGCAATATTCGGAGTTTATTGTACTGTAGAACCTCTATACCTCTTAGTCTTGTTAGATACGTGGTATGTTTACGGAGGTTGATGTCGGTCTCTTCATGAAGCTTTGGGACCGCGAGAAGTGTTCTTATTATAGTGATGGTCTCTTCAAACATTTGGTCTTAATTGTAGGTTACACTGTGGCTACCATAGCAGCAGCAACAAAAACTATCCATCCCAAGCGAATGCCCGAATTGCTCCAACATTGCACGGGAAATTGCTTATATTCATAATGTGCACTTCCGGCCCGTGGCCAAGCCATAAAATGCAAGAGGTGGATTTTTACACAATGCCGGTTAATGCAGTAAAACAGCGATGTTATTGCCTTTCCAGGGGATAATAACCATTGTTATGGCATTGCGTAAATAAAGACTTATTTTTCTGGCAAGTTTTGCTCATTCAATATGATTAATTGGTGCGTGTCAAGAATATATTGTCCACTACACTATGTTTTTGTTGATAGAGGTAACATTGCAATAGACATGCGTATTCAGACGTCGGCTAGGAGAGATTGATTCTCTACAGTCCTATGATTGACTTATAGAATACTTATGACTATTCATACATTTTGTTCGACAGTAATAGCCAAGGATTGGTGTATTTGAAAAGACTCAATATGGATACACATTAGGTTGGCAACCCTCACCCTGCATTTGGCATTCACCAGATTCATAGAACTAAAACTATTTGTTTCTTGTGACATTATTTAGTGAAATTGCGCTATTTCTTCACAAGTAGAATAAGCAACCATAGACTATCAATTGTGATGCTAGATTAATAATTTGCATGCTGACTGTAAATTTGCATTTATGTCATTATGCCATGACATTTTCCAGTGTCACGAATGACGTTAAGATATCATGATAACGAAAATATGGAATGGCCGAGCCATTGTTGCTGTAATAGTGGTAACTATTTTCTATGTAAATTCATTAGAATATACCGCAGACGATGATTTTACGTGAATCTCCTTTGTTATAAGGGTCATGTTGCACTGGCGGCATCAAGTGGGTATCATGTGTCCAATTTCATTATATTATGAAATTTCATCTCAGAATTAGATTTCATTCTGAAAATTCTTTAATGAGAGTTGCTAAAGGGTAACAATATTTTGCGTAGGTCTTTCTCTTTTGTTTTAAATTAAGTTAAAAGAAACGCTTATGTTTTTCTTATAAAGAAAATTTCTGAAATACTCCTCGGAGTGTTATATTACGTATACCTATGCCAAAAAAGACAACTTATGTAAAACATGTATATTCTAAATAAGTGGCCTTTAGAGGATTTCTCAGAACCAGAGGCCCATGCGTTAAATCAAATAAAAACATCCCGAAGCCAAAGGAACCTGAACATATAAATATAGAAAATGTCCACCAGACGCTATCTGCTACTCTAAAAGAACAGCATAAGAGTACCAAGCAAAAGAGTGTGTATTCCAACCCATTATGTAAATAAAAATGATTCCTGATAGTGCACGGTTCCTTGATCAGAAGACGCGAAAGTTACTTCCGTGAGAGAACGTACTCATGACAGATTGGTGGCGCCTAGATAAATGCGAGTGACGTCATTTGGGAACGGAAATTTGAACAGATCTGTCATGGAGACTACAATCTTCATGGTTGAGCTGATGACTTATATATTGCATAGGAGTATGTAAAAAGGTGAAAAGGTGCTTCCTAAAATGCGAACTTAAGTACTTATTGAAGAGTACAGTTGTTTCCATGTTAATTGAATTATGAAAAAAAAAAGTTTTCTAGCTAAAAAAAAGAACATAAACTTCCACGACAAACATATCATTATCAATTAATTATACCATTTTCCGTGCATAAGTATGTAGCAATTCAGAGTTCTTATCTAGAAGGCATTTAAGTCAAATTATTGTTATGACCGTTGATATTTAATGTGCGGTGCATTCCTGTAACCCACGCATGGCCAACCCATCACGGGTATAGACACGTGACCGTAAATATTGTAACGCTGAACACGTGAGCAGTGTAAGAGAAATTTTCGTATACTGACGATGAGACAAGTCATACACTCGTGACTTTTCTGGCTTTGCTCATTTTACGGTGTTTTTCCGCTGCTGTGGTCATTAAAGCTTACGTCAACTCACTCCCTCTGGTATAGAACCTTCAATGAAGACCATCTCTATATTGAGACCACTTGTATGATAAGACAATTTCTTACAATAAAACTCTATAATGAGACCGCCTCTCTATTGAGACCATTCCACCCAGTCCCTAAGAAGTTCTTAATATGGAGGCTCTGCTGCAAAAAGAGACAGCCAGTTGGGCACATGACCAAGTAGTGGCTAAGTCTACACGACCAGTTTGTAGAGATTTTCCGCCAACGTTAACATTTTGACGGACAAATCCTACATGCAACACAGGCCGTGCACGATGTTACTATAGTAACTAAATGAATGGGGTGAGGTTGTAAGAAAGTGTATTCAGGGGGAAAGACAAAACAAAAGTACTTCCACTTTACGCGATGTTGAAACACAAGATGGGAAATTGTGGATATTAGTGGTAAAGTCAAAAAACGAAATGTGGGGTAAAGGCAAAACAAGGAGGTACTAGTATGTGATATACAAGGCTAGAACGAGTGGTGTGGGATTTCTTTATTCCGTATAAATCCCCATACTATGTACATCCACTCTGAAGTAGCTTGCAGACTTGGAATTACGGGATGTCTCACTAGTAATGGAGGCCCAAGTGACATTCTCGTGGCAGCCTTCATTTTATTCTTCTGTGAAGTTTTACATGCCCTTCAGGGAAGCTTGAATTGTGTATTTGTGGGCGGGTAGGTTTTTGTTAAGTGGAACGTATGGTTTATTTTTGTGAAATAAGTTTGCTTGTTCGACATATTGCATACAACAAGACGATAAAGTTAACAGGGGGAGTCGCTAGTTAAGATATCGTTTAAAGATGAATGCAAGCACTGTTTTTCAAACACAAACCTGCAAATTAACTTGATTTGATTGGCTGCCGACAATAGTAACTTTGTGTAGTTTGACTGTGGTGTTGATACACGGCACAGGGATCTGTAATAGGTAGGTAGTACCCAGTATGATCCAACATGAACCTTACGCATTCCCGCCAAAAATGACACCCCTCATAGATTCTCGGCACCACAGATCTGGAACGCATACGCAATTCTTACTCCCCCCTAAGTTGCACAACCCCCTCTCTCGCTTACTGTCCTAAAACGCCCGAATCTCTAACAACAATTTAACATCACTTTAGTCTAATTCTAAACAAAGTAGCTGCATGAGTTTTCCTTTGACTTTAACTAGATTTTATGTGCATTTCAAGAATTAGTGGCTCCCAATGGGACGTAAGCAGCGTCTGTTGGCTTGTGGTGTTTACCAAGTGGCAGGGATCAAACAGCAGCGGAGACCGGGCCATATGTTGGTGTTTACTCAGCCTGGGAAACATATAGCTTTACGCAGGGTGCAGACCAACACACTCAGCCCCTGGATCCGATTTGGTTTGAGACTGTGATATATGATCTTGATGTGACCTTCACTTGTAGGTGTACGTGCACAGAAGAATCTTTATGTATCATTTTGAGTTTTTTCTTTATAAAATATGCCTAAATTCCAAAATTAAAACCATATAGTTACTAAATATATCTAAAAATTATTTATTAAACTGTTTTCAACTGTTGTACTCGTCAGAATACAATAAAAACATAAGTACTTAAGATACCCAACATCGAATCTTTCTGTTAAGACAAGTCGTGCGATTGGTTCCGACGTGACTCAATAAAGGTGGTCGCATTATGGAGGTTTGCGGTGGTGTCTTTCATGGAGTGTTATTGAGCGTGTATATAAACATTCAAAATACATGCTCCCTATTTTTAATATCAAGGTCTATTATCCATATCAAAAGCAAAAAAAAATCACTTTTGCAGTGTGAAAGAGACACCCGTAAACCGGATAGGCACATTCATCTACAAAGACAGCTTTGAAAATATAGAAACATGGATGAATTGACTGTGGACTCCAGGTTACTTGGTCAATTATTTAGATTAATAATCACAGTAATGTCCTATGAGTTGCGATCGAAATTGTGATTGCTTCTGCCAATGTCACAAAGGGAAATCTTTCATAATCCTGAAAGATTGCTCTAGCTGGTAGTTGTCATTGGGATGCATTTACAAAATGTTGGGCCTTGCAAATAGAAGTTAGAATAGGATCTGAAAACCCAGACTTTGGAGGGCTTCCTCATTGAGCTTTGAATTAGAATATTTGGCATACCCATTACCCAATGGAATTCGTCTACTTCTTATGCTGACTATGCAGAAGTTCTATTGTACTTGAAATATACATGTACCAGTACTCTGTTTCAGTATAAGTTTGTCATTTGCTGAGGATATGTCCACAACACGAAATCTCTTCAAAATAGAAATGAATCTTTGGCTTGTGTGACGACACTGGCCTTGAAGAAGATCATTTAGGCTTGTCGAAAATATGAGTAGTTAATGTTAAAATGACTGGTTTATAAGGGGTCAATAAATCCCTCATCCCTATTAGATGATTTTGGTCTTATTTGCCACACCCCTACTTTTTTTTTACTGTTTCCCAATATCCCACGAGTGTTCAGGCTTTTATCCCCACTCCTCACTTTCTTTAAATCCCAGGTCAATCTCTTTTTTTTCATTTCCCCCCATATTCCTATTTTTTTTCCCTTTCGCCACATCCCACTTCCTTATTTTAAAAAAGCTGATTGAAAGGATTCATCTTATAACTAATTCTCTTTACAGAATCTGTAAGAAGCAAATAAAGTGTCGATTCGTTGACAAAATTGTATACAAGTGAATAGGAGTCGTCTTCACTACACGAGGAGGGCAATTTGCCATGTGCACTCTCTTGACAGGTACATTGAAGATGTTTTTGAGCTTTTCACTTACACTATTTAATGACGGCATGAGTGCATTGGCGTGGGAGTGAGGTCGAGCTGTATATGCAGCCACGTTAATTGAAGCTCAAAATTACACTGCTCCGTGCCCATAGCACGTGATTTGCATCACCAAACTAGCAGTAGGGCCTATATAACTAGTAAAATAGCATTATTTTAATGGGGTTTTAACTCCATTGATAGATGATACAGGATAAATTTTAATCTCTATATCTGTCACTATACTATGTTTGTTTCATGTTTTAGTGGTAGTTAATCTCTCGATTGTCAAGAAAATATCTTTTATCATAGATTTTACCAAACATTTGAAAATGAATCTGGGTATAAGTGATATTTTACCTATTATCTAAATTTTATTGGCATATGAAGAGCTATGCTTTCATCAATTATTTTTTTGCGTATGTTAACAATGTATACGCATTAACATACAAATGTACAGTGTATATAAAATACATTCCATAATCATCTCTCTTACTTCTCCATATAGCAAGCATGTACCATGATAATAGTACCATTCTAGTCTTGTCAGTTTGAGTCCCATCAGAGCCACTTGTTATAGTAAACTGGAAGATTGTCTACGCCCATAAGTGCTTGCTGTAGAAAACTGAGCCAAATTGCCCTAACTGAATAGACGAACAAGTTTGGCACGAACACACCTTATGTGAACAAATGTAACGAAAATGTAAGTATTGAAAACATGGTAAAATATTGAGGCATACACCCTATCAAAGTCGAGTCTGTATAATGTAAACACGGTAGTAGTGTCGCGTGTCTTCAGCATTGATTTAAAACTGCATCCTCACAATATGTTTCCGCAGCCCGCAGCGCTCCCGTATTCGCCTAAAATGTCACTTGGAAAATTGGCGAGAGGAAATGGAAAGGTCAGTACCACCTTGTGAAAAACGACACAATCGATTGATGCTCCTCCACTCTATGTATCAAATAGGTACACTAGAATTTCTATGCTAAGACCATGTAGGACATTGGTATCGATTGAGAGGCGGTCTTTGTGTGGAGGTTCCCGTTGGAATCCTGTTGAAGGATTTGGACGGAGAAAAGTGGCCTTATTGTAGAGGTGTCGTCTATAAAGGTGGTCGTAATGGGAGGTTCTGCGATGTACATCTAATTTAGCATTTCTATGTTAATCGTTTATGACTACTAATGCAGGCTGAAATAAAGCATAAAATATGCTTAACTTTTACCGTGAAGGATGTCTGGTTCACCCGAACACAGTGCTTAGCATGGCGCATGGCATAGCCATGAGTATGACCAAGGATCTTGCGTGTAATTATTTGACTGTCAACATGTTTTGTAAAATATTACTAAGTACGTCGGTGTTTGTTTGGAAATGCAAATTATGAAGGTTAAGCGCACTCAGTATAAAAGATCAATAAGTTAACGAGACTCATTCTTCTAAGTTATTTCCAAGATGATGTGAAATTAATCAGGATCATAAATCCTATAGTTATTTTATTATGCTGCTTAAAACATGTTCCTCGTAAATTTTCTCCGCTTTTACACGATGATTCAATACCATGAATCCTTAAATCCGTTAAGCATTATATTTAAGAATTTATTAAGTTGCATATATAATTAGATTTCTTCGAGGTGTCTGAAACACGTGTGCTATCGACAGGAGAACAGAACAAATTAACCAGCGAATAAATCCCATATAGTGTACAGTTGAACCTCCAAATAAGACCATTTTTATAAAGGGACTACCTTTATAATAAGACCATTTCTCACACCACAGTGCCTTCATAAAACGACCAACACGACCATATAGACAGAGATATATCTCTATTGCGACCACTCGAGGCCAGTCCCAGGTGTTCTACTGTGATCATATTTCAATAGAGCTAATCAAAATGAAATCAATAGATCAGCGTACGTCAGTCGATTAAATACTATCATTGTACATCAAAGCTTCTATGTTAGACAACCAAAAGACCTGGCTTTGAGTGTACTCAATAGAGAGGTGATCTCTTTATATTATAGACGTCTGCGGTTGTCTACGTAGGAACGTTTGGGACCGCATTAAAGGTCCTATTATGGAGCTGGTCGCAATATAGATGTTGGCTTAATAATTGGAAGTTCCACTGTTGTACACCGATCGAGCGGGTATTGAGCATAAATCTAATGATTATTGGTGCTCCAAGGGCGATATCACCGGGTGACGTTAGCATGGCAATAAGAAACCTGATTCCGCCTCCATCATTATTACTTTACTGCTCTGTATGATACAGGATCACCTCCAAGAGTGATTAGTGGGTGAATTTATTACAGTGGAATGAATAGCACTGCTCAAGCATTAATAATTCACTGCTACACAGCCTTAGCCATGTACAAGCCAAATGCTTTATCATTTTGACCATGTTCCACCACTGTGCACTTTGACATTTATCATTTAACACAACTAAGTGAAGCGACCCTTGTTTTGCTAGGTGTTATGCTCACGAGCGCCCAGCCAAAAGGTAAGGTAGTTACATCACTTAAATCTTCATGTAAAAACGTACCTAGTCATCTAAAGCAATATGTACGTTTTAACATAATGAGTGGGTGCCCCGGGTGGTTGCCATATATAATATATTTCCGGGATAGATACACACACCTTTTTCAAATACAAATATGCAAATTAGCCTGTAGCTCTGACTGGGTGCAGACAAACTGTAGACTGGATGAACAGGACTAGTTTGCTCTTGGAAATCCAGGGTCTGTCTCTGATAGAAGACACTAAAACCTTAAGTTTAACATGATAATCATAGCATCTATCTTTGCACTGAAGTTCTTCTGTGACACTGTTTAACGCAGAAGCTTTCAAACTGTGTAGCAAGTCTTCATCAGGTGAGCCATCTTTATTTGTCGTGAAATGGAACCACGTCATCCAGGACATTGTCCCAAACATATGGACGTTGAAGGGACCCTAATTTCTTGCTGAGGTCGGGTTTTATATCTTCGACACGGTCCTGTATGCCGTCATGCTACCATCCTGTGACGAATAAAGATGGCAGACGAAGAGTTGGTGCACAAATTGAAAGCTTCTGACGTAAAAAGCAAATTGTAAAGATAGTTGCTATGGGTATTCGCCTGAACGATGAATCATAGTAATGATACTAGATAGTATTAATTTGTTTGAGAAGTATTAATGTCGCATTAACATTTCATGTAGACCTTAAAGAATCAGTGTTTCTTGACATAAAAACTAATCCATTAGTGTCCATTGAGAAAGATATCGCTTCACAATCTATTCAAAAGACATGTTTGAAAGTCTACATAGAATTATGAAGGTGCTTTTGCATTGAATGGACAAAAAAGAAAAGAAAATACAGCTGGAAATAGTAATATCTTGTAGTATTTTGGTGTGTTTTTTCCTGCCATTTCTTATCACTTATCAGTGCAATTAAACATTATGCAGGGACTGTTGATTTTGATAGGCAACAGCACTGAACACAAAGCTTCAAAGAACATCTTAACAATGTTCGTCAAGTTGTTTGACAACTCATGTCGTGTTCCAACTGATTACAGCGTGACGGACAAAAGCACTCAAAATCTACCCGATTACAAGACCATGAACACTTGAATATTGATTTGTAGTATTGAAATACACTTACAAGAGATCTTCTAATTAATACCAACGTCGCTGTAATAACACCATTTTTGACGCTCATGAACATACTCTCATGAAGCGACCAGGATGAACCTCCAGAAAGAGACCATCTCTGAATTGAGATGAGTTGAAGGCAGTCCCTCCGGTGGTCTTAATAGAGGGGTTCAACGGTACGCGACTACATGACTTGAATATTGATTTGCATAATTAAAATACGCGTATCTCTGCCATCTAACATTCTGACACATCATTAATCATTCTGCATGAGCGTACAAGAACCTAATTCCATGAGCAATTGCGTGGATTAAGTAAAATCAAGGCCTTGTCTGCAATGTGATCAAAGATTGCTTTCAACAGAGTTGTTGAAATCAAGTTTAATTACAATGTTTATGACTTTGAACGCTAGTTTGATAGAGATCCTCGGAGATTATTTATTATCAATTAGATTTTATAAATTAAATTGCGTTTTGCATGGGTATATTTCATTAGTGGCTGAGTAATCATAATGGGTTGAAACTGTGTGGAAAAATTGGCAAATGTTACAGTAAAACCAATTAAGAACACCTGTATAACGAAACCACGTCGTGTATTAGTTTGACCTTGCATGTGGTCCCAACTATCAAAGAAAGACTACCCCGAACCTGCATAAAAGGACCACTTTGCTATTGAGAAAACTTGAAGCGTGTCCCAGGCACAGGCTGAATAAAGTGGTTTCACTGCACACACTTTCTACACTTTCTCATTTAATTCTCAAAATCTAATCAGATTTCCTTATTTGAAGCTGGAATCTCACCTTCCAAGAGGAATAAGATTTAAAAAAAAACTCAATTGAGATAGCTAATAAAATCTGAATCAAACGTTTGAGGTTGTTTGCAAGGGCTATATGCTTTCAAAGGAAAGAAGTACATTTAGAAGATGAGTAGCTTCAGGATAGGCTGACACGTGTATACACGATCATTTTAACATGCAGATAATCCTTGAAGAGTGGCTTAATTACAAGTGAATCCTACAGTAAATCCAGCATTCAAAGGCAAATAGACCTTGATCAGGATAATGAGTGTTGTTGGTCTTTTGATTACTGTATGTGCTCAAAGATAAAAGGTTTAGAGTTCTTTCAATATATGATATTATTCGCTGTCAATGTGCATTCAGTGCGCTTCCCGTTGCTTTGATATGTAGGTAGCTAGCACACAATAGGGTGTGGTTTCTACTCATAGAAAATGTAAATATGTCAAGGTGTTATACACTGCTTATAGATTAGCAAATCCTTTCAATCAGAAGATTCTTGCTGGAAGAGCTGTAGAGTGGCATATAATTGTGATCCCAAACGAAGCCCTTATCAACGACTCGTCAGCAAATTAGGGACACTAATGATGGGACCTTGAATGAACTCATCATATTAGTAATGTGATTAGAATTTACATGGCTCCTACGAAACAAAGTCTGTGTTGTGTAAGAAGTTTGAAGTTTATAAATATGTTGGATGTGAGAAACTGATCTCTAAAATGAGTGGTATTCAGATAACATGCTGCAACCAGGTGGCTATGTGATGAGCAGGGCTCTGAAACACGTACGGATAGCGTGGGGGGAAAGCGAGAAATGTGATAAGGTTTTATATATCCCAATTACTTTTATTGGAATGGGCATAAACAACCCTACCCCTTTCCCACCAAAATACTTAATTTTCATGGGGCGAGGGGCAATCGTGCGTATAAAACCCATTGAATCCTTCAAGTGCCCTCCCCCCACCCCCAATTAAAAAAACCTGGATCTGTCCAGTGAATGGTGTGTAGCAAGAAGCCTGCCAACCAAAAACTTGTATCCAACATATAACACGTCCGCTGCAAAGATAAGAAGATGCAAGCGTAGCCGACAATTTACCTTTTACAGAGAAGTACCTCAAAATTCCCGAGACGAAGGTGCTAAAGCTTGTGACAGGCGAACAAGCATAGTAGCACCAGATCATTAATTATTCGTGTGCGTTATGCTTTTGTTAGTTATTATTTGTCGGTGAGTCGATGCAGTACAACTAAGAAAGTAATAATAAGAAGTAATAGGGCATTGTAAGGAAAAATATATATACCAATAATTTGATTCTAGTGTATGATGATTTGTTATTTGATTAGTCTATGACTTTATGTAGCTCATTCTTTAATTAAGTGCTATGAATGCGATAAGATGATAGTCATTGCTAGGAATCCCATATTAAACTTGACAATGTAACTATGTTATTTTAATTCAAATGTCATGTCGTACAATCTTGGAAAGGTTCATAAGTGTGTATTGAGTTTTTATAAGGACTAATGAAAATTATGATTGCATTTACCAATCGTTTCTTGAGAATTTACAAAGCGAACAGTTTTTAATTACTATGCGGTGCGTCATAGTCGTACTCAAAATAATTAAACAGTAGAGCTTGTAATGAGACCTTCTCTATGATATGACCACTTGTACTCCCAAACCTTCATAAAGAGACCAGCATGAACCTCACAGATCACCTCTCTATTACGAACAGTTGAGACCAGTTCTAAGGGTGCTCGTAATTGAGTGGTTCTACTGTATGTGCAAATTCATTATTATATTGTGTGGCATCCATGTTAAATATCATATTACAGTGACACGAAATAGTTTATTTAGAATCGTCTTAATTATCATTTGTCAGTTGCAAAACAATTAACAAAATAGGATGATAAATTGATATGATTAATCATTATCATAGAATACGATGTGAAAGTAAAACAGGCGTAGTATAATAACTATATTTTTAGCCGTTGATATTCATTGAGCTGCATTTAAATTACGAATCATTATTGAGCTATATTTTTATCACTATTGAGCTGCACTTTAATTACCAATCATCAACGCCAATACTGTCACTATTTTTTTATTCATCCAATGATAGCAAACGTTTTGAAATGTTACATCTAGAAGATGTATGATAACAAAGTATTTGTTCATAATGCTGTTTTAGATACATATATCCCAGAATTAATGCAAATCATTATAGCCTGGCACTCAGAGCCGTGCATTTTATATCTAAGGCCAATGGGGAATGTTGATATTGCACGTTTAATAGTGTCATTTATATGCATATTAGAACCGTTATTGCACAATCATATACCAGACACGAAAACCATCGTTTCGGGCTGGAGTAGAACCCCATATTGCAAAAAATGTGCCCAACTAATTGAGAATATAGTAAACCCTCCTCATCTGGATATTTCAATTTACATTCAACTACACTATGACCAAATATTAGATTGTTATCTCGATTGTTGGTTAGCTAGATATCTGCAGCATGTTCTCTATCTTCTTACAGCTTCGATATAAATAATTCTTGAAATTAAGTAATGAGAGGTCTGCACGGTAGTGTGCCAGTACTAGACTATGATAGGCCACGTACGTTTTAGTATAGGGACGATCCACTTTTTCAGCTAGCTGGTCACATTTTGTCAAATTGGTATTTCTTATTCTATCAATAAAAATTGTCAAGTATAGACATATGTCCTAAAAAGGTGAAGGACTGCACTGGCAGATCTAGGTTTTTGGAAATGGGGTGGGGGTGGGCCGGTGGGGGCGCACGTAAGATATTTTATGGCTCTGTACGTGAGATCGATGGCGGCCATGCCTAAAACCCCATGAGAATGAAGTATCATGGTGGGAAAGGGGGGGCGCTTCTGGGGGTTTCGGTGGAACCCCCCTACCCATTTTTAACTGAGACCCCCACTCCACCCCTAGGCGATACGAGTTCCAGTTTGTTCAATTCAAATGTAATCTTGATGCGTCTGTGCTTTACGAGTAGTCTGATTTTAGATTGTACGCACTTGTTTTCATTCATCAAAGGTTTTACGTCGAACATACTATAGTTTGCCTATCACATTGATCATGCATCAAAATGAACACATCAAACTGTGTGTGTTTTTGCAGACGAGAATACTGCTCGTTGTTACAGTGGAACCTCCCTATTAGAACTAGAATTAGAACCACATGAACACTGACCTCTAATGGTCGTAATAGGGAGGTGGTCTCTTTGTCGAGGTTCAGTTCGGTATCTTTATGAAAACTTCGGACTACCAGAAGTGGTCTTTTTATAGATGTGGTTTCTATTTAGAGGTGGTCTTACACTTTACATTTTGTTACCCACTTAAAAATGGTAAGAGTTTTGTTATGTCTGCAAAAACAGTGTAGTCGGACAGACGAAGGAAATGAAAGTCTCATTATAAAATAGTCATTCCGGTAAATTGCGTGTATAAAACAAGCAATTGAATTTACGTGAAATCTAATTATAGGGCATGTAATTAATACATTTTATTAGAAAGTCAATTGCTCATTTCATTTTCACAATTATGTTGATTTTTAAAACAAAAAATTCACCTTGTTTCTATATTTATGTGCCAACTCAATGAATTTAATCTTCGCCGATAAAGAATTAACAGGATGATTGGATTCACTTGTAATGATATTATCCAAAGATAATCTCTTTGTGTTGACAATTATTATTAAATGTTAATGTTAAATAAATAAAGTAGAACCAGCTTATATTAAAAAATTTCAGTTGGCTCAATTTGTCTATCATTCTCTCCTTCTTCACGTTCGAGTAAAACGATTCCAACTATAAAATGAAATTTGTATCGGAATAAGACAACTTTAACAAATTTCGTGTACATGAAAACCTCTATTAGAACTGCAATCCGGTGTCCTCACGTGGTCTCAGTAGAGAATTGATTTCTTTATAGAGGTTCATGTTGGTCTTTTCATACAGTTGTGGGACCACACGATATGTGGTCTTATCATAGAGATAGTCTCTTTATAGAAGTTTTCTTAATTGAAGTTTCTACTATTTCCCTTATTCAATCCAATTTGCTTTGACCAGACAAAATTCAGTGTACACCAATGAGAAAAAACGGGGAGTTGGCATGCCAGTGGCGATACAATATCTGTTAGCGCGGGTGTTCATTAATTCCCACTTGCCTACTTTTATTAGCATGATTTGAGCAAGAAGGATGGTTATACCTCACAAACACAACACTTTATCACTCATTTAGACTGGATTATGATGACAAACTGCAGTGTACATACGATCCAAATACACTATAGACATTAAACACACCGTATACTAATTGCATTTTTCCGTGAGTGCATCATAGTTGAAGCTATTGTGTGACTAGGTTTCTTAATGAAAAATACGCTAATAAAGTAATTTTTATCTAAGCTATATGCACCGGCATCCGTAGTTGTGAACATACTGGTATATACACTATTGAAAAAGTTGTTATGGTTTAAAATATTTGCAATTTTGAACCCCCGTTTTGACGTAAGATCTTACTCTATATTAGACCAGTGTTTGAGCATGACGTATTTGGAATAACACAAAACCTGCTTCAAACAACGCTTTAAAACATCTACAATGAGCTGACACGTGTACCGCCATTCCTACTCTTTTTTTACTCCGCGACACGTTTGGCAGGCCTGGAAGCTCTGTTGTTTGGGAACAGATGTACACCAGATCCCCGGTCTGGTTTTACGGACAATTTGATTATGTTCTTCAGTAGAATGCACAATTGAAGTCATGTTTTATTTTGAATTGTCAGGGCAATAACTTATAGGATAGCCTCTTGAATAACAACATTTTAAAAAAGTAATAGAATACAAAATACGACGGGTGTATCTTAGTATTTAGTGGGGCAAGGGTGGTTCGGGGGCAGTCCCCAACCCCAACCCCCGGAAAAATGTGAGCTCGGGTCCAGACATGGGTTTGAACCACAAACGGATCTGGCACTGCAGCAATAGAACACTAGTCTTCACGACTGAGGCTGTAGGCCCCAGCGTCATGGGAAGGTGTGTGTGGTATGATCAACAAATTACTACTTACACATTACTGCTTATAATACAAGGTTAATATAATAGTATTATGTATGGTATAGTGTTTGTAAATCATAGTAGTATACGTGCCATACAACACCCTCTCATGATGCTGGGGTCCATGAATGAGACCTCTTTCTCTATCCCCCATACTAACTTGAGCAGACAGAATATACACCATGGCTAACAGTGCGTGATACAATTAGAGAAACGTCAACATTTGTCCTTCAAACAGGGTACACGTACGTGCAGTGATTGAGAATGAGACGTGGGAAGCAACAGCTGGAACAAGCTACTAGCAAAACGCTATGAAAACGAAAACATTATTGTTTATTTTCTGTGACGTGTGTGGCTAGCAAAAAAACAACAACCATCCTTTCAGTTGGATACTTCAAGTGTGGGTTTGATTCGATCTGTTATTCTTTTTATTCTCTGGCAATCGTCTTCCTGAGTTTTGCTAAACTTTAACGAGGAGCAACGGCGCGTGGTGGTAAACTATAAACTACATGCACTCGCACTGTGAGGGAGGGTTACAAGGAAGTGAGAAGTGGGGAAACGCTTTGAAACAATGATGTTTGGAACAGGCAAAAATGATGGATGTAGGAAATAAGACCAAAAGAGATGAATGTGCAATTATTGACCTCTTAAGACTATTTATTTCTTTCCAATCAGTCGAAAGGTTTTACGTTGAAAAGGTCAAAAAGTGCCTCAAACAGTAAGTCTGCAATCTGCAATAATGTGTCTTTACATCTGTTAAACAGATGAAAGAAAGCGAAAAGATTGCCGAAAACGAGAATGTACAATGCAATTGTGAGAGTGCAAATTAGGTGATCTATTGCGAACAGAAAAGAAAGAACAGAAGCAAGAAAGTTGTACAGTAAAACCTCATCAAGCAGACATCTCACAAAACAAAACTCTAAATTACGAAACTCTAATCAATCTTTCATTCCCCGTTTAATGACATTAAAACGTTGTTCAGTATTTAGTTGGAACTCACAATTTAGGACATGTCCTCCCCACTCATACTAATGCTTATAAAACAAGTTTCTACTGTAGTTGACAGAGAAAACAACTTGCCAACTGTTCTGTGCGTAACGCTAGTGATCATCTAGATACATGGCTTCCGGGTAATTGTACTCGGGCTCATTATGTATCCCGTCTGCATAATTTTACAAGCAAAATCATGGACACTTCTGTTAGAAGAGTGTCCAATTAAGAACACCTCTATAACGAGTGCACCTCTGCAATAAAACCACTACATTTGCTGTGCTCTAAAACATAAAGAAACTCCACATAGAGATCACCTTTCCTTTTGAGAACACTTGAGGCCCGCCCTTGGCTGGTCTTAATTAAGAGGTTCTATTGTACTAAAACATCGATGTAGTCAGTCGCTATTGTTTATACCAATGATCTTAAAAATACTAGAAGACATTTGACTCGTTTGTGTCTATAGTTGACTAAGTTGGTACTAGTCTTGTGGTCTAGAATAAAGCCTAAAATAAGCTTGTGTTTACCACAATGTATGTGTTATTGATCTCACTGCCAGTAGGTGAAACAGACATCAGTCTGGGTAATGCTAATATTTAAGGTTTTATTACTTAAGTGTGTAGGGATAACAGTAAAATGACAGAGATAGTCAAATATTCAATATAACCAACCACTATATGTTCACAATGTGTCGGTGGGAATCAAACCAACTTCGAGATAACAGAAACTTCGAGATAAGCGATATCGAAATCACGAGGTTCCACTGTGAAGATGTTTTGATTGCGTGGTTCAGCTGTTTTATAATTCTCTATATTCTGTGACGGTGAAAACACAATGGTATATTACATATATTCTTCAGCAAGCCAGGTGCAATCCTTTATTGCTCAACAATAAATGATTTAAGGCCTGATTCCCAGACATTGAAAATAACCTGGGGCCTCTTCTTTTTATCTGCCACTAAAACTCGGATGAACACGCCACTTTAGACTGAACAGAGATTTTCGTGTTAACGTCATCTTGAATTTCTACTAAATGGCTGCCTTCTTTAATTTTAAGATCTCTTCTCTAATTACTGGTTATCATTTTCAAGACTGTTGTTTTGCTCTCCGTGTAATTAAAGTGTGTGTTTAAATACACAATTGTACATGTAAGTTAGAATATTTAGTGCGTGTTAGTAGTATATATGCTGAGATACAACGGTAAATCAAACTATTAAACAATGCTTGATTCTTATAACTAAAGACATATGTTTGTATTTTCTTTTAGCAAGTTCTGCTCTGGTACAAGATCCAATGGCATGAGTGTTGTTGATTGTGATAACAAAAATGTTAATGGTAGTGGTCTGTGGTACGAATCGTAGAAGCTATTTGATGTAGCTCTATGGACTTGGAGACAGAATCCTCGACACCCAATTCAATTAATTTTAATACAGCTACGTGAAAACTTACCACTATATGTAACGTCTTTTTCAAAGACTATATTTGAGTGTAAATATGATTCGAACAGAAACTCAATTTAGAATCTGCATTATATTGGGGATGCGAATATTCAATGGCTGACATGAAATAGAAATGTTGCCATACATTGAGCGGAAAGCAATTTTCTTTGGGATGGGATTCTCAATGCGGACGACAATAACATGTTTTTATAATACTTCATATGCTTGTGATAATTTTGCCGAATGTGATTACATGGTGATAGAAAATGCACCAATGTGAATATAAATATGCGATGAAGAGATAGCAGAATACCCATTGTGATTGAATTACAACGGAACCTTTCTATAGTACCACTTGAGGGTTGACCTCACATTGTCTCATTAGAGAGTTGGTCTATTTATGGAAGTTCATGTTGGTGTCTTTATCAAGTTTTCAGACCACTAGAAGTGGTCGTATTATAGAGGTAGTCTTATTATAGAGGTGGTCGTCATTGGAAATCCTATTGTATACATATGTGATGAAAGCTAGTAGAATAATTCTTGCAAATAGAATGGTGGGGGTGAAGAATGGAGCTTTTGATTATAACGCTGTTAAGTTATGTAAATTGGTTGGATGATGACGAACGTTAATGTGCAGTTTGGAGACTAATATGTATAACAAAGTGGTGTACGATACGTAACGTTTATACATTAAAACCTCCATTAGAACTATAACTATAAAGAGTTCACCTCTATAATAAGGTCAACAGTTGCTATCCCGAACCTTGAATAAGAGGCCATCGTGAATCTTCATAATGAAACCACCTGCATCTTGAGGCCACTTGACGCTATACATGATGGATGTAAATTGACAGGTTTTACTGGAATAGACTACCACCAAGACACCGACCATTAGCATCACGTATGTGCTTTAAGGACTTTTATTTTATGTGAGTTGTATCTACTTTCTCAAAGGATAGCCATTAAAAGATGTTTTGCCATCATCTAAATGCATTTAGACTTCGAAGAGTTACCATCCCTGATGGTAATGCCAGTCTACAGACACCTGAAATGTGTACTTGTATGTTTTACAATCTGTTTTGTATAAAAATAACTGGATATTTGCATTTATTCTTAGTTACCAAGTGTTGCAGGTGTATCGTATACTATACAGTAAACCTTGCTATTAAGACCACCCCTACCGTAAGGAGCATTTTTACACAGTTAAAAATCATAAAGATACCGCCATGAAGCTCCATAAGGAGACCACCTCTCCATTGAGACCCTTTAAAGTCCCTCGGATGGTCTTATTAAAGAGGCTTTACTTTATGATGATATATTATTGTTTGAATGAACATTACCCACGCTATACAAATCATGGTGCATGAACTTTTTACGCCCTTGTCACACGATACGTTCAGGTGACAGTGAAATGACAACTTATGACTTCCTTCAAAAACAAAGAGAACTCTTTCATCATGCACGTATATTGCCAATGCTTTGTTTTGTATGCACCATAAGACTTACGTTTATGTTGCAAATGGAGCATTTGAAAAGCGTTACTACATAATACATCATATATCATGACTAGCATTGCAATGAACATCATCTTTGAAATCGTATGTGAAAGGACACAGTCTTTTGAATTGTTCAGCTCTTTTTTCCATATTTGATTGGATTTTCCTCACGTTAATAGCTTATATTTGTGGCTTTCGCAGTAAATGAAACGTTTCATTCAATTATCGAACAAATGAACCACACTGTCTCAGACAATCTTTGAACAGAATATTTGATTTCATTCGGCTGTTCTTGGCGTAATGACATCACGTGCTATTAGAATTGACATGATTCGCTGATTATTGTTGATTTCTTGACAGTTTTTGTTTCGTTTGCTGTTGGCCAACCACATTTGTGTGGAATGATTTATTTATTTTTAGCAACATTTTCCCCCCAGAGTCACTCTACACTCTGGATTACGGGCCGGCGTTCTGTTTGTTCGGCCTGTTACCCCCCTCTACAGGTCACATCACTTTATATAAGCTATTCAAATCTGGCTATGTTTGTCAGTTGAAAATGGTGATCATAGCTAGCCTATTCCGCATGGTCCCAAAAGGTCCTTATTTGTGTCCGGCCCAGACCAATTATTTGGTCCATTTCTGACTGTTACCCCTCTACAGGTAGCTGAGTGGATTATATTAATATTCTAAAGCTATATTTACATGCACTGACAAAAGAAAAATTAACACTCAAGTTTTGGCCCCTCCGGTGAAGCTTTTCTGTTGCAAGAAAGCAATATATTTCATTGTGTGCACTTCAAGTGCTCTAAATTCACACCCAACCTAACCCAATCTTCTCTGCGTTAACAAGCATAGATGCGTTGGCATTGGATAACACTTTCACATGCAGCAGACTTTGAGTGTTATCTTCTGACAAGCAACGTGATACCAGTGGTCTCTATTTCAGACCAAGTGCTGTCACTCATATAACCATGCTAATTTTGAGGTAATGTAGAACCGTGGCCTAGTCCCTTCTGCTCTTCACGTCAGGGGCAGACAGGGACGGATCAAGGTTTTGGCATGAGATTGTCGAATGGTAGCCAATATGAATGAGCATGACAAATTCATGAAGTCTAGTTGAATATATGGCCCCCTGAAACTCATGGCCCTCGCAGGGTAAGCTACACATGTCTGCCGAAGGGTATTAATTTTCCAGAATCGCAAAACCCGATTTTGGCGCTCATTTAACTAAAGATGAAATGTTTGCATAGAAATGTGCCGAAATCTAGTGCGAGAGTTCATGTAGAAAGAAAGAAGGCTCTCTGTAAGAAAAGTGTAATCCGTCGATAGTTCAAAGGTTGACGAAGTGCAGTAATAAGCTCTCTGAGTAGGACGCCTTGATCTATAGGAGAAGTGAGAATTTCTTCGCCCGTGTAACCCAAGGACATGTTCTTTTATAGCCACTCTACCTGTCCTTAGAAGGCCTGAGAAATAAGCAAAAATGTTGTCCTTTTGTAGGCCATAATGTGATGGTACTGGGTTTATCATGTGCAAAAACTGTAAGTAACGATATCAAATGTCTATACCTCTCGGGTGAGTTTTAGAAGAAATTGGCCGCTTGTTTATTTTTTTAAATACAATTTTGTTAGAATGCAACCTGAAAACTGTAAACATTTTCTGCAGCTATGCGAGACTCAAATTCCTTTCAAGGGAGTTAAAGTGAAATTAGGGTAGAGTGGTGATTAGCTGTCATCAATCAGGGCCGGTGAAATACTATGCCATGCTCAGGAGCAGGTCTTCAGTGCATTTGAAAGAGACCCTATCTATCAGGAGACTCACTTTTGAGTGCTGTATCATGCTTGATAGGTTCGCATCGGGCGTCTACATAGGGTAAAAGTGAAACGGTGACATAACCGTTTTGCAGCATGTTTAACATGTCAAAATGATATACGTGGAACAGTAGAACCTTGAGATGACCAGACATAGGCTGAACTAAATGGTCTCAATATAATGATTTGTAGTTGTCTCTTTTTGAATGAAAATTTGGTCTAATGTTAGAGGTGGTCTCTTGGTAACGGTGCTCATAATAGGAGGTTTAACTGTGTCCTTATCTGTATAACAAGAGACAAACGGAACATAAAATTTAGAAAAAAATACAAAACTCTTTTTGTTAAACCTCGTGAAGAAGCATCTCGTGAGAAATTGCACGAGATTTCTCATCCATATTGCCCAAGGACAATTTTTTCTGCTGGATATCATGTTATTGAAGATTACTGCTAGGAATTTGGATTTAAAAGGAAGGACACAGTGATTCTGGTGTCATCACAGTGTAATTGTGTGTTATTTATGGTCAATTGGATATTCAACATGTCATTTCAGACTCCTTTAATGTGAGCACTTGGATGGTTGAGTTTACCGAGTTCAATGAAATGTTCATCAGTATATTTCATGGATTTTGATGACTACTGTTGCTTATCTAATGGTCTGACCATCCCCACTATTATAAAGTGCATTGTTACATTGTGCATCAAACTGTTATCAGGTATGGGTGCAGTTTTCCTGAAATGATGGATAGCAACATACCAATTTGATAGAGAATGGGATACGTCACTATGATAGATATTTGTAGAGGGGCTAGCGTAAAAATAACAGACATAGAGTCGCTTCCAAATGGGTTTTCACAATCGGTGTAACGTGTGTATTTGGGAGAGGGTAAAAAATCATAGGCAGATCCAGGGTGGGGCATCGTCGGTTTTCACGGCTTGATCACTCACACTGCCTTAAAGTCCTTGTTCATACCAACTGCGTATATAGTCGTGAGATATGACGATGAGGGTGGGGGCGCAGGGAGTGACCCTCTTACCATTTTCTCACCATGATACCCTATTTTCATCCTCGCAAGCGTAAATGACGCAATTTTGTAATCCCACCTTAAAGGACATTTGTATGAAGTGGGGAAATGACATGACTCAATCATAATACCAGTAATGCACAATACAGCAAAGACTAATGATAAAAAGTTGGGGGAAAATGCAAGCCAGAAAAAGAGTTATCCTATCGTATCATAATCAATACGGACACCATTCGTGCCTGCAATATCTTTCACCATGCTTGTACATGTATGTAAAAGCAACCATGTAATAGTAGTATAGCACGCGTATCTGAATAACAGTCATGAAGGTCGACTAAGTATTTACTGTACTTGCACACTAAGCATTTTACACCTACTTATTCAGGCAGAGTCCTTGCACATAATTCTAGTGAAATATGAAGAGTGTTTGCGCTTCAAGAACAAAGGACTAAGAGGACCAGTAGGTGGAGGTCAATGGCAGACCCATGTTTTTGGAAAAGGGGAGGGGCGCACTTTACGTATTTCATGGGTTTCGTACGCGCAATCGATGACGGACATGCCCAAAAGCCCTACGCAAATGAAGTATTTTGGTGAGTAAAGGGGGTGGCCTCTGTCATCGTCTACCATGGCATTTATCAAATTATTAGTCAAAATACATAAAGCTGCTAATCTTATGACCCAATCAAATCAAACTACTTTGCATATTTGTATTAGGAAAACAGTGTTTGTATTCATTACGTGAATAAGTCATATACGGTGATTGCTCAGGTCACCTGCTCTTTTACGTTAATAGATTTCTATTGTTTTAGATGAAAAGAAGAAAGTGATATGACTAACCAACATTTGGTTGGTTGGGAAGAGAGCAGACAATAACCCGATGAGGTCCAATATGTTTGAACGTGCTTTTTAGGCAGACCTTCAAATCCATCTATTTTTTCTGGAGACCTAGTGGCTGTCCTCACCCTCGCCTTCGTTGTAGTTATTTATAATGATGAAAATGCCGTCTGTTCTAAAATTGACAAAACGCTTGCATCGTTGAAATGAAACCAACATGACTGGCATCATCGCAATTCAACAACATACTAAATACTATGAGCTCGAGAATACTATGCAGCTATACGACAAATCTCTCTAATCCACTCAAAGTTCCCATGAGGAGACCCCTCTGTCGTAAGCTGTGCCATTTGCCCCACGGACGCTGCCAATAATAGGCTCCAACACTGAGTCCACAAGTAAGTGACTTGTGTCTGTGCCCTTGTAAAACTTTACATTAAGTTATGCTCTGAAAGTCTCCACATATGAAAAACCTGTTGTGCTCATGGACAGATTACATTTTTAAAGAAATTAGATGAAGTTATCCACTCAAAATATTCGAGCATCCACATATGATGATACATTTTTGTATATTTGTTGTCCATATATAAGATATTCTAAAACACATCGTCGAGATCACAAAGCAAGTGGGTCGGTCGGCATTGCCTAAAAACAGCCGTGTCATCATGTTGATTTGACTCAATTTAGAGGCCTCTGGTGAGGAGGCTTCTGCTGCTCGGTAGCGGAGGCATTTAACATTCTGAGTTCCTGCGAAGATGACAATGTCGAGATAATGAGGAACCCACCACTTGGGTCTGTGTCCTTATTAGTCCATTTAAGAAGGTTCGTGACTTGTGATAAAGGAGGGATGCTCTCACTGAATATTGCCTGTATTATTGGCAGGATTAATGCTGTTATTTTAATGTAGGTGGGGTTTGTCAAAAAGAAGAAGCGTTTATATCTATAAGTTTGCCCATGGCAGATACAGGGCTCCACATCCGCGTAATATTTTATTGCTGGCACTCTCCCTATTACGTGTACTCTGGGTTCTCTCGTCTCACATGTTTAAACAAATGCGATAAACAAACAAGGGCCAAATGTGTTAGGCTAACAAGGGTAACCTTGTCTCTTAACATCGCCCACTCTCTGACCTATAAGCCAATCAAGGGCGCGTATAATAGCAGTTATTGTTTAACAGCGGAAGATTCAAATTTATGGAGAAAGTTTGTTGTCGTTTATAAGCATGCTTTTCTACATTTATTTGGACAACAGTCTGCTAAAGTTAAGATTTACATTTTTAGTTGGGTGTACGCTGTGCATTACTCAGGAAGAGGTGTTCTCTATGTTTCTATATATCTCTATACGTGCTTCAATTTAAGAACTGATAGTATAGCTTACTATTTGCTCTGAAAACAATGAAAATATAACCTTCACATAATATTTTATACACCTGAAAACTGAAGATATATATGCACGTTTATTATCTTACAAGATCCAACTTTTCCTCACATAATCTACTAGTAATAATCTCACCGCCGATGAGCATTCCGCTCCCTCCTCTGCTCTGATCAATATACCCATAGCCTCTATTGGCACGTCACCAATACCTCACGAAAATGGGTCAATCATTGTGCAACTTTTGATCTACGTAGAACTGTTTAGAACCTTTCCATGGAACCCACTTCCCACAATATCTCCTTTAGTTGCCCCTACTGGACATTTTCTTACACCCTGAACATCTTGGCTCCTTCACACATCTCACAAAGGTCGCATTGTGCTGCCCTGGGGACATTATATATTATATAAACCTATATACCAAATTCCAGCAGCCCTTATGTAAAAGGTGTGCTAGTGTTGATGAGGATTCCCCAGGAAACAGCACTAAACAACAGCACTAAAACTGGTTATATAAATCTATGGTCTATCTATGCTATGCAAGTTAACTGCGACCTACAGTGTAGGGTTATTGCATAGTAAGTGCAGATAATATAATCAAGAGTTATTATTTTTGTAAACTCAAAATATACTCTGTACATTACTTACTACTGCGATCTTTTTATCTACGAGCGTTGTAATATAAGCTTTAATCAAATGAAATTGTAATTATAAGACAGTACTTCAAAACATACTAAAATATGTAAACTAGATATGTCTTGATTATACTATGCAATTATTCATCAACAATCCTGTATACAAATCCACCCAATCAGAGCCAGACTCTATCATATTGGGAACACTGATGACTAAGAGAATGGTGCGTGGAAGACCAATGTTTGGGCTCGATTTGAGCAACCTAATCTAATTTAGTAAGTCATGTTAATGACAAACTGAGGGGGGGGGGGGAGTAATCCACAGAAACCCTGTAGCAAAGTCCTGCTCTGCCGCTAGTGTATAAGCTGATTTATATACATTTTGTCGTAGTACCATGGTTATGTGAGTTCAGCACTCTCTTAGGTAGCATTTATTGGGAGAATCAGCTTGCATAAATGTTGTTTTTGGCCAGTCATTATTAAAAGAAAATGCTCGACCTCTTTTGAGCAGGATCTCTTAAAACATCAGACATGTCTGACTCCGTCAGATTAGCTTTGTTTGTCCGTGTTTCCAGGCTAATATAGAAAATAGTTATTTTATAAACTAGAGTAGACTATAGTCTGTTAAATACAATAGAACAGCCAATTAAGACCACCTCTCTATTGAGACCACGCCTGTAAGCAGACCATTTCTCATGCTCGCGATGCTCCATGAAATAAGAAGGTCACCATCAACCTCTGTACTGAAATTATATTTCTATTAAGACTATTTCCAGTTGAGGACAGCTACTTGGTGGTCTCAATGGAAAGGTTTTACTGTATCACCGTATGAAGGCCAAGGATGCGCGTGTTTTGTCAGCAAGTTATTTGGTACGGATTTGGCCTATTATGATAGTCTTATGACGCACGAGACCAAACAAATTGGTTTGTCGTGAGGCATATGTTAACGACTCTGGTACATTGTGCCCATAACGCATTATATTGGCAATTATTAACAGTTTATTGGTAACAATGGTAGAACATTCAAATAAACGGTTATTCCAGCAGACTTGGAGCTAGACACGTACACCCCTATATAGGTTAACGAAACAAAATAGGTATGAAACAAGAACGACGTCAATGACGATAATGACGACGACTACAACAACAAACAGCAACAGTAGACAAACGACAACAGCAATAACAACAGTAAACACATCAACAACAGCAGCAGCGGCAGCAGCAGCGGCGGCGGCAGCAGCAAAAATTAAGTCTTCAAATCAATCACTCGTAGACCTATCCCTGGAGCTCCAATAATTTGTCTATGGCTTTAACAAACGTGAGGTTTCAAGTTTTACGCATCTACACAAAAACCGTCTGCACAGATTTGAACTAGCACCAGAAACCTCTGCTACAGCCCCAAGACACAAGAGAAATGCATGAACTACACACTTAGTCGCACCGCGATGGGACAAACCTGCTAAAATATGCATGCTAACTAGTTGAGTGACACCTCCTGGCGCAGACTTAATCACTTTACCGCCTCTGGTATGTAAGAGAAAGGGCCTCATTTGGCATTTTGGACGACGTGACATTTGGGAAAGCTCCTATCCCGTGTCCATTTGCGCTGTCTGAATTACCGGCTAATGCTGGGTGAAGCCCATGAAACCGCGAGTTTGGCCCAAGTGCCACAAGTATAATTTGATGATACACAGCTTGAAGTTCTTTATGGTTTAATATCAACAGGAAATATATGTATACAGTACTTTTTTGTATTAACAATTGTTACTGTAGGATAATTATATGGAAATGCTTACCCATATATTAGTTGATGTGTGTAGCATTAGGATCAATATATGAGATTAATTTCTTGGTGCATCAATCAAATGAATGATTGAGAAAATGATTATTTCCCAATATAAAATGATCCCATGCATTCAAGAATCTTTTTACAAGAAAACATTATGATACTTGTCCCATTAATATGCTAAGAGTATATGGCACGGAATTATAGAACATGTCATGTTGAGAAGCAATGTTGGAGACATCAAATGGCGGGATGTGACTGATGAGGATGATCCATTAGCACTGACAGCAGCCATGGATATTCTTGCCTATATTGGATGATACTATAAAATGGATCATCTGCATCTATTTTGGGCTTATTACTCAGTTCACAAATTAATCGAAACAACACTATATATTAATATGAGACTGCTATTGGGAAGTGTAATAGAGATTCACGTGAACTTACGATGAAATTGGATGGGCTTATTTTCATACCCAACAAATCTCCTGGTTTAATGAATTTTCAAGAAGAAACCATTTTCTGAGCGTTGACTAATCACACTTGATTTCAAAACTGTATTGTACATGAATGAACTAAAATAAACCTACTACTGCTACAATGTACTTGTTAAACAAACTTACGCAAACTATTCACATAGCATCCGCCATATGTTCTTTGCCTAGTACATTTTCATCAATTAGGGAAAAAAATTCTCAGAGTCATGATTTTTTACATCACTCATTTACAAAAAATAGCCCCACCACATAAACAATTTTATTTTTTCAAAAATAATTTTTTAAAATATTTTTTTAAACACAAAATGTTCAGAAATTTAGGCATATCTTTAGGTACATAAATAGAAACCGTCAGCCACGCGTCACTTCTGTAAATTCTGTGGTTCTATCTTAGATTATTTATCAACGTCGTACCAGCCTTCTTTTTTTTTCATTTTGTGACCTTGTATTCAAGCAATTGATGAAAATTTTCTAACATCCATATTTGAGATTGTGTTTTCTTCTGTCATGAACGATATTACAATAGGTACAAGATTTTACCAAGTTTATGCCATAATCCAATGTTGTCAATCCATTTTTAAAGTGTTGACACAACAAAGATGTTTATTCCATTGATTGGATGATAACTGTATCTACAACCTCTCTTTATAAAATGTTAATTCAACAGAAAACTATTTATGCAATTTCTTGAAATTTCTCATATTATGAAATTAATACGCAGTAGTAGTATTTGCTGATGCTGAAAGAAGGTCCAAGGTACAGTGAAACCTGTCTATGTAGGCACCTTTATATTTAGGAGACCCGTATTGTATGGACACATTTCTCTTCTTCAATTACTTCAATGCCATATTAAAAACCTCTCTGTTCAGGACATCTGCCTTACATGGACAATTTTCATTTTTTACAAAGGTCTCCACATGGGATAGGTTCTACTGTATTTCATTGTACTACTTAATGGCTTTCATAATCCCCCCAGACTATTTCACTTGAATAATACAGAAAAACCAAAACAAGAGTCCAGTGAGGCATTAATAAAGTCTCATGTGAGGCTACCAACATTTCAATGAATCACATATTGGTTTGTTGGGTTTGATAATTATCATCCTCAATTTTTTATTGCTCTTTATATGCTAAACAAAGTTAAAGATATGTGCTTATTCCTTGAATCAACTTATCATGATGTATATAATTTTGCTATATTTTTTATCAGTATGATGTGATGTTTTTTTCTGGAGCCTACCAAAAGTAGTCCTAATCTCCTTCATGAATATTCACACACATAATGAACTACTAATGAGCTGGGAATGGCCATTTTGTAATATCTGTCATAAAAGCTAGAGTCATATTTGAAATTACTATTTTTTCCATTAAAAGGATATATTTCAAAATTCTAAGGCTGGTACGATTTAAAGAAATATCTCCTCTGTACAAGAGATGTGTTTCTATCTAATGACACACTATCAGTGGTTCAGTATATGTACCTAAACATGTGGTCATTATTTCACAAAAAATGCCTTTCAAAAACATTTTAAATTTTTTTTTTCACTTTTTGAAAAAATTGAGAAAATTCTTAAATCATATTATACCAATGATTATGAAAAATCATCTATATTAACTAAAAATTAGAAAAGTAAATAAGTGCAAACCACGTACAACCAACATTATTCAAGATTCTTTTTAATACGAGATAAAAACTTCTGTCCATTATTATCTAGATACTAGCCTTCCCCCGTCTCCTACGGAGACATAACGCACGCAGCAACAGAGACAAACGCACGCAACAACAATGTGATGGCTAAAGTCGCACGCAGCAACAGAAAAACAACGCACGCAGCATTTCTAGACCCGTGAGACAGACACACGCAGCAACAGTCCAACATAACGCATGCAGCAACAATGTGATGCCGAGACCGAAAGTCGCCGTAAAAAAAGAATCATTTTCATTCGATTTTTGATAGTAAGTCAGTTTTCTCGTCAATACTGATGAAAGCAAGCGCATGAAGAACAAATAAACCCGTAAAAGGTGATTTCCCATATAGTGCAACACTCAAAATGCGTGAAAGCGCCCCCCCAAAAAGTGATTGTGGGCGAATTTAAAAAAAAAAAAAAAAAAACATGAGCACACCCCTCTTTGAGTAATTATATAAGAATGCTCAACTCAAACGTGATGCAGATAATTGTTCATCTTTGCGTTGTATCTTAGCTAGAGCTCATAACCAGATTGACATAGAACCTATAGTCTTGAGGTCGTGCCTTTGAACCATTAATCCTTTCCAATTAATAATGCCCTTATAAATGTATAAATAACTGTAGGAACTGTGGTATGGGAAATCTCTAAGCTCACTCAATGATAGAGTGAATTGGCCTATTCAAGTGTCAAGGGTATTGATAATTCCACACCAATCACTTATTCACCAAGCTGATAGCTTTATGTTGTTTATGATTTTTGTTGCTGCTGCGTTCCACACCCGACTAATGCAGGATATTACACTTTTCCTCTCTTTTATTCATTTCCTTTTCAAAGATTTCCCAAAGGGAAAGAAACACGTTCTCCAAGCACTCCATTTTATGACAACAACCACTCCCATTACACCTGGTGTGGGAGGGTAAAAGGAAGTGTGATATGTGTGTGTTTGGGTGGGGTGTGGGTTGGAAAGAGGGATGTTTGAAAAAGGGCCGATAAAAGAGGGGTCTGGAAGTGGAAAGACGTGGGATATGGGTTAAAAAAACTGACATAGAGGGATATTGGACATAAGAACGATTGGCGTGGTATTTTTGCCTCCTCATCCCCCTCTAGTAATTGGTTGAAAATGCGAAATGGATCGCCTCTCTACAAGCTTCCTGAACTTCTAAAAGGCACGATGTATCGTATAGGCGTTTGGCTAATCCATTTTAACATACGCCCTAAACGCGGGTTTCAGTTGTAGACGTCTGACAGACAACATGCTTACATTGGCAATAGTCCTTGAGGGAGCAAATGAAAATTGGCTTTAAAATAGCTTGTGTAAAAATGAATTAAACTGAATATTGCAAACCAAGTGAATGTGCTGTTTTAAACAAGATTACACTCACCCACCTTTACTCAATTCACGTTTGTTTTAATATTTCTACATTACAAAACCATGTGTTTTGGCACACTATATAGCTTTTAATGCACAATATTGCATGCGGAAATTAGTGTTGCTATTCATATTCTATGATGCAAGCTGTTTATTGAATGAATATTGTGGTACGTGATAAACACTCAATTGCAAAATAACATCCTTTTTAAATACATCAAACACATGATTGGGAAGAGAGGTTTTATTACAGACGATCACTTTATACATGTTCAAAGGAGCTCGTGAGTAACCTAAGCTGCTTGGGTAAACGTTTCCTGAGCAAAGATTATGAATGCAATTACTTTAATTGCCTTGCGAAGATTGGCTCAATGCATCGTGCACCACTATAATTGCACATATCACAGGCACGCGAGAATAGAGAAATCTGGGGCAAGAGTTGGTGTTATAGGGATGTAGGGTTGTAATATGATCCTGAAAATAGGGGAAATGCTGGTGTGGTACCAAAGAGTGTACATGAGGAATCCTTGGTGGTACATTGCTGTTGAAGGTTACTTTAGAACCTCCAATTAAGATCGCCTCAATAATATGACCAATTTTCACAGTACCAAACATTAATAAACCAGAGCACTGCAAACGTCTTTATAGAGAGCACCTGTCAATTGAAACCATGTGAGTTTAGTATATTGAAAGTTTTTACTGTACAGGGGTATAAGATGCCTAGTATAATCCTCTAAAATGAGGGTATGTAGGTGAAGGCTTGGGGTTGAGTACTGCAGAACCTCTCTATTAAGACCACCCCAATGGTTGTCTCACGTTATCTCCATGGAGAACTTCTCTCATTAATGCAGTTCGTGTATATGTCTCTGTACGAACGCTTACAGGTTCGTGGGAAATAAAGTCTTATTATAGAGGTGGTCCCTTTATAGATGTGGTCTTACTTAAAACTTTTACTGTTTAGTATTTTCAAAAATGTTGGCTGTGGGAAATTAGGATTACGTGGTGAGTAATGAGGGATAGGATATTTTTTTACCCCGGCCCCCTATAACTCACCCAACGCTCCCACCCTTAATCTGTGACCAATACACGTAGACTAACATGATTATCGTTGAAGCAGACGATACCTTTGAACTAACAATGTAAACATATACCAACAATGTTGACGCCCATTACGTGCTTATTGTGAATGTGATACGTATCACGACCCCATCACGGAAATATGCCTTTTCAGAAGAGGTGCAACAAATGGCAATTACGAGCGACACAAAACATTCCTGTATTGTGGGCCTGGTTTGATGTCTGAATCTGCCATGTGACTCACGACTAGATTTGACATAATTATGGGCAGTGTTAACATCCAACCAAAGGTTAGGTAGTCATATCACTTTGTTGTGTGTACCATTTAGAGCCATCGATATGTGTTAAATAATGAGTGGATAAATCTAGAGAATCCCCAGTTTTGATATATTCCAGATATGAATACGAGCACTCTTTTTCACATGCGAATATGACAATTAACTTGATTTGATTGGTTGCAGACAGAAAGGGATAAGACCGCCACCTAGCCTTTGTTTGAGTAAGTCATGTCTGTTTTTGGGTAGATATGTTGCACATAAACACAGCTTGGCCACCATTTCCCATCAGAACCATTCACTAAATAGCAATAGCCATCGCCCGGCCTGTGTAAATGGCACCAGCAAAAGACCCGCTAAAGCAAGACCTGGCAGTTATGTGACTTATGTGATGTGCAGTGCATTGGATATCAATTCATAAAGCCTAGGGTATCGAATTCCATGGTATCACCATGCAGATGAGATTGTAAAATTGTCCATTTTTGTATTTGTTGTGTTTTGTTTTTGTTTTAATTGTAATTGATGTTCAAATGTTGCTCAAATAAATGACTCTTTGTCGACTACATCCGTGTGCATGTAATTTACTGCAGTTGTATCATCTATGGGAAAATTTTGCTGAGTGTTGATTGGTGAGCGTCGTCCCATCGTCATATATCACGACTATATATGCTGTATATGGCCGTGATTCAACGGCCTTAATGTTTGTGGAAGTTTGTTGCACAGTCACACCAATCACAAGCCCCATTGCATGAATTTTCACGGTCGATGTCAAACGTCAAACGTACGATCTTACATGTCAAGTAAGAGTGTGTGTATTGATTTTGTTTTTAACTAAGACTAACCCAAATGTATTTGCCTACATAAAAGCCACACCTGGACCCACGGATTGATATGAACATGGACTTGTAAAGGCAGTGTGGGTGATTTTTTTTAGCCATGAATCGGACGATGGGGCCGCCCATGTCTACTCGTATGATATGCAGGTCACAAGTATCACCCACGTGTGATGAGATATCAACTTGTAGGACGAAATCATCTCTGTGTATAACATTCCTATGATTGTGTATACTTTAATTAAAGCAACTTTACTAGACATTATAAAAATATTGTAACATTGTGTGTGGACATTGGTTGCATATAAAATGTGTTAACTACAAGTTTGGGGAAAACAAATATGGAGACACAAGATAAGGCAAATACGATTTGCCGCTGTCCATTCCCACTTTTAGAAACCCATTTGCTGTAAAGCAGAAGAGGCACGTCGTAATTTTCTCCTCGCATAACCTGCCAAAAGAAGATTGGGAAATCGGTTCTCAAAATATTTCAGCTGCCACAGCTGTCAGTTTGTTAGTGTTGTGGGCTGACTTATCTCAAATCTCGTATTTGTAGCAAATTTAATGTAGATGCATGGTGATAAAATTGAGATTTACATTTAGTTTTCCAACAATTGGACGTCCATGTTTACTCCAATTATCCATTGTAGAACCTCAAGGAAAACCCACCTCTCTAATGCAACCACCTCTGTAATACGACCATTTTCAGTCCCAAACCGTATAACATAGAATAGCACGAACCTCAGTTAAAAGACACCCTCTCTATTGAGACCAGCCCCCGGGCTGCCTTAATACAAAGGTTCTGCTGTATCATGTACATGAATTGCATGCAAAAGATACCGTTCAGATACCAAAAGTGAACGACGGGTCAAACTATAAGGGAACGCTGTGTGTCGGAGAGATAAGGTAGAGCTTATATTATAGAGGATATAAAATACACCACAGATCCAAACACCGTGTAATGGCAACAATACATTAAATATTGGCTTACGACTACGGTTAACCACAGGGAGATCCAGGTTTTCAGAAGGGGGGGGGGGGGTCGTATACAAGGAATCTTAGGTTTCGTGCGCGTGATGGATAGTGAACATGCCAAAATGTGCTTTTGGTGGGGAACCCATGCGCCCCCTGGATCTGCCTAGGTATACTGTTAAAGATGCAAAAGTTAATAAACGACAGCATGAAAGATCGCGGTTATATTCCGTTTACATGCACTTGGGCGGTTTGTGGTTGCACATTTTCTGCATAAGAAAGAACTAAAATGGTAGTTGAGAGGAGTTTATTGCGACTTCTTTACTCCTGCGGTGTTTCACCATCATTGATGTATATGCGTATGCAAATGTGAGCATGTAAAGTCTGCCTTGTCCATTAGCAAAAGAGCAAAGTATTGTGTGCAATTTCTTTCATCTCAGCTGGTATAGTAGTAAAAACCATTGAAATTGAATGTTCATGCAAGTATTCTATGTTCCATTTGGGAGGGTACCAATGTTTCTCAAGTAGAACTGCAGAAGACATACGGTTCTTTCACATTCCTCTGTTCACATCATACTTACCAATGATACATATTACCAATGGCAATGTTGGGGATTTGTGAGTTCAGATTTTACAATGTACTGTAGGTTTTTCTCTTTAATCAAGACCACCCCGTGGATGGTCTGAAGTAGGTTCCCCAGAGAGGTGATACTTTATGCAGGATCGCTCTGTACGTGGTCTCTCTATATAAAAGGCTTGGGGCTTTGAGAAATGTTCCCATTATATATGGGCGGTATCTATGCTAATGCTAAATGCTAATTGGAGTTCCTACTTCATATGCCTTGAGTTTGACGCAAACACTTACTTGGCCTTTTGATGACATAACTGTTCATTCATATTACCATTTTAATATCACATGTATTTCCGTACATGTGTTTGAGACTTGAGCAGACGACCATGCACGTACATGTACGTTTTGTCACCGCACAAATGTTTGTAATGGATCAGAAATGAGTTGATAATATTACAACAACACTTCCACCAGTATCATCTCCGCCCCCCCCAACTCACGCCACTGCTAATGATGGGTAAATAACAGTTAACTACTCTCGTGTTTGCTTGCAGCAGACGAAACCAAACAGACGACCGTGTATCCCATGAACGGCAGGTGCGCCAACAACGAAATCAATCTCTTTTCTTTTTTTCCGGAACTGATTAACATGGGCAATGTAAACAGGGCCACGGATGCTGACATCACACAAGATCATTCACTCGTCGTCTGTCTGATGTGAGCTTCTTTAGGCTGATCATCATGAATACACGTCACTCGTCTTTGATGACTTCCACAATATTAACCCTCTCGTCTCCGCCACCAATAGTACAGAGGAAACTCCAATTAAGACCATCTCTTTGTAGATAAGACCACCTCTACCATTAGACCTTTTCTCGCCCTCCCAACTCTTCATAAAAAGAAAATTGTGAACCTCCGTGAAAATACCAACACTATTTTGAAACCACTTGAGATGGTCTCGATAGAGAGGTTTTACTGTACATAGTACTACACATTGAAATAAGCGACTTTTTTTACCGTGGGTGAATGCCTGATCTTTATGGCCATGCTTTCCTTGTGTTGATATGCGTGGTTTAATAACCGCACTTGCATGATTTCATATTCAACCAACAGGAATCCATTGCAATGACATGAATTCATTATGCCTTTGATCATGCAGTGATCGACATAGACACCACAGCTCTGATAGCTAACATTGTCCTATCTTCTACTTTCAGGTTCGCTCTACTTTGCATCCACATGAGAAAGAGACAGGGTTGACTTATTGCCAGGCAGGCCTCCTCCCCGAGCCTGCAAACGAGCAAGTTGTGTCTGTTCTAAATAATTGATCAAGCCAGCTAAAGAAAACTGCAGCGTGGAGGTGGTGTGGCTGTTAATTTTGTTGTTGGCGTCCGTTCGGCAGAGCTAAACACCATCATGAATTTCAACATCCCCGAGGGACTTGGCGACATGTTGCGTGATTTCACCATCGCCGTTCTCAGAGACCGGCCGAAGGACTTGCATGATTTTGCAGTCGATTATTTCACTAAACAGAGAGATAACAGACGCGCTAAATCGGTACCAATGTATATCATTGTGGATGACGACACAGAGGCCGGAGAACCCGACAAAGATGTGTTCAAGCCAAAAACAGCAAAGAACCGCCAGTTTGCCAGACGACACTCCGTATCAGCAGAGCGCTATGACCCAGAGCAAGATGACCTGGGTGATGATCGTGTGGTGCACCCAAAGACAGACCAACAGCGACAACGGCTCACTGAAGCCGTGGGTGGCATCCTCATCTTTAAGAGCCTCGACTCTGACCAGATGCTGGAGGTGGTAGACGCCATGTTCGAGCATCCGGCTTCCCCGGGAGACCTCATCATCGAGCAGGGTGACGATGGCGACAACTTCTATGTCATTGAGAGTGGCACATTCGATGTCTTCACGACGAAGGAGAACGGTAAAAAGGAACGTGTACACCAGTTCGAGGATAAGGGCAGCTTTGGTGAGCTGGCATTGATGTACAACATGCCAAGATCTGCATCGGTGCAAGCGGTGACATCCGGTACCCTGTGGGCCATGGACCGCACGTCGTTCCGCACCATTGTGCTCAAGAGCGCATTCCGCAAGAGAAAGATGTACGAAGAGCTGCTTGAGTCGGTGCCAATGCTCAACCACCTGGATAGCTATGAGCGCATGAACCTCGCCGACGCTCTCACGCCGCGAATTTTCCAGGACAAACAATGTATTATCCTAGAAGGTGACGCGGCTGATGGTATGTACTTTATAGAGGACGGCAGTGTGCGCGTCACCATTCGAAAGGATAATGTGGAAGAAGAGGTGTCTACAGTGACCAAGGGAAAGTACTTCGGAGAGATGGCGCTTGTCGAGAAGAAGCCTAGATCGGCGAATGTATACGCCATCGGCAAGGTGAAGACAGCATTCCTTGAAGTGGAGTCATTCGAACGTCTGCTCGGACCATGCTTGGACATTATGAAAAGAAATATCAAGACCTACAAGACATAGACGTCTGCTATTGATGTGTATATTGCTATATTTGTAACGTATATGATGAGAACATAGAGTACTATGGATAGTTTTGTTTGTACATGTTTAGTACTGTGATGATGGTCTACAGCATTACACTGTGCGGATAATCAGTGCTGCAGTAATTGTGTCAATAATCCATTCATAAAGTGAGACTTTAAGGATATGTCTCTAACTATATGGATTTCTATATCTATATGGTTATGTCCACGGGATAGCGAAAGGATAGCCAAAGGTTTGCCTCATCACCCTGTAAATGTGCGCTCGTGTCTAGGCACGGTAACCAATTTGGATAAACAAGTTTAATCAACAATAACTACACAGACGACAACTCTCATATGGATCTAAACAGCCTACTAATGTGATATAGTGGCCTAATGAACATTCCCAACGACCGCATTGATTCTTGTCTTGTTCGCCAAGACGTCTGAAATTTGCTAATATGAGGAGATTGAGGACTCCGTATGGGTAAACGTGATTGCCGAGACGGCCGTTTTTGCCCCTCGATCTTACCTGTAAAAGTAACACAATTGAAGGTCTATATTCCATGTACATGAGACACGCGCATATTTCTTGAGTGTGGACATTAAATGAAAAAGGAATGTGATAACGGTTTGAAATGTCTAAAATAGTGACGCCACTATCTCTTGAACCCGTGTAGGGCCCTAGATTGGCGTCCGTCAATGAGCAGGGATTTGGGCTGACGAAAGATCAATCCCGTATCATTAGGACTTATACCTCTAGATGATACATATGTAATGTGTCCTATTAGCATATACATATTGGCAGAAACACAAATCTTGATGTTATATCTGATTTTGTCAATGTCTGCTGCAAGCCCCGTGTTGGGGATAATCATACGTTTTGTGATAGACGATATGATCAGTTGCTAAGGACATTTCAGAAAGTTTCTTAATTTCACTACTAGAATATACAAAAAACAGATTCTGTCATTTGTGTTTTTAAATCGGGGCTTTTCAATATTTCATATACGTAAAAACAAACCACCTGTATTTGTAATCGGCCATTGATGTTAACATTTGAGGTTACTATCTTGCAGACAAATGTGAATATGAGATCACGTCATGTTTACTCAATTAGGAAATTGATGTATCAATTGATTAATTGTTTAGTGAATGTTTGTTGTGTTTGATTGATTTTATTGATATGTTGCATGGATTTAATATGATAACTGGAATTATTTGTGTTTCGTCAAAAACAGCAGCATCTAATTCTTTGTACACTTGTTGCATGGATTTAATATGATAACTGAAAGTATTTGTGTTCCATCAAAACAGCAGCATCTAATTCTTTGTACACTCCTAATCATGTCTTTTGAATAGATTATGAAAACATATTTCTTAATTTTGTGAAAAGTTTGTTTAAGGATGTCTATAGTGTACTATCATAGCCTACTATCAGTTGTGTCCACAAATATGGATGCTGGTGCCTGTGGTTTTCAGGGCTAATAGCATTATTAAATGCAGTATTGTTTTTAAAGTGGTTTGTAAATCATGCTTGCATGACAGCAATGCAGTAAAAATTAAAAATATATATATAAATATACTTTATAAATAAGATTGAAAACGCCAGTCTATTTCAATGTGTCCAAATAATTCAACTCAACGACTTTATTATGCATATTAGTACACTACAGGGACAGTCAGGTGAAGTTCTGAAAACTACATTCTATCAATGATTCATTCATGGTTAGTGTTAGTTAAATGATCTTTGAACATTAAGCCTACATATAAAGTAACTTCCTGTTGGAATCTACAGTAGAAACTTGTTAACTTGATACTCCTAATCTCTAATTTTATCTTATGTCAAGTTTTATCCTAAGGTGTAGTTGGCAATTGATGCGGGTGTCTCAGTTACTGGGTAGGTAGCAGAAGACTGTCTCACACCAGCTCTCCACAATAGATCTGTATCTAACTGGTCTTTAATCACATTATGACTAAATATCGATGGTTATTCTGAGCACTTTGATGCTATTCATACAAATTTGTAAAAATGAGTTTCTAATGTTATGTCGCAAATAGCCAACTATATCTTATTCAGGAGAATGTTTCATGTCATATAACATGAGGTTCAAATGTAAAAACTAATGGAATGAACAATGACACTCAATCTTTTCATGAAATAGGAACTAGGAACATAGTATTGTAATGTTTGTATATTGCTATGTACAAACTATATCTGTGAAGTGAAATTGTAATATGAATAACTGTATATATTTTTTTTCCCCAATAAAATTGAAATTGTAATATTTTCAGTCTTGAAATGTGATATTCAAGTGAGACCATTACGGAGCTTTGTAATGAATTTGTTTGTATTTTACATTAGACTTAATGGCATATGCCCAGTTATTTATTTCTTGATGTGGAAAAAATATATACAATTAATGTAAATGTGACAATAAAGGATTTGTGGATATTAGATTTTGTTTGCAACAAATTAAATCCATCACAATAGGACCAAATCACTTCTATGAATGTAAATGAATGTAAAATAACATTAAATATGTTGAATTTGATTTGTGATGTTTCAGTTCTAATAAGCAAATTATCAGTAAAAATTTTGATGCTCTGTATAAAATTACTGACATGATATAGATTTACGAAGTGGACATGAATTCTTTAAGATTGTGAACTGTTCATGTTTCAATAAACTGTGTTATGGTGGTCTCTTTTAATTGACTAGATTAACCCTTTATTTCCTGTCCTTTACATATTATATGGTCATGTAGACCAACATTTTGGATACTCCACATACACTGCCTTCTATTTCTATCCATGATCTCAAGAAGCGCAACTTAATAATTATCTCAAGTTACATGAGTATTTTTAGTACACAAAATCTTCTATTACAAGGGTCACATTTTGAGAATAATTGCTTGATTTTCAGAAAATTTGTCATATTTCACTCAGGATTTCTCAATAATGTCTTTGTATTCATTGCATACATGTATACGTAAATTGTAAACATCCCTGATATGTCAAAATCTAGGATAACTCTAATTTATACGCCGTTTCTTCAACTATGACAATGTAATCAACTGTGCAAATAGTGAATATTTTAATCCCTTAACAAAAAATTATCGCTTGTTTTCTTCACTACAAACTTCTATACACTCATTATTCAAAGAAAGTGTGCCAAAATGTGACTTGAGCCATCCTCATACATGCACACACTTTCACACAAAAAGATGAAAAAGAGTTATGGATACCTAAACAAGCAGAGAAAGTGTTTGATGGTAACATTACATCACAAAAGTTGATGAAAGATGGAGAACTATAAATCTCTTGATGCATTTGCTGCTACATTAGCAAGCACCCTTATGCTTGGTGAGAGTATCATAACTTATCTCGACGGTGCCTTGCGTATGGTGATAAATTATCCATTTGCCAAGTTACGTCCATATGAACAGCTTTTCTGCGACATTTGGGGTAAAAATGTTGCTCCATATTAGCAGATGCGGGCCTGCTATATTTAATGACAGATAACAGTTTGGGGTATTTTCCCTACACATTAACACCAGGCCGGGAATACCACGAACATGTTCTTTATAAATATAAAATATCAACGGTTGCATGATAAACAAGTAGTCGTCGGGAATATCAAATCACGTGAGGGGTGATATAGTCCTACAAAATGTCAAGTTTGGTGATGATAGGTCATAAAGTCTTCTCAGGAGACAGATAAACACAAATTCGTAATAATAAGCCAGATATAAAGTTTGGTGACGATAGGTCAAATACTTCTCCCTGTAGAGTCAATGAGAGTGGTAACAAGGTTTATTGCATAACGCTCATAAGTTCGTAAAAAGTAGGCCAAAGTACACCAACGTCAGTTCAACTGTGAACTTAACTGTAAAGTTTAATGACCATAGTTGAAATTCTTATCCCAGTGCAGTGGTAACAATAGTTTTATTCGAACATTTCATAAATCTTTTAAAAGTAGGCCAAAGTACACCAATATCAAACCACGTGAAGAGAGTGATATAGACATACCAAATGTAAAGTTTGGTGATGATTAGTCATAAACTGTTCCCAGGAGACTGATAAACACAAATTCGTAAGAATTTGTTTTTAAAAACACATCGTAACTTCATCAAAAGTGGGCCAAAGCACACCAAAATCTAATTAGCTCTGGAGAGTAGTACAAGGAAACTAAATATGAAGCTTTGGTGACCATAGGTCAAATACTTCTCCCTGTAGTGTGGTAACAAACTTTATTGCGTAACTCGCGTAAGTTCGTCAAAAGTAGGCCAAAGTACAAACAAAAAATTTTGAGATGTACTTTTTTCCTCAAAAAAGACATATTCAATTTGCAAGTCAATAGCTCAAGTAGTCTTCGAGTTATCAGCCTGTTTATTTCGGACGGACAGACAGAAGCATAGCAAGAAATCACCCTTCGGACTTCGTCCGGGGAGATTTAATTCTTTTTTGTTTCAATAATACTATAAAATGTGATATACTAATCTTTAACTTTAGGAAACGATAGTTATATTGGTCAGATTTTCTATTTCAGGTTATTGATTCGAATTCATTTTGTTTGGGCCACGTCATTTTTGTGTGTTTCTTAGTAAAAAGTTTTATCATGTTCAATCACATAGTGATGACATTTAGTTAAAATCAATACTAAAAGGCAATGGATGAAAGCAATTACATTACCTAAATTTTTATTTTAAAATACATACATGTACTACACATTCCTCTTTAAAAAGCAATCATAGGGATTGCAAAGCATGCATATCACAAATTTGACCTTACTAAAACCATTAAAAAGTCTACATTAAACTCATGCCTATACACATAACAACCATGTTGTTAAACTGTATCTCTGTGTTGGGCAAGTTTATCAAGGTTGGGTTATGCTGATTTTGTGGACCAAATTTCAAAGATGTAAAATAGTGCACATTGCATTCTTTCTAACGCAATGCCTTCAAGCAACATTGTTTTGACAGAATAAATATAGAGCATACATATTTTGTGGACCAAAATAATACATGTACCTGCTAGGTGCATTACTACTATTGTAGAATCAACAACATATATATAATCTATCTAACAGTTCATGTGGCATAGGTGTGCCCAGTTAATAATAGTGAAAAATAGTGTGTATTTTCAACCCATTACGAAACATTCCTACCAAGAGCATGGTGCTATTATGCTCTCTACATCGTTTTACAATATCCAACATTAATAAATTGCCTAACGCAAAGAGACAGTTGAAGCACAATGAGAACGTTAAAAAAAATTACCTCTTTATAACACAGTACTTAATACATGATGCAAACTGATGGAAGAAACAATACTAATAGAAAAAATTCACAATGTAAACAGCACCTATGAGGCTATCCGTTACCTTCTATCAATCATAATATTTTCTCGGACTTTTGGCTAAGAAATACCAGACAAAAATTGACACAATTCAACATTTATCATAACACATTCCAATTCTAAAAAATTAAGTAAATTGACCATCACTCGTACATTTATTTCAAAGCCACGATTACATTGTAATCAATACATAATCTGTTTTTAGAGTATATAATCTGTTTTTAGAGTACCACAGACAGCCATTTAAGCATCTAGGGCCTTTCCATTCAAATTTTATTGAACGTGGGAGAGGGCCCTTACACAGTAGTGATTATGCAATGAGGCACATCACATTAATCTCGGGGAACATGAGAAAGGCCCTTACACAAGCATGGGCCCTTCCATGAATGATCATCTCCACTAATTATTACATAATTTAGGTGCATACATATACCATTCAATTTAACAATAATCTAATGCCCAAAATCAAACTTCTTGGCTATACCATGTTTTAGTTCAAAATAGCCTTTTCAATTAAAACCATAATTGTTTGTAAATTATAAATTATGATAAAATATGTATCAAAGGTTTTAAAATCTGCCATAAGCTTTAACTCAATATTTGTATAAAATTGTAAAAGACTAATAAATGCAAATCACTATCAAATAACAAAAAATAAAATGGCAACTTAAAAATCATGCTCATATTTTGGATGACCATTGAAATCTCTCAGAATCCCTGTGATAAGACACTGAATCACCCACTCGCATGATACAAGGGGAATACCCAGTTCTTTGGCTTTGTCAACCACAGACTGGGAAGTGCTCCTGTCTCCTAGAACTGTGAGTAATCCATCTGAAAGTTAAAAATAAAATAAGCATAATGCACTCATAGGAAACCATCTAAAGGGTATTTGATCCATCTGAAAGATGACTACAATAAATATTATACATGTAGTTTAAGACCCTGTAATACTTTACATTGTATATAATAATATTAAAGCTTTGTATCTAAAACAAAGCAATCGTTGAAAAATAAGTTCTCAAAATAATTAATATAATGCACTCAGAGTAAACCATCTAAATGGTATTGCTGGTGACATGCGAACAATTTGACCTCTGTATCTGATAACATCTCTTGAACTTGCAAATTTCAACCTCTTAAATCTAATATGGCATCTTAGCTTTTTTTTAATTTAATGTTAGTAAAGTTGAAAGTTTTCAGATCCCATCACATTCGGATACAAAATTAAATGAGGACAAAATATAACTAATTTTAAGGAATTTCCATGCTAACCTGTTGAGCGAGGAAATGTTGTGACAACCCGGCATCCTGCAGCTTGTAATACCTTTGTATAAACTTCAAGAAACGCTTGGTTATTTGTAGAAATGAGAACCTTGGTTGAGTGAAACGGGCTGCATGTTCTACTTGTCCTGCAAAAAACGGAAGCGTTAATTCTCGTTTGATACATGGTCAGAATTTATGTGAGATGCGATCTAACATGATTTATAAAGTTAGCAAGGCATTGAGAATAGATATCAAATGATTATCATATGCTTAAGGAAAAAAATACTTGTGATACTGTAAAACTAAAAATGTTTGCGCACAATTTAATTTGTGAATTTTGTGGGTAGGTGCAAAAACGCAAACTTAAATAGTCTGCTAACATTAATAGCCTATGTAATGTAGATCCAGGATGGACTAAAATCGCAAAATTAAATAGTCACAAAATAATTCATAGATGAAAATCGCAAAATTTAATAGCCACGAAATATTCTAGTTTTACAGTAGTTTTTGTCATTTGTTTATATCTCCACATAAATACTGTTACATACCATTCTGATAAGTCATTTGATTCTATGCTAATTCCGGCTGGGAGAACATAAGACTTGTAGGCTTGAAGAATATTCTAAAACACAAGATTTTTAGTTTCTTAATTAGTAAAATCACACAAGCTTTGTTTAATATGCGGTATAAATTCTATGGTTACAAATTGAAACTTTGTGATCCAAAGAACATGATTGACTTTTTTTCCTGCTTGAATAAATCCATATTAAGATATTTTAATACAGACTACATAAAGCTAAAATAACATAATACAAATTCGTAAACTTGATTCGACATGATGTTTGTCCTTCATCAGATGACCTTTATGAAATGAATTAAATCCGCATGAACTACACAATGCTTATCTTATATACATTTTTGTCTTACACAACACAATATAATATTAAGACTCAGTGACTCCAACACAACCTCATTCAATGATATAATACTAACCTGCTTGCAAGAATCTCTCACCCACACATGGGAAACCAAGGGAAGTCCTGCAGCCAATCCCAGGAAGTACTTCAGCGTTCTCTGGTATGTGTCTGACACAACGATCACTTGTTTGGCGGACAGGACCTGAGGTGTAATAATCTATAATTACATTCTTCGCGTTTACTTGACTTAATGAAAATAATACATTCAGGTTTAATGATATATGAATTAAACTGAAATCTTCACTACTGAATACAAACGAGCCCCAGTAACTTTGCCTATCTCGTGTTTACATCATCACATTGATCTACAGAGCACAGTGAAAACACTTGGTGCATGTTATGTGAAACGTTTACAGTAAATGCATTTATATCCAGTACTTAGCTTAATCTTTATTGAGTGAAAGTTTTTAGTTTATTATTTGTTTTAATCATGTGGACGGCGACATGCGAATTGAAGTGCTTTCACGGCGTTCAATCTGTTCGTAACGTTCGTGGGAACGCATTCTTCATGTGGAAGTCCGTAACGTACGTGTGGAAATAACGTGGCGACGGATATAGCTCTCCAACATTTTGTACTCGAAGGGTAAGTTATCTACTTCACAATGCTTAAATTTTCAGTCCATGCACTACAAAAATATGTCCTCATTGAGATTAAGTCACTTTTTACGCATGCCCATCTCCACATTTCTTGATTATCTCTGGATAAGTTGACAAACACATGATCACAGTTAGCACTCAAGGCAGAAAAGCTATGTTTATGTTGAATGTATGTGGTATGTTTCACATTTCGTAAATCACAAAGGTGGACTGGCACCTTCTCATATTACAAACAAAAGTTTGATGGCCAGGTAAGTGAAAAAAGCTGCTAAATCTAAGAAATTAAAACTCTGGTAAGAACGCAATTTCGTGTGTAAACAATTTTGGGTCAACTCGATGTTCGTGTGTATATTGCAATTTCTTTACAATTGATAAAGCTGGAAAAACACCAACTTCCCAAGCAAAATTTAATTGTATTGTATTTTCAACAATATTTAAGCCCCTGGACGCCATACCTCATACATTTTTGTATAGATTTTTTAAACCCCTACGCCAGGACCGGAAAATAATTTTTTGAATAAGAAAACGTCTCCAATGCTTACTTGTTTGACCGTTCGGAAAGAAATATCCAAATGTCATAAATAATGCATATTTCATATGCATATTTCATAAGGAAATTTTGTTTATGTGTGTAAAGTTGCATATGGTTTCTTATCTTCACCATTAGATGGTCATATTGTTTGTTCTTTATGGAAATAAAATTGTTTTAGGAGGTATCATGATATAGCTGATTCGATTTTGACCAGTGAACGTAATATATGGAAGTGCATAGTAACATAATTCAGGAGGACTCGAGCAACCTTTCATTAAAGTTAATGTAACTCACTACATACATGCTTATGCTCAAATATTTCTGTCGAGAGTTTGGGGGATACAATACAATACAATCTGTCAATAAATGTCGACACGGGTTTCAAGGGGATTAATATAGGTGACTAAAAATAAAGAACATACGTCATGAAAAAATATTCTCAAAATTAAGTGAACATAGTAAGTTATTTTATTTACTATCTCATTCAGATCATTCGTGAAATAATGGAGAGAAGAAAGAGAAAACCACGATTTCTATTCTCCTTCCACAGAGTAAAACGAAATCGAAGGTCAGTTTGCACAGTGAATGAACATGATGATGAACTGGCCTATGACTCTGCCCCAGAGATAGATTCTGAATTTGTGAGTCAACCTCAAGAAACTTCAACCTCATCCAGTGACATCATAGGCTTATCATCAACCCCACTTGGCCAGCCACTCAAACCGAGTTTACCTGTTGCTCCCGAAAAAAACAAGCCAGAGAAAATAAGCGCGGCAAAATGCCTCTTTGAAGAAACAGAGACAGAAATATTTAAGATCTTTAAAGAAGCCCAACAATTACTTCCACAATTTGTAGAGGAACTTCAAAAAATGCATTTTTGCTAGACTTTATGAAGTTTATGAGACTCGTCGTGACTAAACAATTTCCCATGGATAATATTTCACTCAGGTTGTTTTTGGAAGTGGCTCGATGGTATGACTTAGGAACAACAACCAAAATGATATATTCAGAAGAAACCAAATTATTTTGGCTGGTTGGTTATAGAATGTTTCACGGAGGTTTCATCCGTTTTATGGCCGGCGACAAAAATGAGGGTGATATTCTGAGAAATGAAACAACACCAGGACGTTACAACCCTGAAGTCTCATCCATAAACTTTGCTGTGCCCTCCATTCAGAGTCTCATAGACAGCGCATCAGACTTCTCTATTCCTCGGGAGCTGAAGCCAGGGATAATCACAGAGGGGATAAAACTTCGTGCTGGCGAGACATCAACATCATTTGTTCTCAGTGTTGATGGGAAAAAGGTTGCACCTGGCCTTGGAGAAAGCACAGGGGATCTGAATCTCTTCGGACATGAAGACAAACCATCGCTAATTGAACTTCAAGAGCAGCTTAAAAAAGAAACCACACTCATAGATGAAGTGAAAAAACAAGTTAGTTCCTTAGATGACATGGAATCTTTGATAGGTTGTGAAGATGCCATGGGCAAAATAGGAGCTATGCTTCAGAGTCTATCTAGACGGGTCCGTGACCTGAGAACTGTGCAAATGAAGCAAGAGATGGCACTGGAAAAGTTCAGAAAGATTGCAGGGGAAGACTGGCGAAAATCAAAATATATATGGGCTATAAGCTCTGTGCAAGCTTCCCTATATCAAATTAAGGCAACAACAAAGCGACTTTTGGAGACTATACAGAGTTTGATGAAGATTGGGTCACAATTGCAACACTCTGTACACTTCAACTCTGCATCTGTCATTGAAGTATCACAGCAAGCAAACTGGATTCAGCTTAAAGAACCAGAACAAGTAAAAGAGCAAATGGAGTTAACACCAAGGCTAACGAAACAGCGCAGTGAAGAATGGCAGAAACTTCGTGAATCTGTATGTGTCACTGGCAGTACAATGTATCGTGCTTTGGGCTTGGAAACATTGAAGGAGCAACAGCGACATTTTGATAGAGTAAAGTTAGGAAAACATCAGATGAGGAGCTGTCCAGTGAAGTAAGAGCAAGAATGGCACATGGAACACAGAATGAGCCAAATGCTGTGGCCACGCTGTGTGGTCAAGTGATTCCATTCTTCTACCCACACTTGGCCTACTATGAAGAAGGATGTCTGCCCATAGACACTGATGGCCAACAAGGTTTCATCCTAGTTTCTCCCGATGGCAGCTTGTGTGCAAGACCGTCTGTTGATAGCACATTGCCCCTACCACTTATAGCTCTCGAATTCAAATGTCCAGTCCCCGGCACTATGAGCTACCCGAGCGCTATGTATTTCAAGTCCTTGCCGAGATGGTGGCCCTGAATGTTGAGAAAGCTTCTTTATTTGTCATGGAGTGCACAGAGTGCAGCCGTCTTGGAGGTGGAAATGAACCATGACTTGTGGAACGATGCAGTTAGTGAACTTGAAGCTGTCTATGGGCTCAATGGTAAACGACCAAGTCACCTGAGGCCTTTTGCAAAGGAGATAAAAAGTAAGCTACACAACTTTAGAACAAAACAAGTTCACTTCCTGGTCGAGGTCCCTTCACAAACACACTCAAATAGGCAGATGTATCAGACACAAGATGATTCGCCTTACCTCTACTCATGGGGTCAAAGTTGTGAGCAGCACGTTAGCATAGAGGGTCTACTGGTAACTTTGACAGACGCTGCAGCATCAGTTCGGGAGGCCCACCAACTCTGTCGGCGGAAAGCATCGGAGGTCTTAGTATGGCTCATTGCTGATGTGAACAGAATGTGGAAGTCCGAAATGCCGCATGCAGTACCTGTTGCCTATGCACTCAAGGGGTATAGCCTTTCAACTTCAACAATGAGAGCAATGACCAATGATGTTCTGAATGCCTTACATCATGCGGGGATACACATAGCCTGTGTGACCTTTGATGGACAGTGGGCAAACATGGTTACAAGAAGTGAGCAAAACAAGCCGCTGACACTTTTACAATTGCAGAAAGATGTATGGGAGGAGGCAAAAGGAACATCAAGATATGATATCTGCAAATTTATTGCTCAGTATAAATCAGATTACACCATTAATGTCAGCACCAGTGGAGCAAAGAATGTCTCTTGCCAAATCCTAGGGAAAGTCTACAGCTGCTATCATAAAATTGTATCCGCTGGAAAGAAGAGACGAAAAACAACACCAGTAATCACAGATGTGGCAGCTGATAGAATAGATGTCAGTTCACTGCCGGAGCTTGTTTTAGAAGATGACCAGGTTGTTAACCTTATGACGCAAACAACAGACGAGCCATTGCAAGACGCCAATCCAAATGATGAAGAACAACAGAATGTAGGGCTAGAACCCATGCAACAGATGCTCTCTGATACTACTGCTAAACACATATTGGTTTTACTACAAAACCACAAGAATGCCAGAGTCCAAAAGAAATGGGACGGTAAACATGTGTGTGACCTACTGGGAAGGTTAAAATCTGCGGAAGAGCTCTCACAACTGACAGTGGAAGAGCTTAACGTCATCATTGAGAATACAGCACTCATACAAGACAATAGAGGGTTAAAGATAAAAAAAATATGGGGAAAACGTGAAAAGGTTAACGCTATTTCACAGCTGATCGGAGATGGCTCTGCAGAGGTTAGGTATGTAAAGAAGCTCCAGAAATTACAGGAACTCTGCATGGATGTCATCAGGCCACAAGCAACACATAAACCCACCACCAAAGATGTGCTGAATGGTGTTTATGCAACCCTCATATACTCAAGTAGAAGGATATCATGGGAACAGGAAGGAACAATCCTTCCAGGAACACAAATCAGTGGTTTATTGGAACCTGAATATTGGTTTAGTATGCCAGAGCATTCTCAGACTCGCAACAAACTGGAGCCAAAGTGCCTGGATGGAGAGCATCTACTTGTTAATTGCCGAGTTAAGGTCTGCAAAGATGGTTTGGCTGGGATAAAAAAAGAAGCTTGGGTGGCTGTTGCTGAAGCCGACAGCAACATTATTAGCAAAAGTCTTGTTGAGGACTTAATTGATAAGCAGAGCTGCTCATTTGCCAAACGCACCTTCTCAGAAGATGTTGAGAACTGCATGAAGCAACTGGGCTTTGAACCTGAGGCAAACTTCTGTCAACTGATCAGGAATTGGTATGATGCCGAGGACAAACCTGGTCTGTCAGCTCTGGAAAGGGCTACCAAGAGATTAACATTCAGACGATTTTGATGGCAAATGTTGATTTTGGAACCTTCCCCCTTACGGAACACATATCAAGGGAATGCCACGCATTATGTTTGAAGGATTCTTGAGCAGCATAGACACTCACCTGCAGTTGTATGCTATATGCAAAGGCAACACTTATAACCAACGCGCCATCAGTTCTCTGGTCAATGAGACATTCTTTGGGCAGTTATCCGAGATGGAGACAACAAGACTTGGCTGTCCTAAAGCTGTCACCATCCCACGACTAATGTCTTCTGTGACTGAGCTGTTACACTACCGTCACAATCCACAAAACAGGTTAGCATATGTGTAGCTAATATCAATCTTGGTTCCCAATTTCAACATCAAATACGACAATCAAATTTATTTATCATTTAACCCATCCAAATCTCTTGGCTAGTAGTTTCACTATTGACAATTGTGTTTCACAGGACCTTTAGGATGAGAACGTCGCGCAACCCGGTTTATCCATCAGACAAGCTTGAAGCTACAGAAGCAGAAAGGGGCACAGAGGACGGTGGACAGAGAGAACTACCAAGTGCACTCAGAATTGGGAAAATTCAACTCAAGTGAGAAATTCGTCCTATTTTTTGTTTGATTGTCGATGAAAAATAAGCGCTAATGTTGTATTGTTTGTATAGAAGATAATGACTGTAATATTCCTCTGTTTTCTATTTTTAGGGACCATTCCTTTGACAACATTGAAAGGTCTCGAAGAAAGCAGCGAGTGTCAAAAGCATCAGATGTGTCCAAGCCACATGAGCCAGCAAGAGGGTGTCGTCCTGTTCGTGTACATCATGCACGAGATGAAAGCCAGATTCTTCCTACAAGGAGACTTGGGATAGAGCTCACTGATCTACCATAAAGATGGTAGTGACAGAGAGTGCAGCAGATTGAGCTGCTCTCAAGATGTTCGTGATGGACTGATTGCAGTCATATACGCCGTGTTTATACCATTTACAAATGATACCTATTGCTAGAAACCTCAAGACATCTCAGTATTGTGACCATTGCCGCAAGTTCACTTTTTTCCATATTGGCTGAGGTGGTTTGTGCTAATGGTAAAATACTTGGGATAAAGTTTGATTGAAGTGTATTTGATTGTGACTTTTAGTTATGTTATTTTAACATTTATGCCATTATTTTAATATTATTTGAATATTTATTCAATTTTATGTTTATAAAAACCTACTTTTTGATTTTCATTCATGCTATTTCAATGTGCAGCCGACTTCTCTCAGTGCAGTACAGGACATGATTATTCGTTTCCTGGTGTTCTTTTTTATGCATCGTTGTCAATACGTTTTGGGCATTAAAAGTAAAATAACTAATCATGCTGTAGCGTTAGCAAATTATCCTTCCTAACAATTATTAAAATACTTAAATTTCTAAAAAAAAAACACGCACAATGTAATATTATGATAGCTGGAACCAGACTTCAGGAGTCTGCAAGTGCCATATATGACCATGTAAACACCTATGGGCTTTCACTTTGAACATGTGTGATGGTGTCAACAGTAAACACTGAACATTGACGTATAGGACTTAATTTATGTATTATTTGCATAACCATGCTGGCATGGTGAAGGAATTAAAATGATTATTCAAATCAATGCTACCATGGATATTATGTAGTATAAGAAACTGATACATGGACAAAAGAGAAAAGAAAAATTAACAAGATGGGGAAAAACAAGATGAAACTGCACTAAATAACACACACACACAAGAACAAGAACCTCTTTGATAAATTTTTAATAGCATCAGATTTCTGAACTGCAAAACGTTTGTTTTCAGTACTTATATTTAATGAAATAAAATGAAAGGAGCACAGATACTGTAAGATTTTTCTGGACTGGCGAATGAAAATGTGTACACTTGTAAACGTGTAAATACAGTAAAAACTTAAGTCTAATTTACTTAATTACTTAATTACTTAAGAAAGTCCTTCATGGATAAATTCCCAAATAAAAATCGTTAGCATATCAATCATCTCAATTTTTCAGGATCAATTGTGTTTTTGGATATGTCTCCGAAGGGTGGACCTGTTGTTGAAGGTCTGGCCACAGGTCGCACACTGAAAATTTCCTGGGTTCTCATGGACATTTCGCCTGTGCTCTTTCATGTACCTCTTAGCTTTAAACCTCTGAGGGCAATCCTGGCATTTGAAATCCTTGCCAGGTTTCTTACACCGAGACACATGTTCATGTAGATTTGATTGTGTCCTAAAACTTTTACCACACTTTGTACAAGGATATGGCTTGGTGCCTTCGTGTTTATTTACATGTCCCTGATAGTGGTCTCTATAATGAAATCCTTTTCCGCAAAACATGCACAGATGCTTAAATTCTCCTTTGTGTCCTTTTTTATGAATTCTAAGACCTCGTTCTGTCTGATATACCTTAGAGCATGATGTGCATGGGTAACGTTCTTGTACATGTTTATTAGTACAATGTAATCTGAGGTTGTGCTTTGAGTTAAATGCCTTTGGACACAGACGGCACATAAACAAATCTCCTGAATGAAGAGACATGTGCCTTTTTAGAGAATCTTTTCTTTTGAACCGCTTATCACAAACATCACACCCAAAATCTACTGAAGGTTGGGCATGTTCTTGATCAACAGTTGGCACAGATTCAGATAACTGAACATCTTGTTCGGTTGTTGGCAGTTCCTCCTCATGGTCTATGAGCATATCGACGCCCAAATCTGATTCGTTGAGGAAGGCCATCCTCTGCAAAATGGACAAGAAGATTATTTAGTATATCAAATAAACATGCCGGTGGAAGTATTTCAGTTATAAATTGCATCAGGAAAATTACAAATTGGGCTCATTTCGCGCCCCCCCCCCCTCACACACATCTATTCATGAAAAAGAAAAGAGGTTCACTTTCTCCAATAAATGAGGTAATTGTTTTCATGTTACAGACATAAGACATTAATTATCTTGAAAAGTACATGCATTTAATGTAATTGGTTGAAATTTGTGTGTCAGTCAAGAAACATCCATTAATGCATGTGAAAGTTTCATAAAGATCAAACAGTTATTCAAAAAAGTATCCTATATATATTCTTGCCACATGTTATAGTACATGTAGTAGTAGGTAGTAAAATTGTTTAAGTAACAAATGTCTAAGCACAAAAATTAAAACTTAACAGATAAAAGCTTCACTGGTGGCTTATTAGACACTGGTGAAAATACTTGCCTGGGTTGAGTGATAGAAAGCAGCAGATCATGCAGATGATATAAGACTTTTGCTGTGGGTAGTATACTGAATGCAACGCACGGTATTAGACTGTTGCATTGGGTAATGTACAGTAGATCTATATATTGATTCTCTCCTTTAGGTTAAATATAGCTCTGTATTAATCTGGTTTACAGTGCAGCAAAGCAAAATATATGCACACTATTATATGATATATAATACACACGAAACATGAGTTGCCCTCCACACGAAGATCAATAAAACGTAGTAACTCGGTGGTTGCTTTGAAAAGTGACATAAACATCACTTTCAAATTATCCATTTGCCACGGCTTGGTGGTATAACAAACTGTATTACATCAGATGTCTTTCTGACACGTTTGAGAACAGAGTAAACATCTACTTTACATAAAGTTTACATTTTACTTGGTCACTTAGTCAAAATTGAGCTCGGTTCCAAACTTGTCCAGAGATAATAGAGAATACTGGACCATGTCACCAGGTAAGAATTACAGATTTTGAAAGAGCAGATATTCCCATTGTGCATGGACCTTACCTTAGTTTCAGTGCCTTCTTGCAATATGTTGAAAAAACGATTTTTTTGTTGGTTGACTTGTTCAATGTGTTCATCTCCACACGAACGTTACGGGAATTCCACATGAAGAATGCGTTCTCACACGAACGTTACGAACAGATTGAACGCCGTGGTATTGAATAACTGGTGCTATCACACTCAATATTGATGCAGTGGAGAACAAAGAAACTGTATAAGCCATTAGAGTCTAATAACTCTGGAAGAGACAGCCAAACTTAAAATGAATAATGAAGATGAACATTATCTTCTACAGAAGAAAACTCACAGTATTATAATCAAATTTCTCCATGACGACCCCTCCACCTGCCTGGATTTGAGACGTTAAGTGATCCTTATCATATGGTACAGTTTCCTCTGTAAAAATAGGACAAGAATTTTTTAACTTGTAACTAATTGACATTACAGATATGTAAATAGAAAACAACATTTCCCAGCTTGTAATCCCTCTGATATTCAACTAATCATAAAAACATAAGTGTCTCAGAATATTATTTTTCATGATTTAACAGGTATGTAAAATATGTGTAACTGTATACACTTTAATTGAAACACATGTAACATATTCAACACAGGGACAATTTGTAGGCATTTTCACTGAACTTCATTTCTCGATTTCTTGTCTACAAGTTACCCATGTATACACAAGGTTGGTGGCTATCACTAAACTTTTTTCTTGTCTAAAATTGCCCCTGTGATATTTCACTGCAAACAATTATTCACAACGACTTAAAAAATTTGAATAATCTACCTTCGACAAAACTCTCATCTGTTGTGGTGGTGGAAGAATCATTCTTTTTCTTAGATGAGGCAGTCTTTTGTTGGGATCCAGGTGGTCTTTGTATGGATGTCAATAGCACTGTTATACCCTGAAAAATCCGGTCTGTTGGCAAAGGACCTTTCACATCAGTAAATAAACCTGCAATTATAAATAAAACAGTCATGGTCAGCTGCAACCACCTAGTGTTTGAAAATGGTGATCTCTTTGATGATATATGACACACTTTGAGACTATTTTGGAACATAATTCATACCTTTAATAATGCAAATTCAGTTTTACTTTTAACATTACAGGTAGAAGTCTGAAGAATTACTAATACTGTTGTACAATAGCTACTCCAATAGATGAATGATTATTATTATTGGACCACATGATGAAATGTCAAAATTAACATACCTGCTCTAGCTTTGCGAGGGGACTTCCTAACATGCTGTGGCGATTCAAACATGCCTGGTGCAAGCTTCTCTTCTACAATTATGTACAATATTGAGTTTTATTTCTAACTAACATTACATTTGACATGCAAAAATCACATTTTCTATGTTTCTGAGAAGCAAGCCTTCTGCTGGTTTTCTGAGTATGATTCTAGAGGACGAGAGAGGAATTCGTTCATGAACTTCCTATAATTTTCACAATACAATGTAATTCTAACAATGTTTATTTACATTTTCAGTTAAAAGCTCAAGAAATGCCATGATACATTTGCCACACTCAGATTGGCTATATAAGTGTAAAGACGAGCCATCGATCATTCTGTTACACATTAACTTACAATACATTTTACACAGCATTATCATGTTTGTTCACCTGTTACGGGCTTCACTAAAGCAGAAACAGCTCTTGTTGGAGTTGGTGTGCTTGCATATGTTGGCTCAATATCACGCATCCGTCTTTTCTTCACACTTTTCTTCCCATCAGAATCACTGTCTTTACCTGAATCTTTATCGCTACCACCTTTTTGTTCAGACGACTTTTTACTAGAAGATGACGTACTTCTAGCAGTTGCTACAGCTTGCTTTATTAAGGAATCCTCTTTTTTGAGTCTATGGGGATGCGAGATTTTCTTAGATGATGACTGAGGTGACGAGAATGGAGTTGTTGACTTTGGTGTACGATTGCCGCCATCTTTTAGTTGTTTTCGAACAAGATTGGAGGGAATTGGAGATTCTTCTCTTGGCTTCGGAGACTGTTTTGGGGATTCCTGAGACGGGGTCAGAATTCGCCTTCTTTTTCCAGGCACAAGATTGTCTGCAAAAAAATGTGAACCTAGTTAAAAAAACTGCATTCATTGAATCTAATGGATCCAATTACTGTTTCATTATTCCAATTCAATAGGGTAATATTATATCTATGAGAAATATTCTAAAAACACTGCATTCATTGTATTCAATGGATCCAATTCCAATTTACTACAGTAATATTTATGTGAAAGACATCATATAATGTCAAACTTTCTATGAGGTATTTTTGTTGTGTAAAATGCCACAAAGGGCCTTCGGTTTTAACTTCCATTTAATTTACAAGTTTTACCATGGTAATATACAAACCTAGTGAAACATCTCCTAATTTTGGTGTCGCCACCAAAGATGTATTAAAACCCACCAAACTCATGAACATGTCATGATCTAAGAAAACGTCACCCCTCGTCAACCTGCAAATGAAAGCAATTATCAATGATGACGATTTGTGTACAGCTTGTTTAATGTTTCTCCAATCAGAACTTGGTTTTGTTCTATACTTTGGCACTCTCTATGCGCACTAGTACATTGATGGCTAGTTTTGAGAAGTAAAGGGTTAAAGGTAATCAGAGAGCTAAATGTGTCTGATATGAACTTGTCCAATATTGGCCTCTGTTTATAAATATTATGTTTGAAACCTATGACATCATTGTCATAAATCCAATATAAACTTCCTAATTGATAATAAAATAAGACAATAAACACATGAGCATTGTTAATATTGTCACTGGATCCAGATACTGACTTCTTCACAATATTTTTTAACACTGGATCAATTTTGAAAATATTGTGAATATGAATGTGGTTATCACATTAAAGCCTATAAAAAGGACAGAAAACGGTGACCACCAAGTCAGTTATCATCTGATCCAGGATCAATGAACAAAACTTTGTCTGGGTCTACTAATAGGGCATCATCATGGTAAATTTATATATTTTTGCTTCCAGTTTGTAATTAATGAAAATTACATTGATTTTATTCGAAGGCAATTTTATTAATAGATGTGAGTTATGAACGATAAGAAGCTTTTAGAAAATTAATAACTTGAAAGAATGAAAACAGAGAACAAGGGGGACAAATCATTTTGTGCTACAATTAACCGTAATCCCTTGATTTTATTTACTTCAAATTTTGATAGGAAAAAAAATATTTTGTGTGATTAACTAATGAATTGAAATCTATATAAATTTAACAACTATAAAACTATTTCCAGTTGCGGAGAACATGGTCCTTTCTGATCCTTTTCTCAGCATATCTTCATGAAAATGAGGGACGGAAACTTCCATCTCTGTAAAAACTGCACAAGGTCAAGAGTGTGAATGATATCCAAGGGCAAAGCAATTGTCCTATTATTGAATGTCCAGTTCCTGAATGTCCACAGACCGCATGCCCATTAGTTGAACATCAATCCAAGATCAACCAATCGAGACAAATCGCCACTGAAAACCATAAGTTGAACTTCTCAAATCATTCATCAGAGCAAAACCAGAAAAAACTCTCTAAATCAACTGGTAACTCTGCTTTCACAGTAGAGTTGAGCCAGGACAAATCGCTAAGTCATGACGTCCCCATAACCTTTGATCGGGTCCTCTCTGATTCAAAAAACTCCTTCACCCCGCTCCTTGGGACTTTTACCTGCCCTGATGACGACACATACGCTTTCTATTGGACAATCCAGGCTGTGGAGGGCCGCGTTGCTGCCATGCTGGTCAAGGATGGGGAAGATGTGAAATACGGACCACTGACCAGCGAGATCCCAGGGGACACTGGGGGCTCATCCAGCATGGCAGCCATCATGAGGTGCACCGAGGGGGCTCACGTCTGGCTGCGGGCTGTCACATGGCCAGATAACATGGCTTGTAACCAAATCGCAAAGGACTACTCAAGCTTCACTGCGTTCAAGCTGTTCACACAGGGTGAGACACAAGCCTCAGGATTCACAGCTCTGTTGTCTGCCAACACATCTTTATATCAGACTGCTGTGTTTGATGAAGAACTTATTGACTTGGGAAATGACTATAATCTGAGTACGGGAGAGTTTGTTGTCCCCGATGATGGCATTTATGTGTTTACTGTCAGTGCATATGTTGTAGATTCATTTAGTGCATTGATTTATCTGTATAAGAATGGGATAAATCAAGGAAAGATTACACGTGCTGCTAATGCCAATTCCAGAAGTGAGGACTCTGGCACATCAACTATGAGTCGAATGCTGGAATGCCAGAAAGATGACATAATTGTTGTACATGTTGATGAGCAAGATACATTTCTGGCTCAGACCACATCATTCACAGGTTACCGGCTTCTCAACCCAATGGATCCTCAAAACTTGGTTGCCTTCTATGCTTACTTCAATACCAGTAGTTATGTCATGGACGACCTGATCATTGAGTATGATAATGCTTTCATCAACATTGGCAATAACTATTTTCCAGTGTATGGACTTTTTGTTTGCCCAGACAACAGCCAATATTTCATGACATGGACGATCACATTGTTAACAGAGCGAGATAACAGAGCTGGGGAAGCAAAGTTGATGATGTCTGATACCATTAAGAAGATTGGACCACAGACTAGCAAGGTGCGTTCGTCTGTCAATAAACAATCTAGATCTGCATCCACCCAGGCCATTGTTCAATGTGAATACCAAAAGGCGCTTACAATCCGCGCTGTGATTGCAGACAAAAATCCTGTGCTTATTTACAACGACTTTTCAAACTTCATGGGCTTTAGATTACCACCTATCTGATTATATGAATACAGAAAGATACACGATATGTAGCAACATTCACAGACATTACGAAGTTAGGAAATTTGGAAATGTATGGAAATAAACCTGCAAACGATTACAACATATGAACATGGAAAATGTAAGACTATGAACATTGTATCCAGTCATATATTTTCTTACACATGATTTTGTAAATATCACATCTCAATTTGGAGTGGAAATGGCAACTATGGCATCTGAGTGTTCAGTAATAATAATTAGCAATAAAATGCAATCTAATAGAAAATAATTGTTATACTATATAAGTATCTTACATACCGAATCCTCTCTCCACTATCTAGATGTACCCAGTACCCAATCTCTTCACCAAGTCTATAGTGTCCAGCCACAACTGCCGTCATTTTCCAACCATTTTCTTTCAGCGCATAAACTGACTGACCAGTTCCAACAAGTTCACATTTTATGATGTCGTCTGCAACCATAAAAGCATCATTGAAATAAGAATATAAATCCAACAAAAATTCAAGAAAAAACATAAGAATTAAAAACTTTCTGTAAGAATTGAAGACACTCACTAATCTTCACAAATTGAATATCTCCATCTTCAAACTTAATTTTGTACTTGTCTTTGCTTGGCTCAAAGAACACAACTTCGCCAGGGTAGTAATTCTTGTCTGCCCAACGAGCAATCACCTAAAATGTTATGAATCAATCATTTGTTACCTAAAAGAAATCATTTGTAAACATCAATGGATAATAATAAGTAAAATACAGTTATTATACAAAACTTTGATAAGCTGAATTTGCTGTTAGCCAAAATAGCCACAATAATTTAGGTTATGAATTCCTCCAATAATTCAAACTTTGTAGTTCAAGTTTCCATTTCAACTCAAGCAGGTCCAACTGCATATATACTTTATCAAAAGTGTACATAATTTAAACACTAGCTTGCATAACATTTACCTTAATTCCAGCTTCCAAATTCTCATCGTGAACTTTGCTAGGTTCGTCAGGTATATAATCCTCCACCTCATCGACATCACCCACATCGCCTGCTCCAGGCTTAAATGACACCTCCGATTCTGTGTCAGTGTCGGTCTCCATGGCTGCTTCTCTCGGCTTTTTGCATGTGTCATGTACAAAGGAAAAGTACATGTCCTTGTTCATGAAAACTTGCGATCTCGGGAGTCTGAAATAAGCATAGAGTTTTAGTGTGGTTCAAAATACAATAGAATTATTATCTTGACATTGTTTATCTTGAACTATCTGTTATATTGAGGTTAATTTCGTTTCTTTTTAATTACATTATGGACAGATATCAGTTGGTTACCTCCAATAATGACCATCTTAAGCATTTTATAGATTCAAGATAACAGTTTCTACTGTAATTCATAGCATATCAGGTTCAGATTCGTTAATTTTGATCTATTAGTCAAACAGAATAACTCGAGACACTTACACCCTACCCAACACGCTAAAAGGTTACCAGTATAATGTTTTTGATACGCTTTATGTAAATCATGACCTGCCTTTATGTTGGGTAAGTTCGATATCTAAATATTTACCTTTAAAAGACAAGCAAATTCAAGTGCCTGGTTTGTCACCCTATAATGTACTAACCTCACTCGGTCTCCACTGTCCAGATGCAGCCAATAGCCCGTCTCTTGGCCACACTTATAGTGTCCGGCAACAACCGCTGTCTCCTTCCACTCGTCTTCTCTTAACGCAAACACACAATGACCCACTCCCACTAGTTCACACACGTACAGATGTCCTGAAAAACACATTGTACACATGTAAAATTCTTTCAAAAATTATTGTTTATTCCGTAATCTTAATACCTGTAGTTTTACTTAAAGGCAACAGAATCTGTTTATGTCTTTTGAATGGGGTTTTGAAAAGATGTTAAAATGTTTAACCAGGGTTGCCATAAAAAGTCAGGAACAAAATTCCCTGATTTTCCCCTGATTTTTCCCTGATTAAAGACCATTTTCCCTGATGAAAATTAATTGCTTTTTTGTGATGTGATGTGATGACTTTTAACTGATTGAACTGATTTTTTATTCATACAGATACATGTACAAAAATGACTACAACCTTTAATCCTTTCAGAATTGCATGATTTTCTTTATAAATGGCGTCCTCCATGAACATACTTTTGAAATTCCCTGATTTTTCCCACTTTTTTATTTTTCCCTGATTCAAAATGAAATTCCCTGATTTTTCCGTGATCTTGAAAATTTTTCATTTTCCCTGATGTATGGCAACCCTGTGTTTGAATGAAAGATAGATCATTCTTACTTTCTTTTTAAATATTCTCATATCTATACATATGAGTTACATTAACTGATGCAAATGCCTTTGGTTTTACTATTAAAAATAAATTTAAATTATTGTTTGAAGTTTATTCAGTTATACTTGCTCAACATGAACAGTAAAAAAGAAATGAGTCAATAACTTAAGATGAAGATCATGTACATGTACTTACGAAAATCCACTGAATCTATTCAAAACAAAAAATAATGTACTGTGTTCCAGGAAAATCTTTTGCACATTTCAATTTGTGAATTTTGCTGTTAAGTACAAAAGTGGGAAAAATAGAGCATAAAAATTTCAAAAAAATTAAATGACCACAACATACTGCTTGGTTCAAAAATATGAAATTCAATAGGTATGAAATATTCTATTTTTACAGTTATACTTGTAACAGAGATGTAATAACAGATGAATAAAATGTATTCTTACCCATTTTCACATGTCCAGTGTTGCCATCATCAAATCTCACTCTGTACTTTTCCGTTCTACTGTCAAAACCCATGATACGCCCTGGGTAGTAATTTCCATCAGCCCACCTTTAGAATAATGTAGATAATGAGTTGGTACTTGCAATATACAACACTATTTCTTGGCAGACCTGTCTACTGAAAAATTAATTGACATTTTCACACTTGATTTACCGCTGCCTTCCATTCAGAAACTGCAAATGCAAAGTTTATGTACTTTGACTTGAATAATGAAAAATGTACTTACTAACAACTCTGGTATATAGATATTCATATATCATATAGAATGTGAAAAACAAAGTGGACGGACAAAGAACAGAAAATGAACAGGGATTTTTTCAGATTAATGACCTGGCAATGACTGGTGTCTTCTTGTCCAGATCTCCACATGCCGTGTACGGATCTGCAGGCGTATATGGCTCTGGATCTTTGATGACTGGTGTCGATGGGCCAGGTCTGGGAGACAAGGATCGAGTTTTCGGCTCCTCTTGGATTCTCTCTGTGAATTTAGAAATATAGTCATGCTTTACTTATTGTTATCATATTAGAAAAAGTTAGTTTCTAGTCATTATTTACCATGTACAACCATCTAACAGTGCATTCCCATGTAAAGGTCTACCACTAAATCTGTATTTTTCTAAAAACTGGACTATTTGAAACTCTAAACCAAATGACCATTTATTTAAAAGCCCATTCATTTTGACAATTTTTCAACCTTTGTCGTTTGCATGGTTGTATACACAGTTGGTATGTATTGTATTATAGAAATTGTATTTATGAAAAAACCTACCTAAGGTTCCAATAATTCTTCTAATTCTAGGTCTTTCATCATCAGTTGGTGGCACAACATCAGTATCTTCTGCAGACGTATTTGCATCATCTTTTTTCTTACTCTCTGTCTGTTTTTCTTTCTCTTGTATATTTTCATCCACCGTTGCATCGTCTTTTTCTTTTTGTTCAGTTAGTCGTTCTTTACATTGACTATCATCTTTCTTTGACTGTTTCTTTTCATCTCCAGTCTTAGTGCTGTCATCTTTACTTGTGTTTTCCTTCTTTGCAGACGTCATCAATACTGGTGTAGTTACTAAATCTTCTACCTGTTTATTGCTGAGACTGATGTGTCCTCTTCCAACCCTAATATCATCAAAAAGATATTAAGAAATTTAAGATTTATGAAACATCGTTAAAATACGGAAAAAAGATGTCTGCAATATTCAATACAAATTTTATATCGATATTTCTTAAAAATATACTGTTATCTTGAGGTTAGTTTCATTTGCTTATACCGCATAAATCTCGAACAGTCGCTATATATATATCTGAGTATTTTACAGGTATTCCTACATATTCGAGACAATGAATGTATACTGTACACTGCACACATATATTTGAAATTCAAACCTTTTCTCTCACCTTTTTGTTTTGTTGTCTTCTACAAACCGCACTATGCAGCCACGATCCACCTGACCAACATTGTAGTGACCCACAACCACCGCTTCAAAAAACACATCACCGTGTTCGGCGAGACATTCCTGTTTATGCACAAAAAAGACACTTGATGCTACTTTACTGCATCATCAATGGGTTTTGTTATATTCATCGATTGACCCATTTCACACCCTGCCCACAATGCCAATGTGATCACAAAAATGACAATTTTGTGGAATTTCAAACACTATTCTCTTGTATTTGAGAATACACAGTTGAGCATGAAATGGATAGTAACTAAACGGGTGAGAATAAAGAAAAGTGCCGTATATATCGTATACATGTATATATCACATACAAATGGGAAAATGAAAATTTGTCCCTTAAATGCAAGGTGTCCCTATTTAATAACAAGGTGAACCCATTAGCAACATTCTACTTTTCCAAAATTCAGAACTATATAAGACTATTTCTTACTAACCTGACCAACACACAACAGATCACAGACAATCAGATGGGGCAATCTCACAATTCTCACGTCTCCGTCTTCAAAAGCCACAGTGAATTTGTCTTTACCTTCTTTGGCAACCACCTGTTTTGGAAGGAAAAAAACAAAGTCTTGAGTGCAGAGTGCTGATAAGCGCTATATAAAATATTACCCATTATATTACTACTAGTATTAAACTGATTCCTCCACTAAAGCTTATCTAACCTGTCCTGGATAGTAATGCTTGTCGAGCCACATTCCAAGTACTGAAGTGCCCGGTTTCAGGTCGTCTGCTTGAGGTTTGTATGGAGGCAGTATTAACGTAGATGAAGTACTCTCTGACTCTCCAGATGCTGATTCCACTTTGGAAGTTTCACTGAAATTAACAACAAAGTAAATGTACACATGTACATGTACCATCGTCTACTACTTGATTATTTCCCTTGCAATTTAATCATATAGACATAAAACCGAGACATACATTGTATATCAACTTACTTATCTGGTTTCTCAATGCCTTCAATAAGTGTGCTTTCTTTAGTAGAAGCTTTTATATATGAGCTTTTGTCCCCTTTAGGAATAGTATCCGGTATCACAGTATCTGATTCCAGACTCTTGTCACTGGCCAGAATTGAGGACTTATTAGTACTAGTACTGCTACCAAGTGAACTCTTACGCCTGGAAGATGCCAGCGGAATATCAGAAGGTTTTGTAAAACCCTCTTCATCCGCTTGATGTCGACTTTCATGCACATCAGATACTGAACTGGTACTGAATAGTGAAGCTGACTGCTTAAAGCTACTACTTGTTGACGTTCCCAAGCTCACTTTCCTGCCACTCTTATCAGAAACTGAGCTAAACAATGACTCGCAACTTTTGTAGCTTGCAGAACTGGACTTTCGGCGAGAACCCTTCTCTTCTGTTTTATCCTCTTCGCCGTGTGCCTTTTCTTCACAATATAACATCTCAGTATCGGCTGAAGCATCAGCATTTTGAACATTACTTGTATGACTCTTTGGCTCCGCTGTCTCGTTATTGTTATCTGTCTCCATTTTTTCTTCTTTGTCCACTAGAGCAGGACGTTCATCATTTTTCTCTTGATGTCCAGAAACGTCTGCTAAAGAATCGTCCGTCAGATGAGAAATGTGTGTGAGATGAGGTAAAATGGGTGACGGAGCCGGGTGGCTCCCTTTCAGGCTTCCGCAACTTGATGTTTTGTCCAGAAGCGTTCGCCTACGAAGCATTTGCTCTGTTGTAACAATCGGCTGATGAGAAGAATGAGTGTCAACTTTGTCACAGTCATGTGGAGGAGGTTCTACTAAAGATGGCTCGGCTGATGGCCCAGATGTAATGTTCTATGGAAAAAATATCAATAAATTAAGAAAATAATTGTCAGAGAGACAAGAGGATAATGGAAAAAATAGAAAAAAAATATGACTAGCAATTTTGTATTCATCTTTTAGAAATGTATATAAATAAAATAAAAATAAATGTCAATATTCATCTGCTAGTGGCATACTGTTTGGAGGCATCAATGAATATTTCGCCAGTAAGGAGATTTTAACATAAGCCTCAGCATTGAAAGTGATGGATAAATATAATATTAGCTCTACAAAACACACATACATTTTGTTTTTGTATGTCTTACATCATTATAAGAAGGACATGACATTTTGTAAAATGAATCCTATATTCAATTACAAGATGAGCACACGTAGCTGCTTGTATGAAACCTGTATTAAACCAGTTCTAATCAGTATTAAACCAAAAGGAGAATAGCATTTTTCCAAGACTAGTAACATTTTTGCCTGTAGGCTCGTAAATTTATCAGTTATTTGGAGCACTGATTTACTTGTCATTCTTCTTCCGATAATCTTGCGCCTTCACTCATGAAGATTATGCACGATAGTTTGGTGTGACACATGTACAAAGGATAAAACAAAAGTGTTAAAATTTACAGTGCAGTCTAAAAACAAAGCAGGTACTCAGAATCCTGCCACCCGTGACTTGAACTCCTCCAGGGTCAGCGCTGTCACAGTATCTGATGGAAGGTTGTTTCCAGCCCCTTATGGTACGGGGGAAAAAGGACTTTAGGTGATAGTCCTTGGTTGACTGCTGTGCATAGAGGGCGTGGACATTGGTAGTCCTCCTGGATGTCCTTGGGACACTGGACACAAAACGGTCTTTATTAACAGCTACTAGGTTGTTTTGAATCTTATACATCATGTATAATCTCGCCTGCCGTCTTCTCTCCTTTAGTGATGTCCATTGTAGTTGTGTGATCATGGATTCTACACTTGAGGTCTGGTGGTTCCTGTTTAGCACATATCGCGCTGCCCTCCGCTGAATTTTCTCTACTTCCTTTACATGCTTGTCAGTATATGGGTTCCATACAGTTGCAGCGTACTCAACCAGTGGCCTGACGAGGCTTATGTAGGCTGTGGTCTTGAGTTCTGGTGAGTTGATACGCAGATTGCGTCTGAGGAAACCCAGTGTCCGGTTGGCTTTGCCAGTGATGCAGGAAATGTGCCGACCCCATGTCACGTCCTTAGTGAAGAGGACCCCCAGATACTTGGCCTCACTTACCACTTCTAGGATGTGCCCATGTAGCACATAGCTGGTGTCCAGTGGCTTCCGTTTCCTGGTGATACGGAGGACCTGGCATTTCTCAGGGTGGAAGGCCATCTTCCATCGTGCCTCCCAAGCTGCTAGATGATCGAGGTCACACTGCAGCACTTTACGGTCAGAGTCAGATCTGATGGTAAGGTATACCAGGGTGTCATCAGCGAAGAGACGCACACTAGATGTCAAATTTTCATGAATGTCATTAATATAATACAGAAATAAACAAGGCCCGATGACAGATCCTTGTGGCACGCCCGATCTCACCTCTGCGCTGTACGAGTACTCTCCGTCAAGTACTACCTGCTGTTCCCTTCCCCCGAGAAAAGCCTGGATCCATGCATTGGTCCTTCCCTGGATCCCGTAATGGTGAAGCTTCAAGATGAGCCGTGTATGACTGACCTTGTCGAAAGCCTTACTGAAGTCCATTATAAGGATGTCAGTTTGCTGGCCACACTGCATATTGTTGGTGATGTCAGCTGTGAACTCGAGTAGCTGTGTTTCACATGATCGGCGGTCCCGGAATCCATGTTGTAGCTCATAGAGTATTTTGTGTGTCCTGGCATGACCCATCAGGTTGCTAGTGATGATGTGTTCCATGAGTTTGCAGGCTATGCAAGTCAAGGACACTGGGCGGTAATTTGAGGCGTCATTCTTATTCCCTTTCTTATAGATGGGGGTGACATATGCCTGTCTCCAATCCTTTGGTACTGTCCCAGTGAGATATGACTTCTTGAAAATCATAGTCAGCATCGGCGCCACGTGATGGGAGAGCTCCTTCAGTACTTTAGGGCTGATGCCGTCTGGACCTGGAGCCTTGTGCACGTTGAGCTGTTGTAACAATTTGAGCACACCTGGCTGAGTTATCTCAATGTCCCTCATGACAGGGAAACTTCCGTCTGGCAGTTTAAGTTCAGCTGGGTATTCTGTGTCACAGGTGAAAACGGATTCGAATTGTCTATTCAAGATGTTTGCTTTCTCTTTGGCGTCTGATGTTAGTATGCCTCCCTCTCTCAGTGATGATACGCCAATGTTATCCTTCCTACTGTGTTTTATAAACGACCAGAACTTCTTCATGCAGCGGTTTTCTCCTGCCTCTTCTCCTGGTGTTAGAACTGTCTCTAAGTGTGTCCAATAGGCCTGTCTCATCTCCTTCTGCAGCTGGTGTTTCACCGCCTTTGCTCTGTGTCTGTACCTATCATCTTTTCGGCTCTTCTTCCAAATTCTATCTCTTTTTCTGATCAGCCTTCTGATGGTTGGGGTGACCCATGGTAACTGGTCTCGTTGCTTACATATCTTGTGTGGGATATGGTCGGTTATCCCCTTCCTCACAGCGCCCTTAAACATGTCCCACAAGTCATCTACACTGGAGCTTGTGTAGACGTTGTCCATGTGTGTGGTAATTTTCTGGGGTCTATGGAATTAAAAGCAATACCATGACCTACCATGGCTGAGTGTGTGCTGCTGGCGGTGGTGGACGAGCGGTCACCACGCACGGTGGACAGCGAGCTGACGTCGGCGAACTCGCCCGACGTGTGGACGGAGCGAGGCGGAGACGGCTCCACCGACACCACCTCCTCGTGCTGGCTGAAGTTCTGACTCACGATCTTTGTGTCCTTTCAGCAGTAATGACAAGGGTTAGTTGCGTTTGAATTTTAGTGAATTGGTACAGTGAATGTCCTCAACAACAGAAGAGAGAACAATGAAAAAACTGAATAACGGAAACTTTTCTCATGCATTAGCTTTCAATAGTTTAAGTGAATTATGTAGTTAACAACGGAAACTGCCTCTACCATGGAAGGATTTGTAACTGCAAATTGGGTTCCATTGTTGAGGACATTCACTGTTATAGTGTAAGAGAGACAAAACACAAATGTATTAATGCATAAAAATATAAATCCTTAGTGTTTAAAAGTAAGTATTTTAAAAAGTATAAACAGTTGAACCCGTTTATCTCAAACTTGAAGGAAAGGAAACAAATTGAGTCATCCAAAATTTCGAGTTATCAGGTTTATCAAAATGTAAAGTAACATGAAGGGAAAAGGTAATTTGATTGAGTTATTCTCAAAATCGAAGTATCAGACTTTGAGATAAACAGGTCCTACTGTATGCAATATAAACATACTGAATCTGCTATAAAACATGCAAGAAGCCTGTATTATACCTCATTGGCTCTATAAGTTCTGACAGTTTTCCCATCAACGATCTCATCCACTATGGTAATAACGTGTTTAGTAACTGTTTCTATCACTGTAGTTTTCACCACCTTTTGTCCTGATGATTTGTGACTACCACTCCCAGATCCTGTGACCTGCATGTACAATGGCAACATGGCAAATCGAATGACACATAAGATTAACTCCTTGTAATGGTAAGGCAAAATTTACTCAACTAAGTTAGCAGATATCAGTGACTATCCATGATAGAGAGTTTTGAACTGTGCCAGGTTCTGTGAAGTAATCATTACAATGAATTATTGACATTTCTCACATGGTTCAAAAAACGAAAATTAGATAATAAAAAAGGTGCCAGTACCTGAAAATGAACTGGTGGTGTTTGTACACTGGACGAGACTTGCTCTAGTTTAGATGCATGCAGACTTTGTGATGTCTGCATTCCAGTTGTTTCTAGTCGAGATCCTTGTATGCTTTGAGACGTCTGCATTCCGGTGGTTTCCATCTCTGCTCTTATTGAAGTCGATTCATTGGCTCTTGCCAGTTCTATGCTAGACACCTAGAAATTAAATCATATTTACAACTTAGAAATTAAATCATAAGAAGTCAGTGTTTATCTTTAACAAAGAACTATAACAGTGGGGGGTGGGGGGGGGGGGGGGGGGGGGGCGCAGTGTAAGAGCAAGACACAAAGTTATATACCCAATTCACAATGTATTCATAGATCATACACACTATTTTTGGAGATTATTTTGATGACTTATGAAAATTGTGCTGGAAACTCAGAAAACGCACAACTGGAACTATAGAGTATCAACTGCCAGCACAGTCGCCAGCAAAACGCCGATTTTTCTACCAAAACAAAGTGTTTCCATAAACATATGTGTGGGTCTACTCACAGAATTGTCAGAAAATACTTCAAATATCACAAACTCACAGAAAGTATATGCACAGCATCATAACATTTGAAATATTTGAAGAAACACAAACCTCGTCTCTCATCCTGGCCCGCTCCTTTAGACCGAGAACTTCCTTCTTGCCTGCTTCATCTTTCTGTGATTGTGACAGACGATATTCGTATGGATCAGTGGGTGCAGAAGCCGACAGGCCATGGCCTGTCAACTCACCACCTGGCCTGTTCACCTTCGAAACCTGCCTTTGCTTCTTCCCTCTTGGTTTTGGTACTTCCCAAGGCTTAGGAGAATGTGTATATTTCTTGCCATCTCTTTTTAGGGAGGTTGGAGTTGATGGTTTTGATACTGGAACTGATGAATCTGCTGATTGTTTAGCAGCTGCTTGTGGTTCCTTTGCTTTCACTTGTGAGTATTTCTTCATAGCTTTGTTTTTATTGAAATCTTTTTGTGAAGAATTATTATCATCATGAGCAGATTTAAAGACAGACTTCTCAATATCCATAGGTTCATCTTCATCCATGAGATCTTCTAGATCTTCCTCTCTTAAAACACTATCATCGTTGGCATTGCCAGATTCCTCCATTTGCATGGACTCTGTCTCTTCCGAATACACTAACGAAGGAGTCTTTTTCTTTAATCTATTGACTTGAACTTCAGAATCCGCTTGTTCATCACATTCAGCCTCGCTTTCCTGCAAACCTTCAGGAAAAAAAACCCCAGTCAAATACTTGATTTTGTACATAAATACTTAGAACACTTATTACTATTATGTATGAATGTACCTATTGCCTAATTCATTTGTACATATGTATTTCAACATATGCACATGTATTTCAATAAAATATGTTCCAACTAACCTTTAGATTGCGAGATTTTTTTGTCGACATCTTCATCAAAAGTTGCCGTATCTTCATCGTCGGAATCGTCAACTTCAGCAGAACTGACTTTTTCCAAGGTGTCTGTGTCGACAAACACCAGTTTTGATCTTCTGGGTCCCGCTGCCTGGTGGGGTGACGATACTGTATGGGGCACTCTTAAAGTCCTGCGAGTGGGTGTCGTCTCAAATGGATTGCCTCCAACACTACAAGCAGACACCAAATTACATTATTGATAAAAGCTTCAGTTGATACACCCACAAGCGGCTGTCAATGAAAAAAATAAGTTTATCCTTACTTGACTTTTGAAGTACATGGTTCTGGCTCTTCCACTTGAAATACAGACGTTGATGCCGGTTGCTCGGATAACTCAGTAGATATTACTGGCCCTGTTGAATATATTTAAATTGTTTAAATTGATAAAGATGCATAAAAGACAAACACATAAACATTGATATTTATATACATGTAATATGTTATGAAAAACAAATCATCAAGTATGGTATATATTTCTTTTCGAAACCATTCATAAAAATGATAACTATCTTTCCATTCCATATCACACCAGGGCTACAGTACTGATTACGAATTATAGACATGGAATTTACCCGAATATTTCAAATTATAAACGAATGACCGAATCGAGGCGAAATTCACGAATTACATGAATGAAAAGAAGTCAGAACATCTGAAAATTCACATAATTCGTGAAATGTCCGTAAATTCTGATAAGAATTGGAATTTGCAAGCTGTCATGACCTTATATTACGCAAATTCTGAGAAAAAGAAAGAATTATGCAAATTTTGAGAATGACACACGAAATCAATTCTGTAACTTTGAGAATTGTTGCCAGTTCCTCGCAAAATTCGTTTTAGGCCTCGAGCTGGCATCACACAACTGTTCTGCGATCTTATTTTGGTTATGTGTCATTTAAAATTACTGTTTCAAGTTTATTTGCTGCACTATAACATATATAGCATTATGCAACATGAAGGGTGAGAAACTTCCCCATTTACATGTGTTTATACTGCCATGGGGTGATATAGCAAAATAAAAATAAAAATAAAACAAATTTGTGCTACGTTCGATTTCATATTTTGCAAATTATCCGAATCAAAGTCAATTATTCATTGGGAAATTCTTTGAAACTAAGGATACGAAGAGAATTTTGCGTATTTTGATATGTGATTGAAGGATTTACCATAGAAAAATAAAAACACTGAATACAGGCGAATAGAATTTTGGGAAGGAGAATTTACAGAATATTCCCTGTCCATAATTCCAAATCAGCACTGTAAATATTAGGTTTACATTTTTCATTCTACATTAACATTACTAATATCAGGAATATCAGGAATAAATGACAATTTATTCCTGCTAATATTGAAGTAGTATAAAATTGCTAAACCTACGTTTTATTAAGAATCCAGTGTCCTCAGTCTCTGTGGCTTCTTCAGCAAAATCTGGTTGGGATTCTACTGTAGGCAAATTTAAGTCGGCATTCCTAATTAAATGAAACAAAAATTTGAAATAGATTTGGTAAAGATATTCTAATCCATAAGTAGAAAATAAAATGGAAAGAATAACTAAAAATATGAGCAACAAAATTGTTTCCTCACTCTGGAGTAGACACTTCTGGTTTCTTATCCTCTGGTGAAGTATCCATTAAGTGTTGTGTAGTAAGCGGAGATTCTGGTTGTAGTCTTCGTGTTGACTTACGGTTAGATGTTTGAGATGGATTTTGTGAAAGTGCAATAACAGGACTACTTGATTCCTGATCTATTGTAGGACTGTGAGTTCTTGTTGAATTTTTAGCTTTTTGAGAACTTTCTAATTTGCGAGTTCTTAAAGCTCTTTTTCTGGGGCTTTCTGATAAGATTATCTCATCAATACTATCCATACACTTAGGATTTGTGGTCTCCAATTTTTTCTGTGACGTATTTGCATTGCTTTGCTGCTGCTTTTGAGAGGTGATTTCATCTTGTGACTGACTGAAGTGAAGTGCTAGGTCCTGAGAAGAAACTACAGATGATTGGAGAGCCTTTCCCTCAGCAAAATTTTCCGTTTCCTATTAAGCAAAAATTTGATTTAAGTTACACTATTACGAATATTAAAATCTGTTGATACTATACATGTCCAATTTTCAGAAATTAAGTAATACTTTTGTAATTTGAAATAAAAATTGAAGATGGACATATAAAATTCACAAAAGAGAAATATTTAATATGGAACATACTTGACTAATATGCAGTTGCAAGGATGTTTCAGTATCCAATGCTGCAGCCTGTCCAGTTTCAGCAGCTGATCTCAAGTCCTGTCAAGAACACGTATATTATAAACATCCTTTTATACTTAGTATGAAGGAAATTCAAACAAGATACTAAATAAAACTGTACGTTAAACATAATTTTATACCAAACTTGTGAAATAAAAAAATGAACCCATTTTCATGGTCACATGGTAATTAACCTCGTTCTGGATTCAAGCTATCAGCCCTGTGACATTAGTCCACTGAGAAGATGGCGTTATACCTCTGACATAGGCGGCTCCATCACTAGCTCTCTGGCAGGACGTCGTCTCACTCCCCTCCGGGTTCTACGGCCCGCTTCTGCTGCTTCATTGTTCTGAGAAGAAACGTTTTGTGATCCTGACCCTTTAGTCGACTCAGCATCTGCTGTATCTTCTTTCACCAGTGAAGGCGCATCATTGTTCGAGGCACTTGAGCTTGACCTCGTTTTTCCAGCATCCAAACTGGCACTGCTAGAACGGCTAGTAGTTTCCAACGTTGGAAAAGATGGCTGCCATTCCTAAAAAAACAGGAGAGCATTAAGCAGTTCATAATTAAACCTTCCGTGAGCTGCAAGAAAAACTGAACATGAGCATTTACATTGCCCACATTTACAAACTTAAATCAAAGTAAATCAACAAGCAAGCACATCAAATTTCTGTTACGATTAATCAATATGATTCACACATGAAGTGCTCTATGCATGTCTATGTGGCGCTTAAACTTAGTGCATATCCAACTTCTAAACCTTGAGTGCCCGCCACCTGAGTACATGTACCTAATACTGGACAGTCTAAAATGAGCCCATACAAGTGTTAGAAACAATTCTTCCAAGACAAAACAAACCTGTCCAACATACAGAACAGCTGGCTGCCCCAACTCGGACTTCTGACCATTCGATGAAGATTCGTTTGAGGATGATTGTGCCTTTGTAGTAGCTCGCAACTTTCTTGTCTGAATAATATGGACATTATTATTAATAAACCATTTATTTTGATCAGTAATGACTAATAATTGAACATTTTAATGAAAAGGAATTCAATTTATACATTCATATGAACATTGCAAGAGAATATGCTCATGAACAAGTAGTTAATGTTTGATATGTTACGTAATTTAAGTTATCCAAGATGATTTGATCTACATAGTTTAGAAACTTAGACAAAATGCAACTTTTTGCATCATTTATCCTAAAATATTCCTCTGATTGTAGATCATGTAATACACTGTACTTGGTAGTCACATTACCTGCCAAAAGTGCTAGGGCATCATAGGTAAATAGTTCCAAATTAAAGCAGAACATTCACAATGTTACCATAATTGATGAAACAGTGGAATTACAAAACCTAAATTTTACCTAATATATATTTGTAAAATTTACCAAATAAAAAACCTGTGCCTCTTAAAAGATTTTTTAAAAGTAAAATCTATAGATAGCTTACATTATGTGGACTTTCATGACTTCCATACATAGCAGTTGTAGAAATATTTTTTGGACTTTCTGAAAGAAAGAAATGATCGATTATGATTGATATGTTTGTGTCATGAGAATTCTAAATGGATTCAACTTAAAATTCTATTATTAATTACGATCATCGTTCAACTAACTACTATTTTTGCTTCATGGCTTAATGCACTTCAGTTCAATATATCATTAAATCATTTAGAAATTAAAAAGAGATCTTTTAACCTAAAATATTCAAAGTAATACAACCTGAAGGTGGATCAAATACATCAACAGAGGGAGGAATCACATCAACTGATTGACTGAAAAAAAAAATAGAAATCAGGAATCTTGATTTAAAATTGAACAACTAAATAATGCCAAAAGAATATAAAATAGTTTGATACATGTGTTAAGCTTACACTGGATCCACAGATTCCGGAATTGTAGACAGGTTATCATGATCGCCTCCACCTAAAATCATCAACCAAAGTACAAGTGCACAAAAAACATTTACGCAGTAGAACCTCGTTATTTAAATATTGCTTATCTAAAATTTTTTCAGAGGATCTTTACTGCACACACCTTGAGAGCCGCCATGAAACATATCTTCTTGTGACCCTGATGGATGTGGTTCATCGTCGTGATGACCGTCCTGTTCACCATCACCCTGGTCATGTGACCTGTCACCAGATAGTCGCTCATGAGACGTGTCATGTGAGGTGTCACTGGTGGTGGTGTGATGGGTAGAAGTGCTAAAGAAGAGATAACAATATTTCAAGGGTGTATTGTGTAAAGAAAAAAAATCTGATTTTTTATAAATATTGTTTTCAAAGATTAATCAATGTTTGTCAGCACTAAATCTACATATACCTAATTTGTTTCTATCAACATACCTTGTATTGGGATTTGTGGTTGTTGTGCTTGTACTTGTTGAAGTATCATACCGGCCACGTTTTGCAGCGTTTGCCATCTTCCTTGTAGGTGGCCTCTTTCTCTGAGCTCTAAATGTTGGAAAATTGCATAAATTGATCCGTAAAAGAGGCTTGTAATCTCAGTGACCGATCAGCTAGATCAAGTTCGTAAATTTATAATCAGACAACACCATAATTACTGTCATAGAAAATAGAATGTCAAGGCATAGTCTTAATCAATTCAACACAATCAATCAAAACCGAAATTTATTTGGACAGACCCTAATGATTCCTCCTTTTCAAGGAGTGACCTGATGACCTGTTAGCTTTCCCAACTGTTCCCTCCGAGCCTTTTGGTCATTTTTAGACAGTTCAACTTTGACCTATACCCAGACATGCTCAAGTGATTCTGCATGACTTATCCTGGCTAGATTTTACCTGTTTGCAGCTGTTGTTCTCTCTCCCGATGAGCTACTGTACGAGGATGACAGACTGCTGACAGCACTGGACAATTCACTGACAACTCGTCGTGGGCTGTTCCTCACATGCATTTCTGCAGAGGTTCCTGCCACATTAATTTAATATAAACATAGCATCCTTCGAAATGAGTTAAATACATATATTCATTGAATAATCAATCAAATAAGAAATGAAGCTGTCATTAGTCAGACAGCAAATTGTCTATGGACCAATTGGCTAGGGTTAATTTTCACCCAAGGGACCTTACCTAAATAAGAAACAATTCAATCTGTGATTAAGTTTAAAAGAAATCAACTGCAAAATGAACCTGTTATTGTGATAACACAAAAAGTCTGATGTGGATGGAGGACAGACAAAATGTGCCCAACTTAAATATACCAAATATCTTAAAAAAAATCATCATACCTGGCTGGTTTTGTCGTACTTCTCCACTAGATATGATTTGCCCTCGGCCTTCTGTGTCACTGACCACTGCAGTGGACGCTTCACTGATCCCCCCAGGGGGAGTGTCCTCTCCGGTGGCACCAGCAGCTTCAGATGCAGTGTCCGTTTCACGGCCTGAAGGATGTCCACTTGGTGAACCTACTGAGAAAATTGTTAAACCTTGAGATGTCAAGTCCTCAGGTCCAGTCATTTGATTTTCAAAGAGATAAAAATGTAGAATTAATGACATACTCAGTGCCCCTGGTAACTGATTAAGCTTACAGTTTACTAGCTAGTGTTGCCTAGTAAGGCAGAAAAGCTAGTAACTCCTCCAAAAATGTTACTTGACCTAAAGTACTTTCCATGCACCATACAAATACTCAGGTTTTAAAAAAGATTGTGGTCAGGTCTCAGGCAAGGAGATAGTACTTATATGTGCCACTGCATACTTCATTTCAGAATTTAAATTATCATTAGACATCTACTGTATACAGACCTTGCTGCAGAGCTTCTCTATGCTGCACCGACTGGGGAATGGGTCTTGGCGGAGTGTTCGGATTTAGCCCTGGTCTAACCAGTGGTGGAGGCATGCTACCACTAAATAGAATTTCACATTGATTATATGCATATGGGTATAGGTCAAAAAATAATTATCGAAAGACATGGTAGACACGGTTAGTAGATTGACTGAGCAGCCATAACACCCTCGAAATGAGGAATAATCGGGGACTGTCCAAATAAATTTTCAAAAATAACATCACCGTTTACGACCATACACTACCTTTCATTAGAGCTGTTAGGAGTGCTCTCTGCTTGCTCATGATGGGGATCTTCTAACTCTGCCTCTCCACCCTCCTCGTTGTGTTCATCATCTTCGTTGTCGTCACCTCCTGCTCCTCCACCGCCTCCACCTGGAGCCTGCTCTCCTCCATTGCCACCACCTTGACCTCCTGTACCTGCTTGTTGCTGAGGTTGTTGTCCAGCATGGTGGCCATTTTGACTTCCTATTTTGACATAAGTGTTCCAATTTATCTAATTATTGACAATATTTAACAAGAAATAGTTTAGAATCATCTTAGAAGTAATATTCTCACTATTCATTAGTCATATATTACTTTTGATCTTTTACAACACTGCAAAGAAATTCATTCATATAAAATTCAATTGCCAACCTGGCGGGTCAGGGTCCTGCATCATAGTTTTTCTTATGGAAAACTTTTTCTCCAAGTGATTGTCAATGTTTCCATGCTGAATCTACAGAAAGGTTGCAATTAATAATTGTTAACATAAACAATATGATATGAATATTTGCAAAAGTTAAGGTGTATCAAACGTCCATCTTTAGTCAAACTACTTCTAAAAAGCTATATATTAAAGTTCATCAAAATCCATAAAGTTCAAAAGTTTTATGAAACGAACTGCAATTTTGCCAAAATTGTTGTTTACTTCATGATAATCACCTCTGTTAGAATGGGGTTTAAAGCTGGAAGCTTCTTTAATAGATCTGCAGGATCTCTTGCGATCTGTGAAAAATCATCCAGGTCCTCTGGATCGGAATCTTCAATTATGAGCCCAGCACTCCCATCCTGTTTTATCCAGTCTGATGACATCTTAAATGTGTATAAATTATGAAATATCAAAACATAAAAACACTGACAGTACGTATTACAATGTTGACTATATTTCTTTAGATAAGTCCAATCCATATTCAAATGTTTCCGTTATAATTAACATTTCTTCATAAGTTTAACTTGAAGAATATACTTTTAAGAATTAGTCTGATTGAAATACATACACAAATCAAATTATGAATAATAGAATTAAATTGTGGTCATATAGGAGCTACATGTAGTGCTGAAAATGCTGGTGCATTTCGCATGAGAGGCCAGTACAGAAATCCTAAGATAGTGCCTTCTCACCACTTTGCCGCTCATTCTCGTTTCTGATTGGTGAAGAGCCATGCGAGATATGAGTGTATCACTACTTTGCCGAGGTGATCTCACTATTTTGTAAATGGGAAAACAAAGACTTCCCGTTCCTCATTAACATAATAAATGCATTACTACGACGTACAAAAAAGTACGTGATTCGTGCTAAGGTGTTCAGAGAAATACGGTGCACGTTATTGTCTGAAAGGTTGACGTTTCAAAGCATACGTCGCAAGTAATGTATTTTACGCTTGATGCTTGTATTCGATGAAACCCAGCCTCCATTAAAATAGGTGTCAACAAACAAGATATTTTATTGACGATCTGAATTCTGGCCATTGTAGTATATACATGTATCATTAATATGTATATAATGCGTTTAACAAAGTAGATGGTTATCAAAACATCATGGGATTGTTTAAGCCACCTGGATATGCAACGCAATTGAGTAATCAGGACGGGTAGATTTGAATCGGCAGTCTGTTTATCATGAGGTTCACGAACGAACAACACCATGAAGTTAAATAATTATGTTAAAGTGGTGAGAAAAAGGGTAATGGTATGGTATAGTGTTGAGATCAGCCTATCTCTTCACGTGTGGTATCTTTGTCTGCACGCGTTCGCTGGTGCTCACTTGTGCAGACAAAGATGCCACAGTAACCACACGTGCAGAGATAGGGTGATCTCAACACTATAACATACCATTACCCTTATATCCAACACAATGATGATTGCAATTCTAGATATTTGCTACAAACCAGAAATGCTATCACCTCTGGGTGATTCTTATTACACATAGAATTAATTTGTGTTGAAGATCATTATGTAGGCCTATAATTAGACAATCAAATGAAGATTGCTATTTAATATTAATTATCTAGATGTAGTTCAAATAAATATTATTTCCATCTCTGCTTACAAGGATATGTTCAGCGCAATGAACTATTTGATATAATACTTTCATACGTCCTACGCACGTGTGTCTCACACGATAATATATCAAACGCCGTCATAACTTTTCTGATGTGATGAGGCGAGTCAGTTAATGTCATAGGCAGATCCAGAGGAGGGGCGCAGGGGGCACGCCCCCACCTCTTTTCCCACCAAAATACTTTATTTTCATATGGTACCCGTTTTCTACACGTCCGGCATCAATCGCACGTACAAAACCCACGAAATCCTTTGAGTGTGACCCCCCTTTTCCCAAAAACCTGGATCTGCCATTGAATGTTAAGAATTGTTTCATGATTAAGTTTTTTTCTTATTAGATCTAGTGTCAACTAAAAATTTCATAATTAAGTTTTACTTACTGGCCGTTCACAATTCTTTCACTATAGAAGGTTTCATTCGATTGTGCTTTATATAAGCGTCAGTCGTTAACCAAAGCCATTCCTAATCAAACTATAGCCCATCCCCTAATATACCAATATAAAAATTTGTCACCAGAAAATACACATAATTTTTTCCAGTCATTTTTTTTTCCAGTCATTTTTCTTACATTTCACGATCTAGTGAAAACAGTACGAACGATTTACGTACGCTTGCAAAGACTTATTAAACGAAACCCGTTTCATTCCATGACGTCATTTATCAGAGACTAGTCTACACTTCCAAGAACTGAGCGCACAACCATGTTGGCATTCGGTTCCGGGTTTGGCGTCCCCGGACGCTATGCCTTCGGGCATAGTGTTTTTTAGCCTAAAAAGATGTGAGAACTAGTATTGACAAGGTCAAAAACATGTCAAATGAAAAGATAAACATTGGAACTTTAAATGTACGTGGATGTAAATCTAAGCTACAAAGAGAAAAAGTGATGACTGTTTTACAAATGACCTTCAAGTTCTGGGAATAACAGAAACCCACGCCAGGAGTTATCACTTGCAAAAAATGGAAAGAAATACCTTTCATAATACTAAACAACTTGCAACTATTTGGGCAATGGAGTTTCACCACAAGATCTGAAACCAGTCTTCAAACAGCTAAGTGCAAACCCTTGTTAATATTCCCAAAAAAAACAGAAAAATTTGTGGAGAAATGATATTTTCAATACTAACTCTACACCTTGCACAATAGCACGCAACAAATGAATGGTTCATCTTGAAGGAAGGATCACGCAAGGTGAAGATGATGATAATGGATTGATGATGATGATGATGATGATGATTGATGATGATGATGATGATGATGATGATGATGATGATGATGATGATGATGATGATGATGATGATGATGATGAATGATGATGTTGGCAGTACTGATTTCCAAAACAATTTAACAGTATATTGAATGTTTGTTTTAAAATCCATAACCTTGGATATTAAAATGACAAGTTAGGGTGTAAAACATAGAATATTTATTCGATAAAATGGTGAATGACAAATGAGAGGTAAAGTTTTTATTTCAATATTTCCTCTATAGTGAAAGAAATGTGAACGGCCAGTAATATTATTGATACATGTATACATCTGGTGACATATAAATTAATGTCACCAATATGACGTCGGTTTTTCAATATTAATCATCTAAAAACATATACATTAGAGTAATGAATAATTACCACTGAGGAATTCTTAAGCAGTCTTTCACCACACAAGAAATATCGGTATGCAAATATTGTCAATATTTAGGATTTCAGATCTCGTCGATTTGAGTTGTCAGATTTAGATTAGAGGGCCATACTTGAAAGGATTCATATAACAGTCCGTAAAATCAATCCATATTAATTTATTTTTGAATGGAATGCCATATGGTATATACATGAATGCTGACAAGCACCAGTCAGACAACTTATTTAGATTTATTTTGCAAATTCAGCGCCAAATTTGTTACTTTTTAATTATCGCTCAAGTGTTAGTGTTTATCTGTCGAAATAAATAACGTTTTTAATACTATTTGTATATGTATTTTTCAGTAATTTGTACAAACAAATTTGATGCATAAACATATGTATACCACAATCCTATTGTATAAGATATGCAGAACAATTTAGGATCGTCAAGTGCTTTGGATAAATTTTATTGAGCTTTTTTAAACTTTTTGTGTGCCCTCATTTACAATTATATTTTGAACGTAACAAATCATTGGATTGACCTATTCGGCAGAAAAAGCAAAAAACCTAAAGACAGAAAGGCTTTTTTAAGCACACCACATATTGATAGGTGTAACTGATTGACATTAATGTTTAAAAATCAATTTATAGCGCCCTACCCTGCATTGCGGTTACATATGACCCATGCCCTAACCTATTGACCAGTCATGAAGTAAATGTCTGCTTTTTAGGCTCTTCTGCTTATTCTGCTGAATAGTCCGACCAAAAATATGGCAAGTGATAAATCGAAACGATATGAAAAAATAGATTTTCTTGGTGAAGGACAGGTATTTCATTTTATACTCTATCCTATACACTACATAACAATATGCTTTATAACTTCATAGCATTGACTAAATTTAATGATTGTCATACGCATGTATTAATTAGGGATTTATGTGGGCGATAAAATAAGTGCGGTCAACCGACAGGTACTCACAGGTCCTCTTCTGACTGCAGGCTAGCCACGAAAACTGTAGCATTGTCTTTATACCTTATACATCATAAATATATAGATTGCGACAAGATTCTGGCTAACTATTGGCTGGACGTCGCTTAACCTCGAGCACTTAACGTCAAATCAAGATAGTTATCCCGCAGTGCAAATGCCATAGACGTTAAAATAAGAACGATAATTGCAATTAATTCACTCATTAGTTACTGCATTGGTTAGAGCGCACGACCAACAAACAGGATTTGTTTGCGTTGTGAGTTCGCGTCCCGTCCACGGCAGACTTTGTGTCTCCAAAGAGTTACGTCGTGCGTCTGCCACTGTACTGCAGTGCCGATCTCCACGTACACAGCATGTCGCTACTGTTGAGTATATCATTGAAGATGGTGGCGACACCAAGCCCGAGGTTCAGAAGCTTCATTAAAAGGCGTGTCCCGTGTAGAGGACAGTCACCTCTGCACGCAAAAGAACTCATCTAGCAATACATATATATGTATGCTGTCATGTGTTATCCTAGGAACATTAAATTCTGAACTATAACTTCTTCAATTCAATTAAATGTATAGATCCCTCATAGCCAACATTCCAGAGTCTTCACTGGCTATCATTTCAGAAACAGTCCTACATTGATCAACTCAGTATGGAGAGTAACTTCTTTAACAAAAGTTCATTGTGCTTCTATTAATTGAATGTGCCCTTATTACAAGTAATAGCGACTGCTCATAGAACTGTTATGATTAAGAACCAATCTATATTCTCAAGAAAACCCTCTTTTCCATATCCTCTTAACTCGGTGACAAGAAAAACATGTGTGCCATTTGACGTATTTTTTCTACATGCTGAAATACGTCGTACGTTAGCCGTTCACAGTTCACACGTTTTTTTGTCTTTTCTCTTTGTTAGAGACACGTTTTTTTGAGATACGATTAAAGCCACAGTAAACTTTTATTAGCAAGGCCTACTCCAAGTATGTCCAGTATGTTATACAATATTTTGCACCAAATGAGTTTTGATGCATAACTAGCCGAGTACACCAAGTTTAATTAGAGAAATATCACATCTAAAACAGCCACATTCCTGTGCATTTATATGATTATGTGTCAATATGTTATCACCTCGCGGGTGTGTTATCACGTGACTTGTGTCGCGGGAGTTTATTTGAGAATATCAGCAGGTAGATGTCCAATGTATGAATGTTGTACTCAGTCCCACATAGGGTAAACCAACCTAATTTCGGTCCATTCAGTTTTTGGTTTGTTACTTTATAAAATGTATACAACACCGGTAAGTGTTTTGTAAATATGTTCCACTTAGCCACGACCCGGTTCGGCGGAAACTCCATGACGTTCAGGCGTTCTTACGTTCTTTTATGTAGTATTCACATGACTAGATCTTCTAGTTCATGGCTATCAATGTCACCAAGATTAATAAAATTAACTCTAAATCTGGGATAATCACGTGTTTGTAATTGTAAATATGTTTGTTATATGTTTGCATTATATGTTTATGCATTTTTAATAAAAGCTGATTACTTGTTTCTTGTACTTCTAAAACACATGTTTTTTATTGAAGCGAATAACGTTGTATAACAGCAAACAGCGATTGTACGGTGACAACCATACTAAACTCATAGGGTGACGAAATATTTGGCTATTTCCTATCAATTTAATCCACTTTAGAGCTTTTAATGTATGCAAGTTTGATATGTTATTTGGTTTAATGTTTATTCTAAGACATTTTAATGAACCAGTTTGTGTACATTTGAAATTAATTAAATGATTGCTAAAAAATGTATTTATTTTTTGCCGGACTGGGTCGTGGCTAAGTGGATCATATGTCAAATACATTTTGCCCTTGGTATACTGTACTAGTGTAGTGTTTATTAAATTTCAATTCTTAACGATCAAGTTGGTGTAATACTTGTCTCAGAGTAGTAGACAAGTGCTTATCTGGTTTACTCAAGCGATGTCGAAGTTTACTTGACACATCGGCCATATAAAAAATTGACTGCCACTTTACCTTCATATTTCAGTTGTAAAATTGTATTCCATTTTTGCTTGGTTTGATTTCAGTTTGCCACTGTTTACAAAGCTAGAGACACCTTTGATAATGACAGAATAGTTGCTGTGAAGAAAATTAAATTAGGAACAAGGCAAGAAGCTGCAGATGGCATCAATAGAACAGCTTTGCGGGAAATAAAGTTATTACAAGAACTTCATCATCCAAACGTAATAGGGGTAAGAACGTCAATATTTTTTTCTCAACCTAAACCATAATAATAAGATGCTATACCCATTAACAGAATCTAAATAATAGCAGGGCCACGAACAAGTACCCGTCCTATTGTCTGAGACGGCCATCTGTGTTGTCAGGGCGGCCTGGACGGGTAAAATTTTTCAGTTACTTGTCCTATGAACGATAATTCTCAGTCACCCCAGACTTAAGCTGCAACTGAATTTACATGGAGTTTGTTGATTTGGACGTGTAAATCTTAGTCAGGACGGGTCCAATGGACAAGTATTAATTTTCTCCTATTCGTGCCCCTGTAATAATGATTTTGAAATAAATTTTTTCACTTGGTAATAATTTTATTTTTAGCTTCTTGATGTTTTTGGCCAGAAGTCAAATGTCAGCTTGGTGTTTGATTTCATGGATACAGATTTAGAGGTAAAAACTAAAATAGATTGAAAATTAAATGTATGTATGGAAAATTGTTGCATTGTTGTGAACGCGCAATTGATTCATTGCTACATGTATGTAATGATTGAATTGAAAATGTGAATTGTATTGTTCTACCAGGTTATTATAAGAGACACAAGCTTGATTTTGACAAATCCACACATCAAATCATACACTTTGCAAACGTTGAAAGGTTTAGAATATCTCCACACCCATTGGATCTTACATAGGGTATGTATCACAACCATCTGTTTTGTATTTCTATTTGTCAATAATTTAGGACAATTAAATCTTTAAAACTTTTAATTGTATTTAAATGTGTTCATCATTGCGATTTTTTTATACAGATATGTTGGAATTAATTGAAACTTGTGTATAACCATTGACATTTCCAGAAGATTCTTTTGCCAAATCCATAGTCTCGATCAGTCAGACTATTCACTGATATGCCGTTCGGTGCATCTCAGTGTAGCCATTTAGCTAGCAGTGTGAGGAACTTGCTGATCCAGACTATAGCACTATAGACTTGGAGAAAGAATCCTCTAATGACGCTACTATTTCTTTATATAAATATATGCATCTTTATTTTAACTCATTCATTTACGTTATTCCTGATAATATGATTTATTAATCTTTTTAAATGGGTTAAGAGCAAAGTCCGTAGAATTCGCTTTGTCAAAGTCATATATAAAAGCTTTTTTTCTACTTCTTTTGCAGGATATGAAGCCAAATAATTTATTGATCAACAGTGAAGGGGTTTTAAAGATAGGAGATTTTGGTCTTGCTAAATTTTATGGGTCTCCCAACAGGCAGTATACACATCAAGTAGTTACAAGGTAAGAATTGATGCTTTTATGATTATTAAATTGTCAAAGCATGCTTATTTCCTACTGCAGCTTCTAAATTTCCTGCTTGCATTAAAGAACAGCAAGTGCTAGTGTACTATGATATGTTTTGGCCAATAGTTAGATTCAGGGCCCTTAAAATATTATTTTCTTTCTCTTGAGGTGGGGACTTCTATCATAGTTAATAGTTTGGAATGATTTTAACAGTTGTGCAGAGTGCCTTCTATAGTTGTCTATGATAAATGTGAAAAAAACTAGCAAAATTATTTGTCTATGTACAAATTTACGTGGTTGTCTTTTCTATTTTCAAGGTGGTACCGTGCGCCTGAGTTGTTATTTGGGGCAAGAAATTATGGAACCGGTGTGGACATGTGGGCCATGGGCTGTATCTTAGCAGAACTTTTGCTGCGGGTATGTGACTTATCCTGATGAACAGATCAACAATATGAAATTGAGAAGCTGAAGGCTTGACAGATCTATAGATAATATTTCTATAAAAGCAAAGTAGTCATAATATTTAGAAAAATATGCAATTGTATTCTTCAACAGGGATTTTTGTTACGTCACCAGGTGGCAGCCAATGAAAATTTGTTCAGGATAAGTGATTTTTTGCTTTGTTTCTTTTGAATAGATTCCATTTCTTCCTGGGGATTCTGATTTGGACCAACTAAGTAAAATATTCCAAGCCATGGGTACCCCAACAGATGAGACGTGGCCTGTAAGCGTTGTTTTTATAACTTTATTATATTTAACTCTTGTCAATGGAATTTAATAACAGACTCAAATATCCTTGAAACATGTTGAACATGTGCTGGACCAAGCATTTTAGACAAGCTCATTAGTCTCATGCTTTTTATGTTATTAGGAAATGAAGTGTCTCCCAGACTACGTAGTGTTCAAACCATTTCCGGGTACTCCACTGAAGGACATTTTTACTGCTGCATCAGATGACTTACTTCATGTTCTTGGGAGTATGCTTGCAATGAACCCCCTGAGAAGATGCAATGCTACAGAAGTATGTAATATTTTAAATATTATAGAAAATGATCTCTGCATTGTGACTTTTGAAGAGGTCTCCTTGCTGGTACCTCTTGTTGAGCTCCTTTAGTTGTTGTAGAATTTATTTTCCATGTATCATTTGTTTTCTAGTGGTTTATCTTATATTGTATAATCTTTTGTATTGACATTATTTATAGTTTAAAGTAAAACTATGCTACTGGATATAATGAACTATAAGTTGCAACGGACTTTTCACACATAAATATATACCATACTATGTTTTTTCTGTGTGCCAGTGATTAGGATCACTTAAGCCACCGCTGGGCTGGACTAATGCCGGGGTGCAGCACCTTTCAGCCACGCCGGGTCCCACACAGAGGACAATTCCACTCTGAGCCCTCCCTAGTGATGCAACCTTTCATGGAATAGCTTCTCGTATTGTATAATCTGTTATTTCAGGCCTTGAAGATGCCGTACTTTAGCAACAAGCCGTACCCGACACCCGGCCCTCAGCTGCCCAGACCAAACGCCAATGCTGCTGTGATAAAAGAACCAGATCTGAAAGGAGTCAAACGAAAACTAGACAACATCGAAACAAGTGAGTGTAGATTGCAATATAATTTTTGAATATTTTCTATGCCCAGTTGGTTGCAGACATCGTAAAGCTGTCTAACCTACTGACCATGTGACCAATCCCCCATCCTTCTTGTTACCTATCTAGTGTCTACATGGTTTATCTATCTAGAAGTTGTTAGAACTAAAACGCTGAAACCAGAGTTTGCTATTGAAAATGGTGACTTTCTTGCTCAGTATCTTCCATCTTGGGATACAGCACAGCACACATTTTATTCTGGTCATTTTCTTGTTCTATTTTTTTTCATGTAGGCTACGATTTTGTCTTTACATTTGGTGTGGTAGACATAAGCTGCTATATTAGCAACCCGGGATTAGCGAGTTTATTTTTAATTGGCTAATATTTACCGTCATTTACTAAGACCCAGAGGGGTTAGTATAAAAAACTACAAGGGGATACTTTGAAAGTTACATCTATGATTGGCTACGATGTGCACAGAAGTTATTAGATTGCATTATGGCTTATTCTTTCAACACTAATGCTGGTGCTTTACTTGCTACATGTACTGTACTGAATATCAAGCCACACTAGATATTTAGAATAGCCAAGCTTACTTAAGCATGGAAAACTTGAAAATATTTTTTGTATAGAAGTTGAGAATGCCTTATCGTATAAATCTGTAAATGTATAAATGTATTGATTGGTTACTATTTTTGACGATGATCCTTTCATAATGAGGTGTTCCAATTGATCGAGTTTCAAAATATTGCTCAACTTAGTTATTATTAAATGCAAGATTAGAGTACATTTATTGTAGATATTGTTCATAGCTACAATATACATGTATAAGTATTTTTTCTGTCTATAATTTTATACAAGTCTGTCAGTTTTATTTTACAAAAAGTGCTTTTTGCATGTTTCATTAAAGTTACTCTATTTGCTGTTTACCAGATACGTAAACCATTGAACCAATTAATTATCGTGTTGGTTCATCATCGTGTGTTAACTCATAATCACTTATGAAAATTCATTAAATCATAATCACTTAATATGAAAAAATAAATGATACAAATAGCACTTGCTATGTTTCTTGCAATCACACGTCAGAATAAGCGCCGTGAAACCTTATCACAGCATCCTTTGAAGCCTGTAAACTTAGACCAATGTATTAACTCCCATTTTGTGTAATTGTGCTCCTGTGGTTAGGACCACCAGATTGGCATTCCCTCCCCTCTCTAAAAATAAATGCATCACGATGGTGCAACGAAAAACCTGAGCTTACTTTTCAAGGGCATTTTTTCTTTCCTTAAAACACCTGTTCATCACTCTGCTATTCTTTCGACAATTGTTTGATAAATATCAGGTTATATTTCGGTGTGTTAGGTGTGTAACACAACCATTTACATATCTGCTCAACCAGATGTCGTATTTGATAAATGCAATTGTAC
>CM032665.1:17121894-17163207 GCA_019095985.1 Streblospio benedicti
TTTTGTTCTTTTTTTTTTGTATACATTTTGTCTTTACATTTGGTGTGGTAGATTAAGCTGCTATATTAGCAACCCGGGATTAGCGAAGTTTATTTTTAATTGGCTAATATTTACCGTGATTTTACTAAGACCCAGAGGGGTTAGTATAAAACTACAAGGGGATATTTGAAAAGTTACATCTATGATTGGCTACGATGTGCACAGAAGTTATTTGCATTATGGCTTATTCTTTCAACACTAATGCTGGTGCTTTATGCTGGTGTACTGTACTGAATATCAAGCCACACTAGATATTTAGAATACAAGCTTACTTAAGCATGGAAAACTTGAAAATATTTTTTGTATAGAAGTTGAGAATGCCTTTATCGTATAAATCTGTAAAATGTATAAATGTATTGATTGGTTACTATTTTTTGACTCCATGATCCTTTCATAATGAGGTGTTCCAATTGATCGAAGTTTCAAAATATTGCTCAACTTAGTTATTATTAAATGCAAGATTAGAGTACATTATTGTAGATATTGTTCATAGCTACAATATACATGTATAAGTATTTTTTTCTGTCTATATAATTTGTCTGTCAGTTTTATTTTACAAAAAGTGCTTTTTGCATGTTTCATTAAAGTTACTCTATTTGCTGTTTACCAGATAACGCAAAACCATTGAACCAATTAATTATCGTGTTGGTTCATCATCGTGTGTTAACTCATAATCACTTATGAAAATTCATTAAATCATAATCACTTAATATGAAAAAATAAATGATACAAATAGCACTTGCTATGTTTCTTGCAATCTACACGTCAGAATAGCGCCGTGAAACCTTATCACAGCATCCTTTGAAGCCTGTAAACTTAGACCAGTGTATTAACTCCCATTTTGTGTAATTGTGCTCCTGTGGTTAGGACCACCAGATTGGCATTCCCTCCCCTCTCTAAAATAAATGCATCACGATGGTGCAACGAAAACCTGAGCTTACTTTTCAAGGAGCATTTTTCTTTCCTTAAAACACCTGTTCATCACTCTGCTATTCTTTCGACAATTGTTTGATAAATATCAGGTTATATTTCGGTGTGTTAGGTGTGTAACACAACCATTTACATATCTGCTCAACCAGATGTCGTTGATAAATGCAATTGTACCTGTGGTAAGGTGTTGACATAAAGGTAACCTAATGGACAGTTGTATTTAGGGAATTCACAAATTTTGTTTACAGAAATAAAATACTTATTATGTGAACAGTGTAACATAGTTTTATGAATTGCCTCATAGCTGTCATATCAATATGGTTGCTATATGACAACCAATTTTATTTATGATATATGTGAAAATATCATGAGAAATTGTAGCATTCTTTCCCCTAAGTCTAAAACTTTGAAGAACCACTCTATTTGATGTGATCCTGAACTAAAAGAGTCAACATCAAGGGTTTTGAGTTTCATTCTGGCATGGAAAATAAAGTTCACAGTATTTCATTGTTCAGAAGAGTCAACTGATAAGAAAAAAATGGCCAGAAAATATCATTATGCAGTGTTATCTTCTTAACAACAATAACCAAGATTTAGTTAAGAAATGCTTTTTTTCACATACAAAAATTTAAATGGGTTTTATGAAATTTCATATTGAAACTTATGAATTTTCACTGGTGCATCCAGATAAGACAATTTTAATTTTTTATGGTAGTTGAGGGGTTAATACATGTTTCATCCTAGATATTGTTCTGAAAAATCACATCAATATGAAAAGATTTCTTCTGGTTAAGTCATAATATATAAGAATTAGAAGAGCAGTATGATCAGTTATGCTGTATATGTTTGTGCTTGTATCTCAATTGCTCACTGTGAAGCAGCCTTTTGAACTTGTTCTAACAAATACATTTGATCATCTAATTTATTCTCTTTGGGTGGTATCATCTGCAGCAGCAGATTTCTACAATAATTTCATTCATACATATCGGGTAGTCTTAAATAGCTAGATCATCTGCTGAACTCATACATTAAGAGCTTAACCTCTTTATCTCTAACTCTTACGTAAATTGAATCTATGGATAACAAGAAAGTACCCCAATAGCCACTTCTGCCATGATACTTTACCAAAATGATCAGTGTAATAAACACTTTAAGATTTGGTCAAGTTGCAAGTCTTGATAATAACGCAGCTCTAATTAGTAAGCTCAGGCATCACGCCCGTGGATGGACGTTCGTCCCAGCTAAGATTAGCCAGCAGAGGGCTGGCAAAGAGTCGTTATTTCATTGTCTGCTGCGGTCATTCTGATAACATAATACTTGAAACATTAAATTTAATACTCAAAGTTGTTATCTATTTACATCCGAATGTTTGAGTTGGAGGGTCTAACACTTGATAAAAATAGGTGTAAATGTTTGGTTTATTCTCTTTAATCCCAACTCTACATTGACACCAGGTCATTAACATCGGCATGTTTGTCTAACCATATCTTTCTCAACTCCCCCGCAACAGCACATTGCTAACAGAGCGTGCTTGTCTGTCAAATTAGCATTTATTCATCTGACCTGTACCTATTTAGCATACAACTGACCAGTGTGCAACTAGTTAGGAGTGAGTTTGTTCAACACCCACCACTAGACGCGACCAGAAATCGAACTTACAACCTTCTGGTCATGAGTCCCACTGCATATCAACTTGGCCACAGAAGCACGTTGTCTTTATATGTAGACCGGTTGTGTGAGAAAGTTGAATTTCAGTCAGTATAAGGTTCATCATGTTTTGTTTTCCATTAAAAGGATCCATCATTTCAATTTAATGTACAAAAAGTTTAGTCTCACTTTAGAAATAATTGGACTTGACAACTGGCATAAAGTAATGCATCTTGGTTCTACATTCTTGTGAGCTACTCAAATATTATTAAGAAACATGCTGATAACATTCTTAGTGCGTTTTTGTGTTTCTAAAACAGATGGTTGCAACTTGATATATTAATTCAGAACCAGAAAGCAAAATAATATCAATGTTGTTTGATCATTGATAATTGCTGTGTCGAGTGTTAGGTCTTACTTTTACTTCTGAAATGATGATATATGATTATAAATTGTTTGTTTTGGTAATGGGTATCAAATGGTAAAAAGAAACATTTTTTATGTAGTAATTCTGAAACAAGAGATATCTAAGGTTCCAATAGTGTTAAATGTTTAGCACTATTAAATCTGTATAGACTGTTATAATGTTACTATATCACCAAAAATCATTACGGTAATACTTTGTTCCATAAAACTAGCCACACTGTGTATATTCTGGAATTAAGCAGTTTGACCTGGTGACCCGTTAATCCAATGATGAAGAGAGAGCATGACAGACAAGCAGTAAAAGATCCACAAAGGCCATGCTGGATATCATCACTCACACTCAACACAAAACATTCACATTTTACTTTATCACTTTTCGTGATTATCACTTGCAGCCTACAGCAGCTGACTTCAAAGGCAGACACTAGTTTCAAATCATCCATTTCTGTAAATTCACTCCATAGGCCCCGTTCGACATGGTTTGTAGTCTTCTCCTTCAGATATAATTTAGATTTCTTTGAAAGATTGTCAGTAGCATATAGTGGCTAGAACTTTTCTATTGTGTATTAAAATTGTCAAGAACCCCAAAATTCAGGTGCTCATTTTGACATAACTGTTGGTAACACGTTTGAGATTTGTGATTTTTTACCTTTGTAAAACTATTTGCAAAACTGAGAATTATGTATGGGCCCATTTTCATTGCTGTGTGAATCATGTCAATTTCTCTAATGAGTGTTACATTTGTCATCTGTTTTGATTGGAGTAAATTCAAAGAGACACAATATCTGCTGCTAAAGCAGAAGCCACTGCCAACTCCCTACGTCTGCCACCTGTGTTAAATCACCAGCAATAAATCAGGGCCGAGTTGGAGGTGGAGTTGTGTGATGAGTACAACTATTAACTTGTGGGAGGCCGGGTGATGACAGCCCCAATGATCATGTCACACCTAATAGTGATCTATGAACGCTCTATTCCACGCTATTCCACGAAAGATGGCAAGTCTTCCCAGAAGAGATGAAAGAAACTCCAGGGATTGGGAGATAAGGAAGTGAATATCAGTTGCAGATCTTGTGACACTCCAGATTTGTTGCAATAAGCCATTGACAGATTTGTATCGGAGACCGTCATAGAGTGGTGAGAAGTTGTTATGGTGGTAGATGGTGAAATAGGTGACATTTTGTTACATTTGTAGACCGATGTGGATGATATCTGTGTTGCTACAGAACTTTTATGAGCACCTCAATGTTATCATTATGAGCTTCTGTTCAGCTGAGGCTTTTCAGTACAGTATTCTATCAACCATCAAACCCTTAGATATTTCAAATATGATATTCCATCAACAGCCAAATCCTTTTGATATATTGTATGGTGAAGGTTCAATTTGGTTTCTTTATGAGGACCGAGAGATGGTTTTGTTTTAGAGCTGGTTTCAATAGTGATATTTTCTTAATTTTTTTCCGCAGTAAGAAAAATAATCCTAAACAATGATGTTATTCTGTATTGGACATATTTTACAAAGATGACTACCTTAAATTATCATGGAAGGGCGACTCGCGGCAGCTGAAGGTCCCTCAGCCTGTTTTCCAGATTAATGCCAAATACTCCATTGAAAGTGTCCTACCATGTTCAAATCAATTTGAAGTAAGCGTTCTGTGTGCATTGTTGGTCCTTTGAGTTGAATGTCAAGGAAGTGAATATTAGTTCAATTTTATCAATAATTTCTAATGATCAGATGCATTTACAATGGAAATGTTATTGAAGAGAAAGCATTTATAGCTTGCACAAGCAGCATAAATTATAATTGTAATCTGATGAAGAAAAAAAATTACACCGTAGATAAATGTAACCTTATAGATGTATGCATAATTTTCCAAGCAGCAAATAGATAGCAAATGTGATGATGTCAACTGGAATAAAATCTCAAAGCCAATTGAGATGATATCTGGACGTCAGCCTTTATCTGTGCACCTGATGCCCCTAAAGCTGTCATCTTCCATACTTCCACACAGACGTCTTGTGTTAGGAGCCGTGTATGTCCTTCTTTTCTCTGATCTCTCACTCAGCCAACAGTTATCAATGTTCTAGATTAGAGTCCATGCCACTGCTGTATAAACTCTTTATCTCGAATCAGTTAGGAGAACAGTAAAATGTTCCATATTCAATATTCGAGATAACCAAACTTTAACGAATTTATTTTCCAGTGTAATTGAATGGAAATAAAACCAACCTCAAGATAGGAGAAAATTCAAGATAAGCAATATTTGGATAATGACTTTTACTGTTTAATGTTTTACTGTTTTACTGTTCTATTTACAACTTTTCATCTGAATCACTTCATTGATATCTTTGTCACACAATATGCTTCGAATTTAATTTTTGCAACACTTGATGCCATAGTGAATTTTGGTAAATCACTCACATTAGTGTTCAATCATATACACTTCTTCCTTTTGAGCACAATGTGCAACTGCTTAGTGCTGGTTTTGCTCAACACAGCCACACGTCTCTAATGCCTTATTATCCAATCCATCATGAAAGCACATATTAGTGCATTTATCATTGAATCGTGTGTTTCATAATGTATTTTCATCAGTGAAAGAACTAAATTTTTACCACCAAATAGTATCCTTTACAATGCTATTTATAACTTTTAGTGTATAATTATTTTTTTATTTTTGTAGGTGGCCTTGTGAAGAAGTTGGTGTTCTAGAGCACAGATGCTGTGATCTTAGGAAATTTGCAGTCCCACCTACATGTATATGCATTTGGAGAAAACTAACATTAATGTATACAACGATCCAAACAGTTTATGTCGTGCAAATTTGGGGGTGTGCCTTTATATGGTGGTGGGCCCTTGGATGGTTGTACATTGCATACAATAGCTACACTTGACATTATTCCAAAGACTGTTTCAAGATATTTTCCCCAATGCACCCTAAAGGAATTGGGATTATAAAGAAAATAATGTGTTGTGTGTCTCTTTAAATCATGTGACTATGTTTTCTGTTGGTTTGATTTAACCAACGAAAAAAAGAAAGTTGTCTGTATTGCTGCACTTTTAAGTTTTGAAAACTTGTGGTTTCTTTGCAATTATGTTACTTATATGGAAGTATCTATTCTAAATATTTCAATTGTGAATGATCTCGTAAGGAAGTTAAACATTCATATAGATTATTGTGATAGTATTTTGATATTCTGTTGATCTTGAGTTGTGTGTATTTCGTGTAATGTATGTGAAGGAATGAATAATAGGCATACTTTGAATTACTTTGATTTTTTAAGTTTTGTTGTAATTGATATTTATAGACGCAAATTGTTAAAAAAATGTATGATAAAATCAGAAAGGATGTATCTAAGCAGATTCAAACTAGCCCCCGTATTATAGATATTATGACAGATCCAACTACGGTAGATATTTGGTACTGCTTCTGTTCAATGTGTTTCAGCATATTTAAATACAAATTGTCTTCAATAACATGTGTTAATTTCATAATTTTTTTTTGTAAAAAATTGAAGTGTAAAGTGATGATAATCTTTATTCCCGGTAAGATATGTTCAAGAAATGTAAGCTATAAATTATTTCAATTAGTATAAAGTAGTATTAATTTTGTTTCATTTTTTACGTTGAACTTCAACGAAGTATGCCTTAGATGTATATGAAAGACAAAATATGTATGCATTGAAAGTGAAGAAAAAATAAAATGCTTTCTAAGAAACATTATTTCATCAATCAATCATTAAATTCAGATTGTACCACAGACACCAGCATCATTGTGGCCATAAATACATCTACATGTATTACTGTACAATATTACAGAATCCCAAGAGAAAGATCATTTATGCTGAAGATGTGTCCAAGACATAAAATACATTCATATGTTTGTTGACTTAAATTTATCTCTAAATATTGTTTCATATCTACTTTTCATGTTTAGAAGTGTACAAAGAATGATGCCTGTGAATTAATCAACCATATTTTTTGTGCAGGAAGATTTATCAAAGCTCCAAATTTGAGAATCGTAAAGCACTTCAAATGACTAACACCCAACAGCAAAATAACTATCAGAATCATTATTTACTAGATGGGATTATTACCACTAAGTTTGCCAGTACCTATTTTCAGAGGATTTAATCTCTGAAAGAACATCATAAACATGTCTAGAACATGACAGCCAGAATTAGAGTCATTAGTTACACTAGATCTACAACAAAGTGCTGGACAGTCGTGCCAAATTCCTCCCTTTTGTCTGAGCCACCCTATCAGCAGTTCTGGCACTCAATAATTGACCGTTTGTTTCTTCAAAGCTTGAGAACTTTGTATTTTGCAGACGCTATCTTTATGTAGTGATTGAGTCAACAAGGCTTCCCATGTTGAATATCATGGGTCAAAGTGTTTAAGAACAAAAGTTAGTGTGCACTTATGCTGCTATGCCTATTGGTTTCGGTGCTGAATGGTTGGTTCATAGAGGGTTTTTGTGCAATGTACATTTTTATATGTGCACTGAGGAAAAGAGAACGTTATTTGGGCTTGATAAATAATGAGAAAAATTGGTACAGTAGAAAAACGTAGCATGTTATGAATGTATAAATTGTGTTAAATTAATATAGAGCATAAAATTTACGGTAATTAACATTTCACTCGGTGACCAGAATTTCCGTTGGGCATTCCGTAAGAAATTTGGCCGAAAGATATTTATATTTTGGATTATGTCCATCGCAGAGACTATGTAACAGTTTATTACACCTAAATACCAATGGCATTACAATTTTCACAAGACCACTGGGAGAAAAACAGTTTCTTCGTATCATTATGTTCATAGAAATCACACAACAGTATCAGATCTAGAGGTGCTGTGAGGTTAAAAAAAAGACTGCATCTGAAAGGACAGAATTTCACAATTTTCCCACGAGCTATGGACAATCCTTATAAGACCTAACCCCACATGCACTTCCCATAGGCAGATCCAAGGACTGGGGCAAACACACCTTTTTCAACCAAAATATAAATATACAAGAACTAATCTGATCCACTTTGAGTTGGTCATGGCAACTTTAACCATTCGATCACGGTACCACCATGCAAATTGACACCAAATTCAATTGCTGTATATATATTTCCATATTTTATTGTACATGTATATTGGCTTGGAAAAGTTTAAATACTAGTGCAATATTACACTATTACTAATAATATTGAATTGACTTGTGTCTTTCTCACATGTCCCCCATCCCCATTTTTACAATTGCCTTTTTTTGACAGTGCCACCATGAAGAAGTCGTGTTGTCTCTGATGTTTTATAATATGCAAGCATCACACCTCAACTTTAAATGCTAGACTGGACATTGCTGAATGCATTTTTAGAGCACACCTTAGAGATATTTTAATTGTATAGCTTTATTTAAAAAGCATGAAAATATTCTTAATTTATGTAGTGTGTGGATGTATACAATGTACTGTATACGACCATCCAAGCTCTCAGGACTGTTAAGTTGAAATTTTTTCAAAGTGTGGGGTGGGCCGTTACAAGAGAGTGCAATTACTACATAATTCTAAAGGACATTTAAGAAAAAGAGGGGGGCGGGCTGTTACACAAGGGTGGGCACTTGGATGGCCGTATACGGTTGTTAATTTTGTAATATTTTCACTAACTGTTTTTATTGTTTTATCCGTGCCACCTTTATCAATGATTAAAAATGTTAAATTACCTCCTTGAATTTAAAGAAAAGAAATTGTCATACCTGATTAAGAAGTGATTTCAATAATAATTTCATTTCAAAGGAAACAAGTTTAAATTTAATAATCTAAGAATTGTTTTGAAATGCCATTCTGATAGTTATCGTAACCAAAAAAATTGTTGAAATTCATCTGGGATATAAGAAAAAGATATAAGTGTTTGTATTTATAGGTGAATACATGTACCAATTCTTAAATATCATGATCAACTTCTATCAGAAATTGTTAAATGTAAATGTTTAGTATTGTTGAAGTTGTAAACACAAATTGATCGTCTTGGTCATTAATAAGTTGTTCATTACAAATACTGACAACCACATGTTTATCTTTTGGTATTCACTGTATGAGCATTTTTTCATGCTGGTATTTTACTTATTAAATTCTTTAGAAGCCTCCCTAGAGTAAATCACAGGTGTATACTATCATTATACAGTCTAAGTGCTATCATTTATTAGCGATTATAGTATTCTGTGATGTTGTGTGAGAATTTTCATTGTAACAAGTAATGTTACCATTTTTCAATTGATACACCCATCTACATGTGATTTTATATTAATCTCTCACCTTACGGGTGTTTACAAATATTGTTAGGTCATATGTGTAAATCAACAGATCATAGTACATGTTCATGTACATTGTACAGCTCCCAAAAGTTTGCTCATTCCCTTGCATTACCTGTATTTATACTTAGCCCATGTCAGGAAAAGCCTGAAATTTTTCATCATTATGAAAAGTCTTTTCAAAGGTATACTGATTATCAAATAGAGGAATAACAAAGGTTTAGTGCAGTTTTATCACCTTTATTTCTCTAGTCATGAACAGCTAGTTTTGAACTCTTTCATTCCTTAGTACAATTCGGGATAAATTATAAGTTCATTCTTTCAGTGATGTAGATAAAACAAAATCAATGTGATGAAACTTATGGAGCATAAATTGCTATATTACATGTGAAAACAAAATAATTTACAGCTAAAATTGACTACAATAAATTCATTGTATTAACCAAATATGAAAAAAAAAAAAATGATGCAAATAATGAGTCGATAAAAAATACCATAGCACCTTGCAGTTTGAATTAGACATGCTTGCCAAGACACACCATAAAGTGATATGCTACCAAAATCATACTATTAGTGCAATATTTCTGCAGTTTGATGATGACAACATGATTGTACTCAATTTTGATAGGTATAGAACCACATTTGATAGGAGGATCACTACTTTGTAAACCCTTTTTTCTTCAATGGAAATTAGTCAAAGTGGGCAGAATAAATTAAAATGTCAACCGGAAGTGATGAGATCACAATATGGATGCATTACTGTTTCATTCATTCATTAATTGAATGCAACACTTGAGCATAATTATACAGTAGAACCTTGATATCGCGAAACTGCTTATTTTGAAATTTCTGTTACAAACATTGAACATTATGAACATATATTAGTTGGTTATATCCAATATCATTGGCATTCTTGACCATTTTATTGATACATTTTTATCAGTTAGTTACATGCATCTCGAATATTGCCATCTCGTATTGAGCATTTTACTGTTATCTGGTTTTACTCCTGATTTGTGATAATGAGTTTCTACTGTATTGTGATCTAATTCCTCATAACATTATAAAGTTGCTCTAAAATTAGCATCAAAGCAATATGACTTGCGCTCTGTTACCATTTACCAATACAATTCTCCATGATAATAATGAATGCATTCAGAGGACTCTCCTGTCTAATGAAGAAAAAAAACATGATCCCCAGCTACTTTGAGATCATAAACATTAATATGAACAGTGAAAGAACAATGCAATGCCTCTGATTCCTGTTACAGTATAAATAGATTCACAAATTAACGTCAATGATAACAAAGTTTAAAACTACTTATTGTTACTACCTCTTGATAAACTCAATCTCCTTATGTTATTTTAATAGAATAATACAACCCTATTGGAAAATTATAAAATGACTCACAATATACATGTGTGGTTTGTTATTATTTTAACTCTACTGTACACGAAATGTTAGTCATTTATATTTTTTTCGTTCATTCACCCTTTCTTGTGTACAACATCCATATCACTGATTTATTTAGAAAAACACACACGTAAATAATTCCAAATGTTTAAAAACTTGTGTAAAAAATACAAAATCTATATGCTAATATGATTCAAGTTTAACAGATTGTCTGTCCCTTTATCCATGACTCCTCTGAATAACAGTGAATAGTTTTACAAAAGAATATATATATATATTATACAGTAGAACCTTGCTATCTTGATATTGCTTATTTCGAATTTTCAGTTATCTTTTAATTAGTTTCATTTCTCTTCAACCACAAATGAACCACTATTAGTGGGTTATCTTGAATGTTTGCTTAATAATAATCAAACGTTTAACTTATACGTTCAGATTCGAGGTAACAAGTTTCTATTGTATTACAATTTTGTAATTAAACAAAACAAAAATAAGAGAAATTTCTCAAACTTACCTCATGCACCATTTTTTGTCATAAATAAAACTGCATTCATCACAGATACAAATGAAAATGTACAAACATATAATTTATATATATATACTACATGTACAGTCAATAGTAAACAGGTTCTACTGTAATAGCAAAAAATAATGCTTAAGTCACAATGCTCAAAAACATTTTCAATGTTAACAATGCGACGGGCATGCACCATATACTGTCTTCAGATTCATTGCAGTCCTAGATCCTTTATATTAGAATTTTTTAAAGCTTCAATAGATTTGTGGACAAACACAAACATTTTCTTTCCACTTTAATGTGTTACACAAGGCAGGATACCTGAGTTCTGTAACCTTACTTCGAATAGCATACAAATTTGCTTGAATTCCAATGGATAATGAACTTTAATATATGGCCATGCATTTCTTTTTGTTTTCATTTTCCACCAAAGTCCTTTGCAGTGTTCATGGTAGACATTCTGGGACAATGCATTGGAACTTTGCTCCTATATGCTCATCCTGTAAAATAAAATTAAATTGTTCATTTGCCAACTGCTTGGACATATGAATACACATATTGCAAAATATTGCATATTAAGTGATATACTTGATATACTAGTACAAAATTCCATCCTCAGCCATTTCTAACCTATTATTCAATTCACAAGTTATTGAAAACAGATTGTAAAACTGCGTTAATATGGGGGATGAAAAAAAAGAAATTCTTGTGAACAGATGATGATGAAATTGAGATTTCTATACTTTATGATGCAACTTTATTCAGTAAGAAGTTCTTGTCAAACATTGTTTGATAGTTGTTGAATGATGAGGTAGACATAAAAAGTAATAGATTAGCATATCCATGACTGGTAAAATGTAAAAGGGTACAGAGGAAAAATTAATATTGAAATTTAACATTCAACATTATTTTTAAAATTAGTTGATCTGCACTATGTCAAGCACTCTGTTTTTATTTTATTTTTTTTCTAATGATGATATTATATATTAATAATTTTATTTCATTTCAAATACATTTATAAACATCATATTGTCTAATAAACATTATAATTTAATTCAAATATTCCTGCTCATTCAAAAATGCCCGAAAATCAGTCCAATTCTACAAATATTTTCATAATTACGCTACCCTGTAATTTCATCCTTTCAAATTGGTGGTCTTTTCCTAACTTTTTATTTGGTTACATATTACCTTAGAGGGGGTGGGAAACCTATCGACTTTGGCTTTTAATGATGATTGTTGGAAGTTAATATACCTTCTTATCAGTTTACTAACAAGGCAGGCGAATTGTTCGCACAAGTTTTTCCTCAATCTTAATTAGAATCATTGTTCCATCTAAATTGTTTGAATGACTAAAGCATAGCCTTTGATGATTTATCGGTTTTGAAATACACCACAAAGTGATTGCCGAGATTACAAGCAAATTGAGACAGAGGTCGAGATTACACCAATATTCGAAGAAGTTAATCTGATAGACGTAAAAGAACAATTTTTGCAAATGCTTGCACAATGTGCTAATATCAACATTAGTTCATCTGATCCATGGGTGTTTGATGTTAATAAAACTGATTAAAACCAATTATATTTTACCATATAATTAAGTGTGATTAATACTAAAGCACTTTTAAGTTGAGACAGATGTATGCCTACAAGATAAAAACGGTACAAATGAAACATATCTTATTTTTCATTGACCATAATCACTTCACCCTGTGCAACATATATTTTAATTTCCTGTGCTGAGTTATTCTTGTTGTAAATTAAATAAGCATATTACAGTGTCATGATATGCTTACATGTATACATGGTCAATACATTGTAGAATTCATTACCCTTTATGATTTTTAGTTGCAGGGATCCACACATGAAGTGTACTTACATCATGCAGGATTTGTAGTCATGGCTATCAAAAAAGCTTTGCTACAACAATCGTCTGCCCATTTCATAATTACACAACTCTTATACCCCCAAAGAAAAATAGACCCCCAATGTTTGATAAACACTCCCCAATTAAAAAATGGAATAATTAAAGTAGACGTTCACCATCATATCAGGCTGTCCACACTTAGTGTACTAAATTCTTGTCATTTTCAATAGAACTCCAACAAGCCTATGATTTAAACGTCCCTTTGATGTGATTACCCCCATCATTCACAGTCTTGTTAACATATTTTAGCTAAAGGCTTTTCTTTTCCAACTCTGTTAGCATACAGAGGCTCCCATTCTCCAAACTTGCTCTTAACCTCCCTTATTAGGTTCCTTTTTGGTGGTCTTGATAGGTGTATTCACCACTTTTTACCTTAATTTACTTATGAGGGGAAGGTATCAATGCAGAAATAGCTTAGTGCTGGAGAAAGATCAAAGATAAGAAAATTTTATAACATTAAAGACCTATCATTTAGTCTCCAACATTTGCTTAGCAAAGCGTAATAATTTTTATATGTTGCTATTCAGCTAGCGATGATTACAGTGCTGGCCTTCTAAGATGTGTAAAGAAACATGAACTATTAGAAAGCTTGAATGGCTAAACTTAATAGACTTATCATTAGCGTTAACTTTTTTTAACTAAAAACAGCCTCAGAATTATGATTTGGAGGATTTTATTATGCCGCAATCGATGGAAGTTGGTCTACATGAAGCCATTATTAAAATAATTTGACATGCTTTGAAATTTCATATCATATTGATTGGAATCTGCAAAAAATTGCATATTCATAAATTCATGTCCTCATTAGAGTATTGTTAAATGACAAAACTGTTTTAATACTTTGCACGAAATGAGCTGACGTTGATGATAATTCTCTAATGGACTAATCATAAGAATGTTAAAAATTAAAGCTACATGTACATACCTGATTGTTGTTTCTACATGGAAACTTGTCCTTCTTACAGTATTCTTGCTTGATGCACTTTGCGAATTTTCGTATGCATTTGAAGTCATCTTGCCGGCACTTTATGCACTGTGGTTCTGGGTGCACAAATCTGCAGGCACTGCACGACGTGTGCTGGCAATCGCCTTGACATTTCTGCTTTCTTTCGGCATTGTCACTGCAAAGTTAGAGCTATGATGAGTTCCAAACAATATTCACATCCTAATTACCAATTGCACTATTTTTGTCTCTAAAACGTTTTCGTATATACGGGTGACGTCGTTCATTGTGGCCACTGAAAAATACACCTTGGAAATGAATAGTTCAGTCGAAATGGAAAAAAAGAGAAATAGTTTTGAGCTATCCGAAATTTCATATTCTCAGAGAGTTAATAATATAAAGTAATATAAATTGAATTGCATAATTTTTGCTCAAGATGTCCCCATAAGGTAGATTTATTAGACCTTGATGTATACTGGTCCCACTGTATTTTACAAATCAGAACAAGGTATCTGAGCAGTCAAGGTATCTGAGAAGTTTGTTCCACCCAATTTTAATACAAATTCAATTTAATTTATGTAATCTTGAAAAAAGCATTGATAGTCAGTTACCTAATTTGAAAAATTGTATTCCTATTTTGTAAGCAAAACTAAGATACCCTAAAATGACATTCTGCTCAAGACTTGGCATCACAAGAGAACCAGATTTGGATGGTACTGATGTATTTTTATGAATTTTGAAATAGTTGACTCCAAAAATGCACCTTTTAAAGTTCAAATATACATACAACTGTATAGGAGATATGAAATGCAGAGAAAAAAATTCTCCGTTCACAAAAAGTGGAAAACCGCAAAATAGCTAACACCAAGTTTAATAATGTTCACACAAATGTTGGACAGTATCAAATAATTTACAGATAATTATTCTATCACAATGGTAAATGGGTAAAATAAAGATGCGGGTGTTTCCCTTTCTACAAATTAACATCTGACATTACAGAGCATATAGATCATTCCTTAATAAGATCGTAACAGTTGGAGGTTGGAAAATGTGACAAGATTTGGAGATAGATGTTTTTAGTAGAATAACATTGGGCCACACACATGCCCTTTTCATTAGAAACAAAGTGCCATCAGGGAAAATTTATGTTCAACTGTTTCTATTGTGTAACGCAACACTTACAATTATAATCGTACCTCATGATGGAAAATAAACCTAATTTTGATGAAAAGTAAGGTCCTCTAATGGCAACTGTTTTATGCTCTCCATCAGGTAGGGATGTCCTCACATACAAGTTAGGACTCTACATGGGCTAAATGTGACATTGCCATTTTTGAGCACACATTTCTTGTGCACCGCTAAAATGGCACATTTCAAAATCTTAATATCTTATATACAATTATACATGTACACTCCAAAACTTCTTATACGTGAAAGTAATTAAAAAGTGAATGAGAACTATTTCCAATGATTTTAAATGGCTGTGTTGGGACACTTAATTTCGTAGAGGACACCATTTAGGGGCCATATGATGTAGTTCACGAAACCAATGATAACGCATCTAGACGTTGTATATACAATGCTATAATTCTTTGGGCCATAGATCGCCATAAAGTGATCAATGTATCATATTAAGAAGACTTATTACTGATTGCATCATTTAACGCATTGTTTCAGCCCCTTTGATGTGACATAGATGCTAGACTAGGCTTGTCAAGTGTTCTACACCTATCCATACATCACGTTCCAATTAACTTATTCTGCAAAAGCTTGCGCCTCTAGTTTGGTAATAAAATGAAAACTTTTTAATCTATTTGTCTTATCGTAACAGAAAGGTACAATAAAAATTCATTTCTTCCCGCATAATTTTCCATATCACATCACTTTAGTTTATCTGAAAGATATTTTTCACAATGGAACTGATATTATTAAACATATTTTACATACATGATAATAAAAAAAAAGAATTATGGCCAATTCTTTTTAATGTTCCCTTTTCACAATCGATCAATGCATAATCACCTAAAACTGCGGCTAAGTAATTCATCATGTGTCATGATATTTGAATGTAGCGGTGGTAATCCTACACGGCACTGCCTTTTTTTGGCTTACGAATTCAATTCATTCATACTCTCATGGATGACAGCGGTGAAAGTTAAATTTTTCATCAACACTAAGTAAATGTCACAGCAGAAGACAATTTAATGATGTCTTTCCGACATCCTAATAAAGATACTAACGAGCGTTGACGACTACTGCACCTACTTCCATCCTCCTTCCAATCTATCAGTCCCCCCATTGTTGTTCATAGGTGACCAAGTGTGAGTCTCGTTATTGTTTAACGCCTACTTTTATTGTTATCTCAAATACGCTAATGATCTTTTTAGACGAATCTCTTTAACATCCTTATAAACGTGCCACATATTGTATGCCGATTATTACAAACAATGTGACAGGCTTTTCCATGGTTGACCGCAAGAACCTGAAGGACCTTGTTAACGCACAATTTATGACAGCATTGATGGGTGGAATTGCCAGGAATGGCTTTTTCCCATACATCTATGAGACATATTGGTGAGTATTTGGGTCTTTGTATTTCATTCTAAATAAGTGGGTGATAAGACATAATTTAAAATGCACCAATTATACCCTGCTAATGAAGAATGCTTTCATTTATTCTCAAGTCAGTATAAAGTGATGACTAACTGATGCAAATGACTTTTGTATTTTTAACAATATCATAGAAAATGAGATTTCATGATAAGAGGAACCTTTAATATCAACTCATACACATGTATATAACAATCCTATCATACATGTAACTGTCACTGAATAGTAGAAATACATTTCACAAAGAATAAAAAAAACTATTGTAATTACGGATCAAAACTATATCTAATACTAACTTTAAACTAATTCACAGATTATTAGAGTTGGTGTTTGGTCCGTATAAATTTGTCGATTTTCCAGCAACGTCTTCTTATATATTAAAAAATAAATAGAATGTCAACTGAAGAAAATTAATAGGAACACAATTATGTACACAATGCCAAGTACAATGTGAGTGATTTGTCCAACTATATTTAGTATAAGCGTCATTTGCTGTTGACTTCAAAGGCAAAAATCAAGTTTTGTGGGGGTGTTCGTGCAAACTGCTCTAAGCATGATCCATAGCAATGTCTGAAAACATTTTGTTGATGACATTCATTTCGATTGATCGTTCCTCCTTTCTGTCCACAAATATACACACAATGTATAAAGGATGTTTGTTACTGTCGTCTGCTTTAAAAAGACTCTTCAAAAACACTGACAAGGTTAAATTTAACCAAAATTCAAGTGTGTAGAAAAGAATCTTTCACGGCCATTAGCCATTGAGCGAACAATATAAATTGGTACAAATTTGTAGATAAAGACATGGATCCAACATGCAAACAAACTAGATTTCTTTCAAAAATAAAGAATCACACAGTTTTTCCTTTCAAAATGATCCCAAATTGTTGCGATGAATGCACACCGCAAAGTAGAGGTCTCACCTTTCTAAAACCAATAATACATTCACAGTCAATTTACAAAGTACACAACTTAGTCAAGAAACATGAAAGAAGATAACTGGGTAACACATCGAGCACGTTTACACAATAAATATGATCAAATACAAGACAAGTATCTAGAGCACCAGACAGACTCTTGTTGATCGGTTCATTATGCGTTTCATCAAAACGGGGTTTGTCAAAGATCGGATCATTAATGACATTTCGTTCAAGACCTGCATAACAAAATAGTAGTTTAGGAAAACTGCAAATAAGGATAGAGACTTGAACTTCACATGATGGCTCATATATTTGCCATTAAACCACTAGAAAAGTTCTCTAAAAGAAGGATAACATTTGAACAAGTTGCTAGTTGGCTGGGTTAACCTTCTATTATATGGAAGATTTGCATTCTATTTATTATGATTTCCAATCCTTCATCATCAGTTTTACTCATGATGCACGTCATCTTAAGCCTTGCTTTTCTCAGATCTTTTCACAAGTTTGTTCATGTTTCTACTTATGTTTTTGTCTTTAGATGTATTTTCTACAAACCTTTATACAGCTTGATCAGAAACATTAATTAATAATTCGAATACTAACATCATGAAAGATCTACTTGAAGCAAATACAAATATGAGCTTTTCTTAGTTTCTCTCAACAATTCAAAGCATAAATTTATGATATTTAAAGAACATGTTAGAATCTTTTTAATAGACAAACCAGATAAATTAAGAATGGTAATTTAAATGACATTTTAGAATAAAACATTAAAAATATAATTTATAATCAATAGTACTTACACTGCAGAACATATTCCTTTCCGATGACTTTTGCAATACTCTGCTGTACATTTGGGCTTGCATTGGGGATTGTAGGGTTGATCCATCACTACCAACTTATCTAATGGAGCTGAAAAAATGAAAATGAAGAAGCGCATGTACATATTATTGCAACTCTTGTTAGGTCTCAAATCTGTAAGTAGAACCGAAAATAATTGAAATAGCCAATATGCAAGAAAACCAACTGAAAAAAATATGTTTGTAAGGGGTTTGAAGGGAAATGAAACAACAAGAAATTTTAGAGAAGCAATGCCGAGATAACTAGGTTCTATATGGCATTTGATACTGTTAATAAGTACAATATAGAAGTTCACAGATTCACGTCCACATTTAATGACTGTGTCGGGTATCCAGTGAGAATCCATGTTATGTTGAACCATGAGTAACATTGACAGCCTGATATCAGTTGAGGATTTGCAATATGCCTCCCATATATGTATGTGCACCCTGATGTGCACCCCTCACATCATACACCAAAGGCAGATACAGGAGGAGGGGCACAGGGGGCGCCCCCCCCTGCCTCGAGCCCCTGCCCCCCAACCGCCCCTTTTTTGCACAATTTTTATCTTTTATTTTCATATAGTTTTGGGGATGTTCCCTATCGATGTACAATTGAAATTCATGAGATCCCTTAATTTACAATTGAAGATTAGGCATATCCCAGGCTAATGCAAATCTCCAATGATATGGGTAACAGTGTGTGTGCTCAATATGAACGTGAAGATGTTGTATGCCCACCAAGTTTAAGAAAAGGAATATTCTCTGCGGGTATGGTGGACAATGTGGATCATGTGCACCACTAACTCCTTTTCTGAAAACCTGGATATGCCAGTGCACACCCACTTATATCTCACTCTCTAATAAGAGTCTCTATCCCAACACACATGAAGGTTTCTCTACAAAACTTTGCAAACTCCACACAACCTGAGACCCACTCATGTAAAATGTGATCTGGTCCTGGTAAAAGGTTAATGGTTCTGGTTAACCAATGTTATTTGTTGGGATCAGAGTATCCTACTTATGAAAGGTTTAAAAATAGTGGACACTGGAATGGAAATATGTATTGAAAATATTTAGTGGCGATTTAATATCCTTATTTTGAATTTCATATTTTTTTAACTTGTTATCAATTTCTCATAAGACAAAGAGCAAATATGTATTGAACTAAAACTAATAAAGTAATAGCTACAAAAATTGTCTTCACATCACAAAGTGAACTATTGACAGCAATTTAATTCCTGGAAGGTAACTACACTTTGTCTAGGACTAATAGCCTGTGAACCTTTGTTTCAAGGTGAAGTATATCATGATTCTTCTTTCTACATTGTACATTTGACCCTTCTAATGTTATAATTGAACATTTATGAGCATATCAATTGTGTTTGTTGAAACTTGCCTAATGCATTTCACTATCCACATTTGCATTCATTTGTCACTGTCAATTCAACAAATCAACAACTTACAGTAGAAACTATTACCACATCTATATAAAGAGACCACCTCTATAATAGGACCATTTCTCATGATCTTGAATCTTTGTAAAAAAGATTTTATTTAAAACTCTATTAAATGACCACCTCTTCTGAAACAACTTTGAGGCCAGTCACAAGTCACAAGGGTGGTCCTAATAGAGCAGTTTGAGTGTATTATCATGTTCCACTAAATTGACTCTCCTTTGTAGTCTGTTAGGATACTCGAAAATTGATATGTCAAGTGACAATCACTTGTAGCAACACTATCATCAATGTTAAGTGTTCAATATTAAAGATGACTCTTCTCTTTCATCTTCTTCCATGGTTGATCATGATGTTTGCTCTCCACTTTAGAAATGAATAATGTTAGAAATATAATTAGGAAAGTGGATGATATTATACAGTAGAAACTCGTTATTTCAAATCTGTAAAATATCACTAAAATGCTTAAGAGTCCCAATGTATTGGATAGAACCAACTGATATATGGATATATGGATGAAGGGGTATGAAACCAACCTCCAGGTAACAGAAAATTCATAAGCAATATCAAGATAACAAGGTACACAATAGTTCTGGTAAAAACTTGAAAAACACATACAGCAGTAATTTCGAGTTATCTGGGATGTATACATGTAATGTAAACAACATGTATTATATGAATAACTGTATATATATTTTTCCCAAGTTTGCTTGTGAATTCAATTCCACTCTCACTGTTCTGCCAAGCAAGCTCCTACCACTGTATTGACATAATGTAGCTGAAGACACATCTTCAGCTATGTCAATACAGTAGTAGGAGCTTGCTTGGCAGAGTAGTGAGAGTAGAATTGAACATGTATTATGAAGACAATTAGTTATGCCCATGCAGTTCATTACTCTATGCATAAAATCTGAGTATCAGAGGTTCGAGATAGGCAAATCAAACTATACAAATTTTCATGCTTCTCTCTCACACGTCTTTTAGAAAGCATATTTCTACCAACTATAGATATAGCTGAAGCCAGGTTTTACAACCCTAAGCTTCCATTTGACTATATCAAGTGGGCCCAGGCAGGACTCGAACTCATGACCCCAAGGTTGTGAGACCAGAATGATGCCATCATCTCAAGCAACAAGCTACATATATATCAAACTATACAAAAATATGAGTTTGTGATAAACAGATTCTACTACAGCCAGTATTAATTTGATTGCTCATTCCGATTGACATTTCTTTTACATTTATGTTTCATGTTTTCCTATGGATATTCAGCAAATTTTTAAAATGCAACAATTGTTAATTTCTGATATTGTGATAGATCCTAATAATTTAATGAAACAGTAACAAAATCCAAAAGAAGTAGATCATCGATGTGATGAAAAAAAAACGGTCCCCAATCGTCTTCATTGGTCAAACACCTATTTAAAAACAAATTGAATTGAAGAATGAAAAAATCTCCCTAACTAAGAAAATACTGGTATATTGTTAGGTAAGAACAAATATTACGTACTTTTTATCAACACCTTTCTTTCACAAAAAAAAACAGATCGCAGGAGGTGAGAGTGATCGTAATGATATTGTTCACCTGTGATGTTGCACCAACATGATGCACCTGCCAGCACCTACAGGTGTCCATGTGTCAAACATACAGACAACGTTTGAAGTTGCGTGGCCGTGTCGGTGGCCACCTGGGCCATGTTTTCCTGTATGGATTATGTGTTGTGGCTTGTTCTGGATCTAGCAGCAGATGGATTAGGAGCCTTATGGCTTTTATCCCACGTCCAGACACCGGACGATTATATCATTAGCTGAAATAATAAGCAGCTTACGATGTGGTGCCAATGTTCTCACAAAAGCTGATTTTTTTCTTCTTTTTTAAATTGTTGCTTGTTTTTTGTTTTTGTTTTTTTTACTTTTGATTGTAGTCATACATTCATCATTGTTTTTATTTATTTCAACATGAAATTCAGATTTAATTCCTTTTATATGAAGATAAATTGCAGATTTTATTGCGAGTAAAGTAACATTCTAGATTTTAATGAATTAATTTCTTCATTCGTCTTTGTTTTTCTAGTAATTAAATTGCAACCTTGTTATTTTTTACTTCTAATTGTAATCACAAATTGATCATATTTTTTATTTTTATTTAATCAAAAGCAATAATTTTCAAAATTAAAACCTTTTATAGATGCAAAGAAGATGACTTATCTCCGCATTTTCTGTTTAAAAAGGAATAGCTATACAACAAAAATGTTTGAGACCTATTGTTGCACACAAAAAGAACTACAGTACATATATTCTACTTTCAATACTTTTTAACTCACCAAAAGAGCACTTGCTGTTTAAAGCACATATGATGTTGATAGTATGTTTTCATTGATAATAGATATAATATTAAATAACTTGTTCCCAAACCTATCAAATAGTTTGCAGTGACCCCAAACTAACACACGTTCAATCTGCAGATTATTATCATAATTTTCATGCACTGCCACGGATCACTCCAGATTTCACCCTCATTTAAATAGAACAGCAAAAAATCCATGTCAGGATGTCAAGTTCCACCTGTGGACCCCAATATTGGTTAAAAGCAGGTTTGCAACACACCATTTTTAGCTACATTTTTACCTGTAAAAAGGCCACTTTCCTAATATTTATTAATCGACAAAAGACATGTGCTTTCTTTTTTATAAATTTCATACTAAAAAGCACTGTGAGTTCTTTGTAACATATTTTTAAAGGAGACAGAGCACTTATTTTTGGACCCCTTATAGGGGCCCAAGAGTGGAGAATGCATGGCATCCAGCCGCGCATAGTTGTGGCACGTCTGAGTGGGAAGCTGGGCACCTGAGATGGAAGGTAGAGATCCTGTCCTATCTTCACCTGCTCTGCTGAGCATATCATTGACCCATTATCTTAACCCATTAGTTATAACCACATTCTGAACATCCAGGATCAATTATGGTTACAGTAGAACCTCTCGTTGAAATAAGACCACCTTAGGGAGTGGCGTCAATTGGTCTTAATATAGAGATGGTCACTTTCCGGAGGTTCATGGTGCTCTGTTTATGAAGGCTTGTAGTGGAGAAAAACGGTCTTCTTATAGAGTTGGTTTCTTTATAGAGGTGGTCTTAATTGGAAGTTCTACTGTACTAATGACTGGATGTAACATCATCATGTTATGGTGCTTGTCACAAGTGCATGTATTTGGATGATTTCTTTTTCTACTAAATGTATAATCTCAGGACATACCAACTTTTCATGACTTGAGATGAAACGGAAACTTCGATACTTATTGTCATGGTTATTGTATTCAATGTAACAAAAAGGCTATGTTTAGTGAATACTAAAGAATCAGGAAAAATTATGATTATCAATTATATGGAGTTATTTGTACAATCTATTATATGATACACACATACTTTGAAATACAATCCCTAATTTTAAGTCTATTTTAAGAAAATTGGCTGTAAAATTATCCTGAATGGTAAATGAAATGAGAACAAGCATTGCATTACTCCACTATTAAAAAGATATCATCACAAGTGATTGTATATTAATATTAGAAAAACGGCCAGAACACTTTAAGGTGATAAAAATAAATGGATTTGCACAATAAAGGTTATTAACAGTCACAATAAAAGCAGCTGACACATATTTCACGAAAAATTACAATAATCTAGAATTGGTAACCGGTTCACAAACCTCCTTTTTTCTGGCTATACAATTTCTGTTTTGTTTTGGTATTCATTGGAGGTTGTAGGTTAATTGTAAATGGTCAAGAAATCCCACATCCTTATTTTTGTGCCTTTTCCCCCACGTCTATGTTTTTCAGCTTTTCCCTCCATATCCCTCTTTTTAAGCCATTTCATACATCCCATTTCTTTATAGCACCAATATCCCATTTTGAGATGGTTTAACACAGAATCCATGAATGTTTGTCCATCTTTTTTATCTAACAATTTAGATTCCAATGGCGCTGTTTTACCTACTTTACACCTGTCTAATCATGTATGTAATTAGGGCAGCATCCTTAATGATAAGCAGCGGACTCTATGATAGATTGTTCCTAATGAAGCGTGTCTGTCATGGTGATTACCTGCAGTAGAAACTCGTTATCTCGATTCTGTAGTGATAGCAGTAAAATGATTCATAACCAACATATAACATGTTATAATATTATGTGTGTATATATGCTGAACATAATAGTAGGAACAGCGAGGACAAGAATGGATATATGTTCCCCATGTGGTTGAACGGAAATGAAAATAACCTTGAGAGAAGAAAATATTTTAGATATTAAATCAATATCGAAAAATGAGGTTCTACGGTACATCATGGCTCACACAGGTTGAAATTCCCTGCACTTTCCCTGGAATATCTATATATATTTTTCCTAACTTTTGGTAATGCGGGATGACATACATGTAGTTACAGACATATTGAAGATTCACTAATATGTTTTCTCCTACGGCGATTCTTCAGGACTTATTCTTCTTTATTTTACGACAGTTGAGAAACTTTTTACATTCATGATTCTTTCTGTTAGCAGAGACATAACTCTGAGGCCTAACTCTGAGGACTTGCTGATATTCTTCTCACATTATCATTTTCTCATTCTTCTCACATTATCATTTGTCTCACACTAAAAACATATTCCCTGAGTTTATAATATTATCTTTATGTACTTCGATGCAAAGATGAAGAAATTTTAACTCCAGAAGCATCAAGTTCATGGCGGACAAGATAAAATTCATTTCTGACTACTTTAACAACCAAACTTAGCCAGATTAAAGGAAATGCTATCTCTCAATTATTTGTGTTAGTGATTGCAAATGAAATGTTGGTTGAGAAGTGAGCCACATAAAAATGCTATCAACTTTTTGACTCAATTTATTTGATGTACATGTGTATCAAATTCTTTTGGATGTACTTTCATTTTATGATATCTATATCTAATGATCCTAGCTAGTACAGTGCATGTCTGTGATTACTTTTGTCTACTTAATAATGATGTATACTTATATTTATGAACTATGCACTGGAGAATTGACCCTGCTATCTTTAAAAGTTAATAAATCTTATATAACAACACAATAGTTACATACATCACTCCATATTTTGGTTGTTACATGATATACATGTACATGTAGTGCCCTAGATCGATGTTACTTTTTTCAAATGAGGTTGTGTAAAAACTATATGAAAGCTCTAGATCTTGGATTAGTGCTATATTTAGTTCATATATACCCATAAAAATTTAGATGATGTCCACTTAGACTTGTGAAATGTTTTGAAATTGTTACACACCTGTGGTAGAAAGTGTAGAAATATGATTTGCTTGGGTTATGATTCTTATTTTCATAATATTACCATTATATCAATTATCTTATTAGCATTTGGTTGCTACAACCCTCTTAAATAGATAAAATAAAGAAAATGAAACAACAAAGAAAAATGTTTTTTAAAACTTTGCATATATGAAACCTTGACTGGTTTTAAGCAATGAACTAAATGACAAATAATCAAAATTGCAAAGTAATCATTATTATCATATATCTAAACTGAAGGTTCAAATATTAACAAGATTGGATGTTATTTGCACTGTATAAAAAATTTTAAAAATAACAATGTGTTATATTAAAAACTAACCTTTTCTACAAACACCTTCAGGAATATCTTCCAGTGAGATTGTCTTCCATTGACTTTGATCCCACGGATTCTTCTTTTTACTAGAGTCACAATATAAACCGTTATCACATTTGCCATATGCGTGGAAATATCCCCCACAGGTCTGACCCTCCAGTTTTGCACACACTGGACAACAGTTGCACACACCCCTTGTAATTCCTCCTGAACATTTTAACCTCTTTGCTCTTCTTGGAGTACATTGGATTTTATCACAACTAGGGCATTGCAAACCTAATGAAGCCTGCATTGACTTAACATCCTTGCCAAAAACAGGTATATCTAAAGTTAATAACACACACAAGACTATCACCAAAGTAGCACCCCACTCCATTTTTATGGGAGCATTTGCTATTAAACCACACATTAATCTAGCCTACTAAGCTTTTCACTAATCCTTGAGAGCTGCATCCAACATGGTGTGATGATAAAGTTAAAAAAGGTTGTTACATATCAAAAGTCCGCAGAGTGAAAAAACTGAAATAACCACGCCGACGTCTGCTACTTTTAAGCCATTATCACCAAATAGTTTGTTTTTATAAAACAACACATTTTACACACCATTAAGCGCGTATTCATCTCAATAGCGTTTTCTCACGTTATTGAAAGATACATCATTTCCGCACATAGAAAAGTACATCCACATGCGCCATGGTTAAAGTTAGCAGGTTTAAGAATATATGGCTGGAACAATGATAAACAGTTAACACGTATTAGATAAACGAATAAAAGCAGTTAGCCAACTATCCCTGTAAAAGCAGTGCACGGCTGTGTGTATAACCGTGGTGCGAATTTGTGTAGCTGGTGAAACGCGCCTTTGAAGTTATAAATGCCGTTTGGTATCCGGAGCCGCTTGACGAGTCCGTGACAGCTGTCAATCATAAGCAAAAGCAGCCAATCGGCGTTTAGACAAGGCAATTAGTAGTCAGCGGTTGGCTGACTTCTTGCGTTTGAGGTATTCAGCGGATGTCAAAATGCCATACATGGTGTTAATATAAAGAATACATTGAAAAGTTACCTTCGATGTCTGCAGCGGTAGTAGTGCGATAGTTCGTTCAATGCAATAGGATTTTTTTTAGACTGCGTCGACGTAGGTTTATGGAATCCAATCAATTGAAAATTACCCTAACCCCAATTGCAATTCCTGGGTGGTTCTTAATCAGAGTCCAATGAAGATTGTGCGGTGTTGGGTTCAGCTGGGGTGCTGTACATGTATTATAACGGGTGAAGAAAGTCCACACCACGCGTATTTGTCTTATTTCGCACATCTCTTATTATACATCGATCCCTATAGTTCAGCCTGACGCCTCCCCACCCCCACATCTCACAAGCGCGCGCGCACCCACTGAAAAGTCACTTGTTATGGAGGATAGAAGCATCTGAGTCGGTTTGTAACTTCTCTTCATTTGGGGGTGGCGTGGGGGTAAACAAGTGAGATGTGGGGGAAACGGCTGAAAACGAAGTTTGTACCTTTTCCATATGATGAATCCAGATGCTAAGAGATCATTACTTTAGAATGTAATTTTATATGTTAAAGGGCTGTGGGACGATCTTGTGCTAATCTACTGATACACTTTCAGGAAGATATCAAAACACGCCTGCATACTAATTGTTTCTTTGGGTCCTCGGCTTACACATACAGCTAGGTATACGCATTCTAGACTTCACAGGCCACACAGATTCTGTTGCACTTAACACAAGTAAAGAATTGTAAAGAGCTCTCGTCTTTAAATCCCGTTCCCATCATCCACACACCACACTACAGGCAATTTTCCTCGTCTGCCAAGCGTCAAAAGGTGTGTGCACGCTGTCCCTTGTCCAAAATAAATTCAATCTATAGATTTTCACTGCCGTTTTATACCAAATAACGTTTTATATGATAGAACCACCACACCTAAAGCTCGCACTACTGATGCTATTCCAGTCAGGTCGTCCTGAAACGTCTCCTGGAAAAAGCGGGCAGCGGCGCGACGAAACGCCATCGCAAGTTTTGTCACATTAAGCGAGGGGCACATTCCACCTTGCGGCGGTGGTCGCCGCAAGGCGTGTTGAAGTCTATGGCGTCTACGGCGTTTTCTGCAAGCATTGACAAAAGTACAGTTGTGGGCACATACGCACGGGCTCCGTGCGTTATGAGTGCGTCAGCACAGTGAATGGTTTTTATTGAGGTGGCCGTGCCTTCAACTTGCATAGAACGTGCGTTGTACTCGCGTATAACTTACGCACGGTGTGATTACAAAAGTACGGGATCCGCACGTTCATGGTACAGTGAACCCACGGCCCCAGTACTGTGCCAGTGCCCACAACGTGCTTTGCGTTTAACGTAAGGTCACCGCACTGCCACGGTCAGACCATGACGTAGGGTAGTCGTAGAAGAAGTTTGGCATGAACTTCTTCTGCGGCCACCGTACGGCTTTGAAAAAACGTACGTTTGCCGCACTGTACTCTCACGGATCCTCACGTTTTCGATGCATTTTTGGCAGTAGACAGGCTGTAGACCCACCTGGCGGCGGAATGTGCCCCTGGCTTTACAATGTATTCGAGGTACTGAAATGCAGCTGTTAAAACCTACAAGTGTAATATAGTGGTATCGATATACACAGTAGGTCATGTATATTCTAATAAGTCAGAAACATATGGCTTACTAGTGGCGTTTCATATTGTGAAGATGATGACCTCATCTAGGACTAAGACTCATCAATTATTAGTCCTAGTACTCATTCACAAATGCATGTTAGTGCTTCATCACGGCGGACTTGTGACCAGAACGCTATGGATTTTTCAATTCCAATCCTAGTTGTTGGGACCGATGGTGGTCGCTGCGCAAACTCATTCCTAAACAGTTGAACACTGCCTCGCGGCACCTACAAGTAACGTACACGTTATAACATTAAATTGATTGATATGAACACGGACTTGTAAAGGCAGTGTGCGTGATCAAGCCGTGAAAACAGACTATGATGTTTGTGCTTCGGTTGCTATGTGCTGTATATGCTTTCCAGACAGGTATGTACACGCGCCATTCCTCGACCACTAGCTGTAGATCACTGTATGCTTCTCATTGAGTTGAGAACGTGTAGTAGTATGATGTGAATTTTGATCTCGATCTTCATCTTGATAAACAACTGATAAATAGTCCGTAAGTGGACCAGTGACGAAGCAGACACTGGTCTGAATGAGAATTCGGCTGAGCTAAGATGTTGCGCGCACGTAGACTTAATTGCCCTCGTTACACACATTACTCATTTACTGAATGTGTTTATTGGTTGGGTCATATATCATTGTCGCGGTCAAAATACATAAAGTTACTGGTGCCAATCAAAACAAGCTAATTTGCATGTTTCTATGAAGAAAAAAGCGCACATGTTCATCCCTTGAAGGTATCATCACTTGGTATTCCCCACGTCAAAGGCTCACGTTAATAGTTATATAGTGCTTTAATTAAAAATTGTTGGGTAGAGTATAGCACAGATAGCAAAGTGATGTAGTTTGTCCCGTGCTCATGGAGGTTCTCGTGTTTATCTGAAGTCAAACTGCATTGCCATATATACGAGCTTTAATAACACTAACACTTTGAAAACTTTACATAGAAAGAAAACATAGATCTAGTACCCAAAATGAGGTGTTAGGGGGTAAATATGTTTCATCGTTCTAAAATGGTTTAAAAGTCAGACATCCCACATGGTCCTCAGTAGCTCAGTGGTTAGAGCGCACGACTTGAAAACAGGAGGTGTTTGCGTAGTAAGTTCGCGGCCCGGTCATGGCAGACACAGTGTCGCCAAAACCGTTACGTCGTACGTCTGCCACTGAGTTGCGATTTCATTCGCGACCGTACAGTACGCCAAGCGGAGGTTCGAAGCCCGTTGAGTTTGTCCCCTGTATCTGCACGTAAAAGAACTTAGTTTGAAAACTATAGCTAGTGTGATCCCTCCATTACCCTTGAGTTGGTTACCTAACCTGCCAAAACAAACAAGGACCACATTGCGTGTGTTAGTTTGAAGAATATCAAATCAAATCAAATGCGTGTGTGTTTTTTCTAGGATATCACGCGCGATATTCACTGAGTTTGTTAACATTCACGTCCAAAGTGTTTCACCATCAGGACAGTTTGTGACGACCGACTGTCCTGTTTATTCATTTGGTATTGTTTGCATTGTGGTCCATGTACGAAGACTACATGCACAATTTCCTCATTTAGCATTATGGTTCGAGACCTATAATCTTTAGTTTTAACCGGACTATTTCCTTTGACACACTACCACGTGTGAGTTCCAAAATGGCAGAATCTGTGACCGATGGAGTCAAAAATCTTTCAGTAAACGAAGAACAGAAGGCATGAATCTTTAAATTTTCAAGACTTTCTCCTCGTGAATTAATAAGGATAAATCAATGCTTTCCAGGGCATCCATATTTCGCTATACGAAAACTCTTGGTCGTATCTTTACCCAAAGAATGAGTGCGGTTCGTGGTATTTTTGGTTCAAAATTATTGCATCATTTCCCCGCATATTTCATGCAGATGTAAGAGGGCGCTTTAATATATGTAATATATACGGTATGTTGCGCCAGTTTCATGTATGGGCAGTCCATTTTAATATCATGAATTCTCACTCATCTCTGATTTAACTTCTAAAACTTCTAACGGTTACGTGGTATTTAAATTTTCAGTTGGAGTTGTTATTTTATTTCATTGACATTGTTTAATTGAAGAGAGCAAAATTCGATTTTGGATAATACTTTCAGAGTGGCTTTTGGTGATTCATTTATTTTGTCATTGTGTGCCCATGTTTCCCACATTAGATTTCACTGTGATAAATAAGACACGAGCTTCTAAAATTAATTTTGCATGATCTTTCACGCTTAGATTGGAACATTGCATCACTATTGCTATCACTATTGTAAATTTACCTAACTGTCACACTTGTTTAATTGTAAATTTTTATGCTGTCACGTGTTGCATTGCTCATTTTGCTGTCATTTTGTTAGCTTTTTATTTGGAGAATATTTGTTGAGCGTCTGTTTACACCAGAAATGGTAGATACTTTTCTGCTTGCCACACAGTTTAGATATATGAAAGAGTTCACATCATTGCTCATGATGACGCATGACATTCGGACTAGATTTGATCATTCTGATGTGAAAATGTCAATGTTTCTGAAGCTAATGTTAATTGAACCAATTTCTCCATTTAACAAATCACATTTGATTGATGGTGATGCAGTTGTTTTTTTAATTCATGCTATGTACTTAAATTGAATTTGTAATCTGCAATTGTTTCAGGCTGCTGCAGGTGATAACCCTAAAGCAGGAAAAGGAGGAAAGAAGGAAAAGAAGCAGAAAGATGTTCCTAAATCTCAGTTTCCCACCGAGGTAGTATAAATGTCGATATTATATCTAGTATCTAGACATTACTTACAATGTAACTTTAGTAAAACTTTCTGTTTATTCTGACGATCTGTGTATCATGTCTAGCTAGAGCCACCACCGGAGTTCATAGCTCATCGTGAAGCGTTATGGGCAAGACTTAAAAAGGAGCGGGATGATTGGGTAGCTGCTCAACCCAATACACGCATCAAAGTCACCCTTCCCGATGGGAAAGTAGTTGATGGTGAAGCATGGAAAACCACACCATATGAGGTTGCCAAAGGTATTAGGTTGGTATTTCATTGTTTTATATATTATATATAATGTATATGAGTTCAATGTTTGTTATAGAGGTTATTTCTACAAATTATCACAATTAATTTGGGTTTTGAAAGTATAATGACTAATTTTTAATATTCTTAATTTTAATGATTCTAAAAGGGGAACACTTTGCGTTTTTAGGGCCTATACGTCACCATAGATTTACAAATATAATGCAATATAGATCTAGATTACTGTAAACAACTTACCATCACATCTGGTCTGTATTGATTTTCAGTACAATACAATTATTTGCACAATCGTAGCAATGCATAAAAGATTCAATAAATCATTTTGTAGCCAAGGCCTTGCAGACAGCACAGTTGTTGCCAAAGTGAATGATGTTGTCTGGGATCTTGACCGTCCATTTGAAGTTGACTCTTCCTTGAAATTATTGAAATTTGATGACCCAGAAGGTGATTTGCTCGTTTAGAATATTAATTTCTATTGATTCCTTTCCCCTGATTTTTGGTCTAAAAATATCTTATCGGTTTATTTATTCAATAGGTCAATATGTGTTTTGGCATTCAAGTGCACATATTCTTGGAGAGGCTATGGAACGACATTATGGTGGTCATTTGTGTTATGGTCCACCAGTAGAAGATGGATTCTATTATGACATGTGGAGTGAAGGAAGGTAATCTTAAAAAAAAAGATGTGATTTTCTTATTGCTATGAATGTTTTTACAAGGTAAATTTGAAGCAAATATATTAAATGCGTAATAAATTAACCTTGCTGATTATGTTTGGCTGTATTTCATCATTGAAAAATTGTTTTTTTTTAGGCAGGTGTCGCCAAATGATTTTCCTCAAGTAGAACAAGTAGTGAAGAAGGTTGTAAAAGAGAAGCAAAACTTCGAAAGATTGGAGATGACAAAAGAAGACCTGTTGGAAATGTTTTCAGTAAGTGTATTTAAGTGTTCATCCCCTTCATCTGTAACTGTTGATACTTGCAGCTAGCTTAAGACCATGATGATACATGGCATAACGGACTAGAGTCTCTGAACAAAGTGATGTGAAAATGCCAAATTTGCTGATTCTTTGTGAAAATGCTATCTTTTTTGTGTTCAAGTTTTTTGTGCTTGTTTTTTGCAGTACAACAAATTCAAGCAGCGACTAATTAAGGAGCGAGTGACGACACCCACCACCACAGTGTACAAGTGCGGCCCACTGATCGACTTGTGTCGTGGTCCCCATGTAAGACATACTGGCAAAGTCAAAGCATTTAAAGTTACCAAAGTAAGTGAAAATACCTTTTTATATTAACAATTTATCTTTCAGAAAGTATGCAAAATCAGATCGGGGATATTATTGCACACTAATGCAATTTTAAAAGTTTCGTGGGTGATAGCCAATTGTTATTACAAATGCAATTAGCTTGACAGTATTTTACATTACTCTTTTGAAGTGATGATATTCAGGTTGGTTGGACTAGAGTCTCTGAACATATTGATGTGATACGCCTTATTTTATCTGATTGAAATTCATTTGTATCAGGAAAATTGTTTCCGGTAATCAATTAACATTTTAAGTGATCCACTTTCACAGTATAAGTTCTGATTACAGAATTCCTCTACATACTGGGAAGGAAAAGCTGATCAAGAATCTTTACAACGAATTTATGGTATATCATTCCCGGACCCCAAGCAGTTGAAAGAATGGCAGAAATTTCAGGAGGAAGCAGCCAAAAGAGATCATCGGAAACTGGGAAGAGTAAGTACAATGGCGTTTTTTCAAGTTTCTGCTTTGACTGCATTTGCACTTTTGAAGTAGTTAGAAATTTGTTTTCAAATGAATGTTCACTATTGTGGAGAACATAAAATGTTATATTTTCTGATTATGCTAGTACATGTATTGTAGTCATCATGTAACTGCAACATGATAGATCTTTTTTCTCATGATGATATATGACATTTCGGACTAGAGTCTCTGAAAATTGTGATGCGAAAATGTCAATTTATCTGATGCTCTTCAACACTTATATTTAGAAGTACAATCGTAGTTTGTTGTCCCTTAATTAATCCAAGTTCAAGTTATGCTTAACTGATGTGTATGTGTATGGAATTCTTATTTTGAGAAACTTACAGAGCAACAGATTATAATGAAGTTATCACACCAAACATATTTAATGTTAAATTATGGCAAAATTTAGCTTATTTTTATATTATAAGCTACAATTTATTAACACAATTATTTTGTATTTCTTATTCATATATACATTTTTCACACATCTCTTATTTCCAGGATCAAGAGTTGTTCTTTTTCCACGAGCTGAGTCCTGGATGCTGCTTCTTTCTTCCAAAAGGTGCTCATATTTACAACAAGCTCTGTGAATTCATTCGGGTATGTCTGATTTAGATATTAGGACTAAAACTTATTAACAGAATTAAAAGAAATGTTCATTTTCTTAGACATATGGAGAACATAAAATATCACATTTTGTGAATATGATAGGACATGATCACTGACATGTAATATAGTCATCATGTAACTGCAACGTGAAAGATCTTTTTTCTCATGATGATACATGGCATTTCGGACTAGAGTCTCTGAACATTGTGATGTGAAAATGCCAATTTATCTGATGCTCTTTCAACACTTATATTTTTTAGAAGTACAATCATGTAGAGTTTGTTGTCTCTTTGTTCAAGTTATGCTTAACTATTGTGTATGTAATTCTTATTTTAGGATGCATACAGAGCAAGAGGTTACCAAGAAGTTGTCACGCCAAACATATTTAATGTTAAATTATGGGAACAATCAGGACATTGGGGACATTACCAGGTACGTCAAAAACTTGAGACTAAATGAACATTAAATATGTTGTAAGTGTATTAACACATGATGATACATGACATTTCGGACTAGAGTCTCTGATCATTGTGATGCGAAAATGTCAAAGTTTCTGATATATCTAGTACACTCAGTTTAAGAAAAAAAAACATATCACAAGTGCTGGCAACATTAGTTACAGTGCACAAGTAATCATGAAAAGTTAGAAACCGTTTGTTGATCTTGTTCCAGCTGTATAATGTAATCAAACCGTGGTCAGGTTGTCACGTTTTGAAATTTTTTATGTTACAGGAAAACATGTTCTCCTTTGAGGTGGAAAAAGAAAGGTACGCCTTGAAACCAATGAATTGCCCTAGTCACTGTATAATGTTCGACCATCGGCCCCGCTCTCACCGCGAGTTGCCCCTCAGAATGGCCGACTTTGGCGTTCTACACAGAAATGAGATCTCTGGAGCGCTCTCAGGTCTCACCAGAGTACGTCGTTTCCAGCAAGATGATGCTCATATTTTCTGCAGATCAGATCAGGTATGTTCATTATTGTTGTCATTGTACGAAATTAAGTCTTGCTTTATTCAAATATAACTCTCAGGTTTTTAAGTAATATATTACATGATGATACATGACATTTCGGACTAGAGTCTCTGACAATTGTGATGCGAAAATGTCAAGTTTTCTGATGAATATTTCAATTAAACCTACTAGAAAAGAAAGCGTAAATGTATTGAAGAATTCCTGCAGTGATACAGAATCTGTCTTACAAAGTCTTGCTGACAACTTCATTTAAAATATTGCAATCTGTGAAATAACATACATCTTTTATTTCAGATTAAAGAAGAGATTGCTGGTTGTTTAGATTTCCTGAGCTATGTCTATGGTACATTTGGATTCAGCTTCAACTTGAAATTGTCCACAAGACCGGATAAATACCTTGGCGAAATTGAAATGTGGGATGAAGCAGAAAAGGTAATAGTTGTTTTAGTCATAACTTCACAAATTTTTTAGAAATGATGATACATGGCATTTCGGACTAGAGTCTCTGAACTTTGTGATGTGAAAATGCCAATTTATCTGAGATAAATAATTATTAGGAATATTTCTTTCAACATTCGAGACATTTTTGTCAATATTGATGTGTACTTGTGCCTTTCAGCAACTAGAAGAATCTCTAAATGAATTTGGTCACAAGTGGGAATTGAACCCGGCAGATGGTGCATTCTATGGACCAAAGGTATTCACTAATGATTTTTTTATTGTTATTAAGATAACGGAAAAGTGTTGTGATCCCTTATACATGATTATTTGTTTAATAACAATATGTCAATATGATGATACGTGACATTCGGACTAGATTTGATCATTGCGAAGTGAAAATGTCAAAATATCTGATATAAAATGTGCCGTAAAAAGTTGACTAATACATTGTATGCCTATATTTATTTTATATGATATAGTTACTATTTGTAGATTGACATCACTATAATGGATGCTCTGAGAAGACAGCATCAATGTGCAACAATTCAGTTGGACTTCCAGTTGCCAATTCGTTTTAATCTTACATATGTAAGGTATGTGTTGTGATAAATATATATGAAGCAGAATAAGATTTTTACCCATATTTTATTCATTGTTGGTTACATGATGACACATGACATTCGGACTAGATTTGATCATTCTGATGTGAAAATGTCAATGTTTCTGAAGCCAATTTTAATAGAACCTATTTCTCCACTAAACAAATCACTTTTGATATATGGTGATATAGTTGATTTTTTAATTGCAGTGGTGAGGAGTCTGGCGACAAGAAGCGACCTGTTATGATTCATAGAGCCATGTTGGGATCTGTGGAAAGAATGATGGCCATCCTTACAGAAAACTATGCCGGAAAATGGTAATGATTGAATTGTTTATATCTATTTTTGGTAAATATGAAGTAAAAAATAATCATTCAAAGTATTTGTGTATATAAAAATGTAAGTATTAAAGAAGCATGATGATACATGGCATTTCGGACTAGAGTCTCTGAATATAGTGATGTGAAAATGCCAAATACTCTGATGGCTAATAAATATATATTAACTTACATTATGACATGCTGTGTTTTAAGCTTTCAAATACTTGGGTTGATAGTACATATGCCCTAACCTGATGCAAATTTTTCTCCAGGCCTTTCTGGTTGTCCCCAAGACAATCGATTGTAGTGCCAGTGGCCCCACCTTTCAACAAGTACGCTCAGCAAGTGAGAGACGACATTCATGCTGCAGGATTTCAGTGCGAAGTCGATCTTGATGATGGAAACACCATGAATAAGAAGATAAGAAATGCACAGTTGGCGCAATACAATTTCATTTTTGGTAAGTAAAGTATATATTATATGTACTTTCACCTCTAACAATTCAATTGTTTATGATGATGATACATGACATTTCGGACTAGAGTCTCTGAAAATTGTGATGTGAAAATGTCAATGTTTCTGAATATTTGCTAATTCAATGGTGGAATATATTCGGCAATAAGTTTTTTAATAAAACTTGCTGTTAAGTGACATTTATGGGAATTAGATAAAGTCCATATTACTGCGTTCTATTTGTGAACAATTTTTTTAAAAGTTGAACAAAAGGGAGAATTTTAAGTTGTCTAGTAGTGAAGTACATTTCTCCCCAGTTTGCCGTCCATTCTCGATTCTGATTAGTTAAGAGCCGTAGGAGATCAGGTTATCTCCCTACTTTGTGAATCGTAAACACAATCAAGTTAAATAATTTGGTTAAAATGTGGAGATAAAAAGTCAATGGTCTGTTTTAGTGTGGAGATAACCCTAGCTTGCACTTGTGGTGTCTTAGCCTGCTCTTGTTCGCTAACGCTTACTCAGCAGGCTTAGGCACCACTCGTGCAAGCTAGGGTTATCTCCACACTAAAACAGACCATTACCCCTATAGTATCCACATTGCAAAGATTTTCCTACCGTAATACTACTTTTTTAATGTAAATAACGTCTCTTCTTTTATTTTAGTGGTGGGTGAAAAAGAAGAGTCCAACAAAACAGCGAATGTTCGTACGAGAGACAATAAAGTGCATGGTGAGCACAGCATTGAGCATGTGAAAGAAAGATTTGCTTATTTTGAGCAATCGAAAGCTAAAGATGCTGAAGAAACCTTTTGAGTTTGTTAAATGGTGAATGGAACTCATGTTAGCATGCATGTGTATAAGATTATGTACCTTATCCTGTGGATTACGTTATATAAAGGAGCAATTTGTGATAGTGATGATTTTAGACTTATAGCTTGAAATGTATTCGTGTCTGATGAATGTTATTCTTTATATTCAAATCTAATAGAAATCAACATGCCATATACGACCATCCAAGTGCCTACCCTCGTGTAACAGCCCTCCCCCCTCTTTTTTAATTGTCCTTAAGGAATTATGTAGTAACTGCACTCTCGTGTAACAGCCCACCCCCAGTTTGAGAAAATTTCAATTTAACGGCCCTGGGCGCTTGGATGGTCGTATATAGTAAGTGTAAAGCTTCCAATGGTTACAATGCAAAATGGTCGTGTGAGAAAAAAAAGGCTAATGCACAAAGCATCCAAGATATTAAATGCCAGTGAGCTTAAATACTAAGATTTTTTTAAAGATAATATATATATAACTAGAGACTGATGCCATACCAAATAGTTTTTCGCTTTTCAAATAAGATTTTCTAATTATTCAGATTTACATTGTATGCCTAAATGCACAACCTGCATAATCTTTTTAGAAATTGCTTCACTTGCCTTATTATTGTACCTGTCTCTTGTGTATTTCTGAGTAGGAACTTTTGTCATAACAATACATAAAATCCAATTGTCATGGAAATTTTAAGAATCATTTATAAATTGTACGTTGTGGATGTCACTTATCTTGTTAAAACTACAATCGAGTTGATTGGTAATTTATTAAAAAATATTACCTGTTTTAAATCCTGATTATTAGGGTTTCTTTTTCTGGTTTATTTGTGTCCAACAAATTTGGGAATATTTCATGTTAATAATAAATAATTTATTCAGAATAATTGTTGGCTTCTTAATTGCCGAATAAATGGTGTATTGGTGCCCTTGTACTAGATAAGGATTCTCCAGGGTACCTTGAATGAGAAGAAATGTGATGAAAAATGTTTGAAGAGATATATCAAATTTTATTGTTGCATGGGAAATCTGTCCAAATGTTTTACACGGAAGATAAGAAGTTGAAAGTTTATATATGAGCCGTGACACGGTGGCCTGGGTTATGTTGTCAAATTTGTCACTTTTTTTCTTTGGCATCCCATCAAATTGCTAAAATTAATGACTTGTATTCAGTTCATTGTGTTTTTGAAGCTGACTGTTGATGAGGGACAGCCCATGGCCACTAAAATGTCTATAATCACGTTCGTTGATACTTAATATTGCTCTCATTACCAAACAAAACTAAGTACACTTAGGGACATAAATCAATAATATTCAGTTCATTTCCAAGAAGCTGACTTTGATGCTCCCATGGCCACTGGGGTTGATGTTAACCAGTGTGCCCTATCATGGCTCAACACGTCTCCAGATAATCAATCACCACTCTATCATTCGGAAAAATACTGAACACGACTTGTCACATTATGACCAATATTTATAAATAATACAGAATTAAGTATACGGCGTGTTTCAATTGTAAAGTTCGTTAGGGAGAGCAAAAGTTTAAACTAGTGCTGTAGTAGTGGTCTCCACGCGCTCAAAACAAACAAAATTGACTTGCAATGAGAATGTTATAATATGATTTATTTTTAAAATAAAATGGATTTTAGTCATGATAGAATGGTGATTGACCACTATTGTTTGATAGTCAAAAATTGAGCTTGCTGGTGTTGTAAAAACCTCACTTCGTTTGGGTAAATCATCGTCAGCATGCTCAAAATATGCTTGCTGAAAATGACAATAGAGTGGTAAATTCCTACAATCTCTGAGAAAGCAACTGAACACGAGGCAGTTTTGACCAATATTTATAAATAATACAGAATTAAGTATTTATAACTTTATACAATTAACGACAGCTGATCCTTCAGTTCTTCCACTACCTGCGATTTCTCTTTAAATACGTACTCAAAAATTTTTTTGTGTTGCGCACGTACTAGGTGGGAGTGCTCATTTGAGCCATTAATTGTGTGACAGTGTACTAATCCAGCTGAATAGATTTATGCAGTGGATTTCAAGCTATGCTGTGGTGTAGGTTGTTTGCCCTGTCATCTGAACTGTGTTCTGCACATGAACGTGATTTTAATTTGTTGTCCGTTCGACACCGTATTTGATATAATTCTCAAGCCCAATCTCCCTTTTTGAAAATATAAGTTTCTCGCCATTCCCCACTCCTGTTCTCTATGATAGATGAGCAATTATTATTAAAAACGCCAGTTATTTAATTCTTAGATCCAAAACTTTGTAATGATGTTACTGCATGCCGAGGCGTTTTAGTGGATGGGTGGGCGGCAAATTGTCGACTGTCGGTTTCGGTTTCGTGTGCTACAGCAATCATACTCAACTGCACGCATGGTTATTTTAGACGTGGGCGTCCTAATTAACTTTACAGTTATCCAGCGCTTTGTGCATCTGTCATTTGTCTATGCACGAGGTTCCCTAAAATAAGCCAACAAATATTAGTTCTTAATTAGTTTGATAAATATTGTGTTATTAATGTAACAAATCTGTGGAAATGTGTGAAAATAGGGACATTTTATGAAATCTCTGCACCGTCTCAGGTGTGAACATGCGGTTTCCAATTACTGAATTATTCGAATGTTATACACGTTGTTGAAGCAATTCGCAACTATTCTAAATGCCATTTCTGTATGTTTGATATTTTGTTTTGTTGTATATATTTTTGTCCGTTTGCATTAACTACCCAAAAAGACAGAAAAACAACAATAATTTTCGTTAGGCCTATGCCCATTTTATTGACTACAACTGCAAGGACAATTGCAATTTTTTCTCTGGTCTGGCCATTTTCATTAGAGCTATTATTTTCATTCACAATCTCAGCTTTTCACAGCGTATTTTAAGCCTGGCGCACACACCAAGAGATTTAACAAATATTGGCATTGGAATTTGTTAAAACAGAATTTTAATTAAAAAAAAATAGCAAGAAAGGCTATTGACATAATTCCGAGAACTGAAATTACAATTACTGGTCTATTGTTCAGATAATATTTGATACATTAATACCTTACAGAGAGTTTCTATATACGTTGATCAGATGATCATTTTGATAATCACTTCTTGAAAAATTAACTTGAAAACTTAACAAGAAAAAAAAAAAGTCATGAGTACTGAAGCAGGTCCAATGGGCTGACTGTACTGAGGTGTGTTATAATGCAGCCTTGTAGCTCGTTTCAGCGCGGTTTCGATTTCATTGGTGTGAATGTTTGTGTGAAACTTCCGATTGAAGTCACTACTTTTTGCTCTTTATTTTCACTTAATGACATGTCGCAAGACACTGCCACTATTCGGACGAGGCAAACTTTGCTCATGGATGAATCACGGTAGCCACACTCCACCAGTTGTGTGGATTTTATGGAGCACGCTTGGGTGAATATGGAAGATCTTCGAACGCGGCCAGACTTTTCCGACTTCGCTTGTATACCATGGCATTTACTGGGAGCCAGACAAGGAAATTTTATTTCAAGCCACAATCCACGAGTTTCGTGGACTCTTTTGAAAAGACTTTCACATTTCACTCATGTAGTTGGGTGGACTCCTCTCAATAGAACCTTTAGACTTGAACACAAACTCTAAAAACTGCACACACGTTCACGTATGAAAACTAGCGTGCATGAGCGTGCATGGCGAGTAGACAAGCTACTTCGCTGACACGCACCCACGCGTATATAAAACGAGCGCATGCGTGGATGATCACGGGAGACCTTCATCTTCCCAATCAAACTACCCCCATTAATAAGGGTAGAAACACGGCCTCGGGAATGCACCATAAAAGGCGCCGCTCCCGTCACCACCACCGCCGCCGCCGCCGCCACGGCGCGGTGCGTTCTTGTAACCGCCGGTGCGCGTATTCTTATCAGCATTGCGCCTGTTTGACAGCCACTTGCGCAGCTGCTGTACGCTGACGCCCGCCCTCTTGGCAAGCTCTTCGGCCTCCTCGGGATCAACATAGGCGTTGGCGACGTGCGCCTGG